>JAJGOT010000658.1:155000-232500 GCA_022457155.1 Cladopsammia gracilis | reverse complement strand
CGTGAAAGCTTGCTCGAAAGCTTAAATTGTGGTAACCATGTTTCTTTTACAGACTAAAATAAACCGAACCGTGGAAGATAGTTCCTGCGGGGCTCGTAAAAATACTACACAAATCGTCAAATATCCGCGCGTATTATCTGTTAAATCATCGAATAAGATGTATATATTCTACTCGCATGGTCTCAAATTCTTATAAAGATTATTCAATACCTCCAAAATAACTAATAGCGCCCGCGCGAAAGATTCATTATTCGTCGCATAAGTACAAAACAATTTAGACAAAAAATTGCAAATTCGGAATTTAAAGCCATAAAAGATTTCTTTATATGTCATCCTAATAAACGTTTTGATACTGTTCGATATAAATTAGTGCTGAAATTTTGTATTAAAATAGCGCTATTTAGATTGTATTTAAACTGATGGTATTGAAATAAGATAAACAGGAAAAACTGTACATGAAAATACATTAAAAGCTAACGAAAAAGCCACATTAGACCGCAGAGCTTAATAAGTGCGAATTCATTTTTTTTAGTCCATATGGCCGTTATCGTCACATTCACAGTACAAACGTTTTTTAACACTTTTTAAATATATCTCTTAAAGCTTCCCTAGCTGTTTACTGGAGTTCGTCGTATAAGACACGGTACAGAAGATAGTTTGCCTAGACGGACCAGTGTTCTCCTGTCTTTTTACTAGTTTTACTAGACGAACCTCAAGACGCTTAACGAGAGGACCATCGAATTTTTGCCAAAGTTTGTCCTCGACGGACAATGCGTCTCTAGCATAAAAACTGCCATTGCCCTTATCCTAAATGTGGAAGAGACTCATCAAAATCACACTCGTGAACTTCTCTAAACACCCCTGGGAGTGATTTGATTTGATTATCCAAGCTTATATACTTTAAATTATATATTTACTTTATTATATTTTTTTGACCGAAAGTCTGAAATTGTATCATGAGTTTGAAATGGATACTGTTTATCACTTTTAATAAGGAACACTTGACAACAAGTTTTTAACCAAAGACGCCTTCTGTGAGCCAGTTTTTGGTCAGTTGTAAATTAAAAAGCGTGCTATCAGTCACTGTGTTGTTCCTCAAGACTTAAACAAAAGTGTAAATGCTCTCTTTATTTAATAAAACGCGCACTTTTCTTGACAAATTAAAATGGAAGAACCACAAGCAAGGCATACTTGACAATGCATATGACACCTTACAAATTCTAAGTCGGTGAAAATTTGTTTTAACAAGATAACATGTCTACCAAGTCAACAAAAAAGTAAATAATAATAAAAAAACTAACTCAAAATGAAAGAATGTAAAATTTCCCTTACCAATTTCTTGTTATTTGTCCTCGGCTTGGGATATGAAAATAAGAGATGCGCTTATTCACCGAACAAATATCAGCTGGCGTGTTGAATGTTTTGTAAACACCAAGTCCTAATGGCAGTTCTTTTGTCGGTGATAATGTCTTTATGAGTTTTGGCACTATGTGAGTCAATTGCGTCAGTAGGAAGGATAATTATGGTTTTGAGGGCATTATGCCGACAAAAGAACTGCCCTTAAGTCTTGGTGTTTACAAAAAAACATTTTATACACCAGCTGACATTTGCTCGGTGAGAAAAGTCCTCATGTTTTGGCACTATTTGAGTCAATTGCGTCAGTAAACAGGGTATTGTTGCGGTTTTAAATGAGCTGCTTATGGAAAATACAAAATATGGACCACTGAACGCCATTAGGCCAATTATAAAACCCCAAATTTTTAAATGGGTCTCCTTGTATACCAGCTTTAATTACTCACGCGCGTAGCGGCATGAGGTAAGGTTTCGGCTCCGTTTTTCTTGTTATTATTATTTTTATTTTTTGTGTCACGATTTTGCATGCACATTTATGCACGCATATTTTAAATTGAGCACTTCCGCTTCATAGCCATTTACACTTCCTGTATAGTGACTTCCGGCTACACTCACTTCCGGTAAAACAACGTTACCGAGTTGTCACGACAGCGTCTCCTACGACCCTGCTTACATTACTAGTGTTCACGTTAAGTATATATAACACTCAGAAGAATCACTGGCTTCATTGCGGTACAGCCATTTACAAAACATTCAATAGTAAACAACGTGGTTTCCAGTACGATGACTGAATGAAAGGAGTAACTTTTCTTCGTGTCGGACATCTTCTTATCATGTTTAAAATATATCATAAAAGTTCCTCACGCATGCGCATGAGTATAGGCTGCTTGGAGCCTCTTGTTCTAGTATTTTCGTCGGTGAAAATGATTTTAGAAATAAATAACCAGAATAAAATTCTTCCTGTTTCTAATGCTCAATTTTAATTAAATGTTGTTTTTATAGCTAAATCAACAGGATATCCCTTCCAGACTTTATCGTCTTTATCACTCTTCCCGTTATTCACAAACAGACTTCGACGGCCGAGTTAATTCATATTCCGGCACAAACTTCTTTTTGCAACAGCCTAGTCCGATGCAAAATTCATTAGTTACGTCACAACGTTAAAGCAGCGTACCTTTAATACTAGACAAACTAAACTAAAATATACACAAAAGTGGAATAGTTCACAATGCATGTGCTATCTGATGAACGACACGTTAGTTGAAACTGGGTTCTAGGAATTAACACATGTACTCGTTAAAACAAAAAACTACTAACTGGAAAACAAAAGAATGCGAAAATTCGCTAAACAATTTATTGTAATTTTTCTTCCATATATAGAAATAAGTTAGAGAAACATCTGTCCACCTAGCTGAGGAAAGCTTGCAACATTTTTATGCAATTTCCTTTTGTCCAGGATCATGTCCCCAAATTCTGGCAATACACGTCCTAATTACGTCAAATGGTTTTTAAGGAGCCAGCTAATGGCAACCACAAAATATACCGACCCACGCCTACAGACCAAATATAAAACTGCAATTTTTTAAGGGTATCCGGTGAGCTAAATGATTCAAGAAATAAATAATCATGGTAAATTTCTTCCTGACTTATATTCACCCTTTTTTGTTTGACGTAAAGATAAATCAGCCGTACCTTAGTGGCTCAAGTTCGAGAAAACAGCTGTTCCTTTTTATACTAAACACAACCAACATGATTCTCCCTGCAGACATTAATTAAAACATGCCTTTATAACTTTTTTCCTCATTTAAAAACAAAGAGTTTTCAAAAAAGGAAAAAGCCGGTGCGCTATCATCGTTGGTTGAAATTAGATAACTTGTTTATCAAGTCAAAAATTAATAAAACTCAGAAAAAATGTGGAAATGTCCTTGTCAACTTGTTATTTGTCTTCCAGATGGTCTGATCTGGATATGAGATGGACATACATCTGTTAACTTGGTAAAGAAGAAGCCAGCAACAGTAATATACAATTATTTCGTAAACGCGAACTCATAAGTTAAGGGGAGTTCTCTTGTTAATAACAATGTCCTCGACTCTTGGTAATAGATGCATCAATTATGTCAAACGGTTAGACTAAACATGGTTAGTAATGAGCCGACTAATGGAAACTGCAAAATATGGACCAACGCGATGAGGCCAATAACAAAACCGCAACAGTTTTAGGGTTTCTTCAATATAAGTCTAGCTTTTACATCAGAAGTATTAAAAATGATTCAAGAAATGAATAACCATGGCAATTGTTTTTCCTGACCAACATTTCCCATCTTGTGTTTCAGGTAGAAAGCCTACGCTACACCTCAGTGGCTTATGACAGATTTAATCTTGTATTTGTCGGCTTTTGTGAAATTGTTAAAAATTTCTATGGTTAATATTTTTATAACTAACAGACATTAATTAAAAACATGACTTTGGCCGGATGCTACCTCCCCAACTTCGTTCCCAGGGTCTCTCCTCGCTGGCGCGCCCATATTGTCACTATAAAAATTGCTCCGGACCCCTCTTTATAAATTTCCTGGATAGGATCACAATAATGGATTCACAGTCCGGATTCGGTGGATAAAAAAACTAGTTAAAAAGACCGAAAATGGACAACTTTTGGTATAAAAAATATAAAAATTTAGTTTAAAAACGTTTCGGTCTCTCGGCCTTTATCATTTATACAGACAAGTTACACATGAGACTTAAATACGGTTACAACAATGACTTAATGTTAAACTACTGATAAATTACGTAACAAAAATAAAAGCAAAAATTACAACAATAATACAATAATAGAAGTGATAACGAGACTAAACCAAAGAAAAACCACAATTGCCACAAATAATACTAATGAACTAAATTAACCTAACAAAAGGTATAATAACTAAGAAAAACAATCAAAATTAGAAAAAGTTATGCAATAGCCCCAACTTAATAAGTTTCCCATTCAGGGCTCTGAACAATCATACAGGCCAATGCCACAACAAAATCCCTGAGCAGGGTCCTTAAACAATGAGTAATAAATTCCACACTCAGAGCCTTTGAGTGACGAGGCCAGCACAAAAATAACAAAATCCCGAACGAGGCCCTTGAACGTTAAGACAATTACAAAAGGCGGTAAAAAATTTATGCTAAAAATTCACTATAAGAAAATCACAACCTAGTGATGAAACCTCCCTGAATTTAATTGTAATGAATACGGCTCTGAGTGTGGAATTTATTACTCATTGTTTAAGGACCCTGTTTGTTACGTAATTTATCAGTAGTTTAACATTAAGTCGTTGTTGTAACCATATTTAAGTCTCATGTGTAACTTGTCTATATAACCGATGAAGGTCGAGAGACCGAAACATTTTTAAACTAAATTTTTATATTTTTTATACCAAAAGTTGTCCATTTTCGGTCTTTTTAACTAGTTTTTTATCATATCCACCGAATCCGGACTGTGAATCCATTATTGTGATCCTTTTGGTATGACATCTTTCGTTGGCTCAGGCAGCACCTTCAAAACCGTCATAACCAGGAGTGTTAACCGCGGTCAAACGAGAGACATTCGCAAAAGTTAAGCAAAGTACATAAAGGTTAAGGTTGTCATTTTCACTGTTTAAAGTTTAATATATTTACAACACACTGTCAATTTACCAAACGTTTTTAAAGTTTACTAAAAAAGTTCTAAGCGTTTAAAAAGTGTGAACTGCAGAATTGTCGGCGCCCTTTGCCAACATAATTTTGATCAGGCGCAAAGAGTTTTGGTCAGTTTTCAATGGAAAAAAGCTCATCATTTTGAGAAAAATTAAAAGATAGTAACATCGACTAATCGTTTTTATTCATCCTTGCCCATATTTCCATTTAATATTAAATAAAATCTCACTAAATAAAACGAAAAACGCCTCGGACGTTTGACCGCGGTGGACCACTAGTTCCAAGGCCTCATTATTTCGCCGCGGTCAATTCGGATCGTCAAAGCCTGGGAAAACAGCCGAAAAGTAACTAGGCAAACGGTTGAAAATAAGATCAGGTTGGATTTAGCTGCATTCTTATTCTTTCATTCATCACTTGCTAAGAACATTTCGTTTCGCGTTTCCCGCACGGAGCGGCAACCTAAGCGAATGGAAGATAGAGCCTGATCTTAGGAACATATTTTTTTCCACGGAGAAAAAAATATATCTTAACACGTGAAGAGTGATCGAAGACTGGTTAATTTCTTCACGTAAACGACAACACAACCTACACCGAATAGTTCGGTTGCTATTTTTCGTTTACTTTCCTGGTGTTATTGCTTATATCTTCGTCATAATTAAACTTAAACTTTCATACTTAATCATGCATCTATCACCTCCCCAACAAATGTACATGTAACTCATGTAAATGAGGTGTGTTATCTGGACACGAGAATCAAGAATGGTGACAGCAACACACCTTTCCATCTCAGTGTCTACGACAAGAGGGATGACTTCTCATTTCGGATTGTCAATTTCCCTCATATGGACAGCAACATTCCAGCCAATCCGGCTTATGGTGTTTATATATCTCAATTGGAAAGATATGCTAGAATTTGCACATCGAAGTTGGATTTTATGCATAGACTTCGCCGACTTTCATCACGTCTCCTTCACCAAGGGTTCAAATCTTCACTCCTTCGTAAATCATTTACTAAATTCTTCAAACGCCACAGTGCTATCATTGAGAAATATGGCACTACACAACGAGAAATTAAACTACCAATCCAAAATTGAGAAACACCGCCGTATCCTTTGTTATTTCAGATCCTTTATATTATTCTAGCGCCCCTATTTAATTTCTATATTGCTTCTATTCAGGTTAATGCTAGTGCGCGCGCGCGCAATTTTCCTTGAGTCGTGCGCGTGCTTAGCTTGTTTAGTTGACGTGTGTGCTTAGTTCGTTATTTAACGTACTACATTTATTTTGCGTTGTTTTCCTAACTGATATGTCTTGTCAGTAACTGTGCTCACACTGTGGGTGGCTCCTCCTAAAATGTTCTGCAATTGGTATAGGATTTAATGGAGCCGAATCAATTGTGGAATTGCACGCATTTTGGGCATCCTACTGATGAACAGTTACGAAATTCAGATATATTTAGTAGCCACATTTATTTGCGGTCTGTCCCCTTTGAATTCTATTTCTTGCCTAACTGGTGAGCCCTCGTAAGTCAACATAAATAGGTCTCGGTTAACATGCCCTAGTGATACCAACAACCAGCACACCTTGTCTAATTGGATTTTCATGTGGTTGCTTTTTGTCCAAAACTGTACCTTATCACTTGCTTGTGATAAGAGAGACAATGTGGAATAAAATGTCTTGTCTAAGGAAACAACACGACGGCCGAGACCAAACCTCTAACCACCAACCTTCAGATCCGCGCCATCACTTGGGGGCAAAGGGTTAAAAGAAATTTGGCAGAGAGCAAAGCGAGCCTTGTATGGCCACCACGTGGGGGCAAAGGGTTAAAAGAAATTTGCCAGAGAGCAAAGCGAACCTTGTGTGGCCTGGGGAGGGAGAAGGGGCGACGAGCATTGATCACTGCACTTTCTCCAGGGTGGCAAATGTTGATGTTTTTATCAATGGTGTTGTCCTGCAGAATGAAAATTTCACATTTGTTTTAAAGAAAAATGAGAAAAATCCCAACCTTTCGCATTCTACTTGACTTAGCTTTATATTTATTTTTAATGTAACACTGAGACACTGGTGTTCAATTTAAATTGACTTTTATTTATGTTTACAGAATGATACGTTTAACCATGGGCCATAGGAAAAATGTATTTCGACTAAATAAAACTTACTTTACCTCGAGTAAAGTGAAATTTCTCACATTAAATCGTCCTTTTTTTTTCTACTCGATTCTTCCCATATAATTCGTGAGCAAAGCTTTATGCAAAATGCATCTTTTCCTTTAGCCTACGGTTTAACTTAGTAAATGCACAAAGGGAGTATCGCCCATGCATGCATGTAGACCATGTACTACTCCCTTGTGTTTTAATTAATAGTACAGTGTATATATATAACGCCGGGTAAATACTGACAAATGAAATCGGGTAAATATATGAGATATATATAACATCGGGTAAATAACTGGTAAATGACATCGGGTAAATACCTGATATATAACATCAGGTAAACAACTAATGAAAATCATCGGGTAAATATCCGACATCAGGTAAATAACTGATAAAAAATAACTTCGGGTAAATAGGTGCGGTTACACGGGGCACTTCTACCGTGGTAAATGACCCTTTCCGGCACTACGGGAAACAGCATTAATGAGTGTGACCGACATTTCCCGAGGCAAATTTCCCGCGGTAAATATCCATAGATACATAAAAAAGATCACACGAAGCGCCCATGACATTTAACGTGGTAAGTTGCAATGGTGTTTTGATGCCGTTTGACATCAACACGTAACCGCAAAGGAAAGTGAATATTCACTGAATTGCGTGACATTTTTTTACCTTGGCAAATCACAAATCGCATGTAGCTGGTTAACACGGTATGCTAACCCAAGTGTGATGCGCCGCGTGATGATCTACCATGGAAAATGTCATTTAAGGTGGTGTGTGTAACCGCACCTATTATCTGATATAAAGTACAACATGGTAGAGTAGTTTTTCTAAACCCGTGAAACACTAACTAACAATAAGTGTGTGACAGTCCAAATTACACAAAATAAAACAATGGAATTATAGTGTACTATTCTACTAACTATTTCACGGGTTAAGTAAAATCACTGTGAAAGACATCGAGTAAATATCTGATATATAACTCACCGTGTAAGTAACTGATAAATGACATCGGGTTTCACGGTCTGAGGAAAATCACTCTATAGAGCAGTTTTCAATTGAGTATCGAAAGTAATTTCGTAATTGCTTTGGTTTTGCATTGCTACGCTTTGTGATTGGCTAAAAAATCTCGCGCCATTTTCTCAACCAATCAGTAAAACCAAAACCAATCGTGACTTGCTCGCACGCGTTTTCCCGCGCTTCGCGCCGGCTACATGTAATTGCTTCGAGCTCTGATTGGTTCATTGGATTGTTTACGACTGCTGTGATTGGTCAGAGTAATTACTTTGGTTTTGGTTTTACGACACTTAATTGAAAACCGCTCTATATAAAGTGATTTTCCTTAACCAGTGAAATAGTTAGTAGAATAGTACGCACTATCAGACTTAAATTCCATTGTTTTCTTTGTTTAATTTGGACTATCACACACTAATTGTTAGATAGTGTTTCACGGGCTAAGTAAAACCACTCTAACATCGGGTAAATAACTGATCAATATCTGATAATCGGGTAAAATTTAATCTGATGAATAACAACAGGTAATAATGTAATAAATGACATCGGTTAAATATCTGGTCAAAAACACCGCTATTGAATATAAAAGTTTCGACTTCTTGAACATTACTACAGCTTTTATGACATCTAGAATGGCAGCCTAAAATCATGTGATTATAACGTTCGGTTCAACTATTACAATTAGAACGAGAGTTTACGTTTAGAATTTTACGCTTTAGTTTGACATCCATCTCTTGTGTTTTTGCTTATTCTCAGCTGTATGTGTCATCTCAAAACGTTGCTCTTTGTACTTTAATTGTAATTGCTGTTGCTGTTGTATGTGCTCTCAGTGAATAGAACCTTCATTAACTATTACCGACTCTCGTTTTCGTGTTGCCAGCTGGGTTATAAGTGAGAAAAGTAAATCACGCACCAAACCAAGTGGAAATATAACACGTTATTACACTCTTCTGGCCGGATAAACGCTTTAAAAAACTCAGATTTATGTGCAGATAACTGTCGTATAATAAATATCAAGAGACATCATTTTTTTTTTCACTCGGAAAAATACTGAGTTCACTGAATAACCCTTACATAATAAATAAACATGTGATAAATAACGTTCAATACACCGTGGTGACCATAAAGTAAAATTGATTGGTGAGGGCACAGGCAGCCCAAGCTCACGTCACGAGAAAGCGAAGGGTTAATTATTAGCGGTGTGTGAGACGGGACGTGACCCTTCGATGAAAGCACAGGGAGCCCATACAATCTGTTTGTGTAACATAATGACCGTTTGTAATTTTATAGGAAATGTATGGGATTTACCTAAATTTCATATTATGGCGACGTATCGCCAAATGTATGTACTGATCAACGCTAAATAAACGTTAAATTACCTTATTTGTTGTGTGTTGTCGTCCTTTTGGCGTAAAAGTGATTTTTGAGAGATTTTGAAGGATTCTGAGTTCGCCGTTGACTGTGCGTCTAAAGCCTAGTGCAGCTTTAAAAGGGCTACATTTTTCTATTTTTTACCTGTCTGTCAGTTCTATATTCCCGCCAGTTAACAACTGAATCTACATTCCTGAGAATCAACAAAATACCATTTTTCTTCACATAATAGCCATCACTCAAAAATTAGACGTACAGTCAACGGCGAACTCAAAATCCTTCAAAATCGCTCAAAAATCACTTTTACAGCAAAAGGACGACAACACACAACAAATAAGGTAATTTAACGTTTATTTAGCGTTGATCAGTACATACATTTGGCGATACGTCGCTATAATATGAAATTTAGGTAAATCCCATACATTTCCTATAAATTACAAACGGTCATTATGTTACACAAACAGATTGTATGGGCTCCCTGTGACGGTGTTGGGTTATACGGCGGCCGTTTTAAAAATTTAAGACTTTGTATGGGGAAAAAAACAACGTAGATTTCGAACGCTTAATAAAGCGAAATTTAGGCATTAATTCAATAAAGTGATTCTATTGAACTCATCTCTGGTGTATTCTTTTGTCCTTCGGGGGGGTATTTCACTGTTATTCCCGTCTTAAGACTCCGTCTTATGAAGGGAATAAAAGTGGTGACAAAACAACCCAAAACGGCTTGAAATACCCCGAAGGACAAAAGAATACACCAGAGGTGAGTTCAATAGATTCACTTTATTAAATTAATGCCTAAATTTCGCTTTATTAAGCGTTCGAAATCTACGTTATTTTTTCCCCTTACAAAGTCTTAAATTTTTAAAACGGCCGCCGTGTAACCCAATACCGCTTTCATCGAAGGGTCACGTCCTGTCTCACACACCGCTAATAATTAACCCTTCGCTTTCTCGTGACGTGAGCTTGGGCTGCCTGTGGTGAGGGTCATTATAATCATGCCCACCAATTCAACTGCTGCAACTCGGATGAGAAAATCTTGTGCTTTCGTTTGAGCTACATCTTGTTCTTGTGACCTCTAAAGATTTTGAATCTGATCTTTTTTCTTGCAATCGTCGAAGATCAGGCTGTTGCTCTTGATTTTAAGCTTAGCTTTCTGCGCTTTAACTGATGAATCTGAACTATCGTGAACTATTATCATCAACTATTGTCTACTATTGTTGCTCCAGCATAAGTAAGGTATTATGCAGTCCTTACTTTAAATTACAATGCTGGATTCAGCACTCTTTTAGAGTTGTTTTCAATTAAGTTTCGTATTAAAAACCAAAATCAAAGTAATTACTCTGGCCAATCACAACAGGCGCGCGCAGACAATCCAATGAACCAATCAGAGCTCGAAGTAAATGCATGTAGCCGCCGCCAAGCGCGGGAAAACGCGTGCGAGTAAGTCACGATTGGTTTTATTTTTACTTCTGATTGGTTGAGAAAATGGCGCGATATTTTTGAGCCAGTCACAAAGCGTAGCAATCCAAAACCAAAGCAATCTGGATCTAAAATTTTTAGCGGTTTTACGTAACACGTATAAAATCTTACTTTAAAATTACACTTAAATCGAAAAATCGAAAAAAAAACTTGTCAAGCCTTACTCCGGCGCCCATGTCGGTTCTCCTCGGTTTGCGCGTACGCTCGCCTGTATTTCGTGTGCTTGACAATTCCTTAGGGAAAAGACTGAGAAAGTACTCGTTGTATACCAATAGCCCTTATTGATATTTACGTCACACTAGGTCATTTCATTCCAAGCCTCGTTTTGGAATTATGAACTTATAAAATCTCCCAACAATGATGACCCATGAAAAGAATTTCGTTCACTAACGGAGAGAAATTTTTTGGTTTTGTAGAAACTATTGTAGTGTTGTCTGAAGTAAATTTTCACTGGGTGACGTAATGCATAAGGCCTGTTATGACTAATGTAACACTTTGTCTCTGTAACAATGGACGGCGACACTAACATTATAAACCAGTCTTACCAATACCAAAATTAAGTAACAATGCGTGTAAGAACTAGGCAATCCTCTATTGTTCTGCGGCATTTCGCTTTCCCCACATACGATTGTTTAGATTTTCTTACTGAGTATGCATCAACCTATGGATAACACGTTTTTGAAATAAAATGTACTGAAACTTTATTTTAAAGCGATATTTCGTTTGTGTTACAAGATTTTATCCAATCATGAGACTCCAAAACAGTGGCCAAGAAAGGCTTCTAATTTTCCATGTTTCCCACATATAAATTTTGCTGCATTAAAACTCAGAATAGTTTTCACTAAAAGGGAATCAATAAGTAAACTAGAGAGACATAAATGCGCTACCTGGTGAAGTGATAGTAGATTTTTATGTTTTAGCCAATGAGGTGGACCGTTTCAACAATACCACAATTAACAACTTCCTGCATTCCTTGCCGTTGGGTTGCCTAGTTCTTACTAGGACTATTACTTAAACAAGAAACATGACCTAACAAAATGAGTGAGTAAATGTTTTGTTTTAAAAAATGCATGATTTCCAGCTGCACTTTATGAATCTGGTTCCCAGTCCCTGGATTTAGTGAGATGGATCAAGATAAAATACTTCCACCTCATCAGGTGAGAAGTAAAAAGTCCCGGCCAGGATTGTGAGCCGGTCTTGCACTCCACTTGGAAGATGGTAGGAGTCGCCAAACCGTGTGTGTGACTTGCTGTTACTGTTGGAGTTATCAGCAATGTGGAGGTCCCACCCTCTACCAAATGTCGGACCAGACCGTGGGTCCCTTTTGATTGCGTATGATAGTGGTCTCACCAAACTCTTGAAAGGTGCTAGGCCTTCATTGTCGCGAAGCGAAAACATAAACGCTTTGGAAGAGTAGATATAGCTATCACTGGAAGCTAACAAAACAACAAAGCCCAAATATGAATTTTAATAAAATTGATGTGTGTAGTTTTAAATCTTTTCCCTTTTCTTATAGTTTTTTTTTTACTTGCAAAGGATTCATTTTAATAGGGTGGAAAGTGATATGAGTGATAGGAGTCCAGTTCGGTCTGAATTCACTCCGGTTAATGCCAAAATACGGGATCGAGTTAATTAACACGCTCATTGAATGGACAACGTTCGACATATCAAATATGACTGAAGATTTGTGACAAACTTCTATTTTTTTGTTTCATTGCCGTCGTATGTTAAGTGTCTGAAAAGAAAAACAGAGAGGCAACTAGTTTTTAACCCGTGAATACGCGTAGCGTAATGAAAGGGTTATCGGAGACGACGGCAAATTCACTCACTCACTCGCCCGCTCGCTCGTTCGATCTATCACTTAGATGTAAAATTTTTTCCGCGTATCTACGTTAAAATAACAAAATTTGACAATGGTAACTAGCCAAATCCTAGGTAGTGTAGTGGGTAGGATGATGGGACTTGAGTTCGATTCTCGCCCAGGTCGTATATATATATATATATATATATACACCCTTTTGCAAAAATATTGACACTTAAAAATGTATATAAATATATATTCGTCCTTTGTGTTTATATCGCATACGTTACGATAGGAGGCAAATAGTTTTCAATGTGGGTACAGTAGAGTTTGTAAAATGCTACTGTTCCCACCTTAAAAACTATTTTCCGCATGTCATCACGTATGCGATATAAACGCAACGGACGAATATATATTTATATACATTTTTAAGTGTCAATATTTTTGCAAAAGGATGTATATATATACATATATATATATATATATATATATATATATATATATATATATATATATATATATATTATTTTTTCCAACTGAAAATTACTGTTTTTTTTTTTGCGTTCGTCAAAAGTCGTTACATTTATTTTCCAAAAAAAAAACCATAATATTGCGTTACCGTTAGCAGAGGTTTCTTATAATTGAACGGCAAATTGATCCCTTCGGCAGAGAAACAAAAGCGACATAAAGGGCGGCAATGTCACCTATGTTAAGTGTCACTTGGAAAAGCCAACAAATATATTTGTAACTGGAAACCTAAAAATAATGGTCCAGTTTTGTTGACAATAACTCTTAGAATGCACAGAAACTAGTATTGGTTGTCTTTGGCTGCTAACCGCCATGATGGAAATGGATTGCAACTTGAATATATTGGACAAGTTTTTCAAGCTCTCCCCGTGTGTCTTGGAAAAATCCCTTAAAACTAAACTGATTAATATTAGCCTGAGAAAACAGACGACTTTTCACGGTGGCACCACTACGATTCCCTCCGCGAAAAGGTTGGTTGCAACAATCTCTCAACAAATCAGAAGGACTACCCTGATCTGGGTACCGTTACATCATCAGTACGGTATTTTTGCGCTTGTTTCTCAGATGTCTTTTCGCGGAGGGAACCGTACTAGTGGTGCCACCGCGAGAAGTCGTCTGTTTTCTCAGGCTAACTGATTATGGTTTCTACTTCCTTCGTGTACCTTATTACATGAAATTTTCGCGACACGTTAATTTCGCGATTTTGAGGTTCGCATATTTCGCGACACCTTAATTTCGCGATTTTGCGAAAATTTTGCATTTTGACTCACTTTAATTTCGCGTTTTTGAGTGAGACACTTTATTTCTTTGTCAATGTGATTCAACATGTCCCTGAATTTGATCAAACAACTTAATCCACAATGTCCAAATAAACAGAAACGCAACTGATTATGTAAACAGTAACAAGAAAGATGTTCTCACAGTGTATACAAGGCACGGTTTGCAGTTCATGCTTGAAGGACCAGAACATTACCACAGAATAGTTCAAAATGATTGTTATAAAAGTGTGTAATGGTAATAAAGTCGTTGTTTTAATTATTGACATAATGTGCGTCACTTAATTTTCGCGTCATGTTATTTTCGCGACATTTAATTTTCGCGTCACTTAAATTTCGCGATTTTTTTTTTAAATCGCGAAATTCGCGAAATTAACGTGTCGCGAACATTTCATGTAATAAGGTAATCGCTTGATATTTTTGTCTCCATGCCCTAAGACCACTTTTATGTATAAGCAAAAGTATTTAGTTGATATTTAGTGCAGTTTTGATGAAAACACAACAAAATCCCTGTGACATTTCCAATTTATGGTGGCTTCGTTGTAATTTCTGGCGCATTTGGGTTATAACCGTACATAACGTTGGGAAAACTTACAGCTCTCATTCAGGAGTAAAATCATAGAATGCCATTTAAAAGGGAAAATGTTTTTACTGTTATAAATAGAGCTTAACCCTGGGGCGTCAAGGGTTGAGGGGGGGGGGGGGGGGGAGCATGTCGCCTTATGAAGCTGTTCACATTCGGTTAAGGTTAAAAACAATCGGTTACTATGGTAACAAGATGTGCCGTTATTAGCGTGATAAGTAGCATGAAGTCAAACCATTTTTAGTAAAAAATCGTGTTTATCACCCTTTTTCGGTGAAAAACAATGTATAGAAAACGCTACCAATAGCAACAAAATGTTTAATTATATTTCAATCCGCATTTTTCTGATAACTTTGAATTTTTAATAAAATCAAAGATGGCGGTTATTTTTGGCCGCAATTTGGATAACGTCATGGATCCCCAGCGGCGCCATAACCCATAATATTTACCTTATCTTGTACAGCACATCACAGGTTATCTACTGGAGGTAAACATTTCAAAATATCGTACGTCCGAGGGTTTAGTGGAACAAAATTGAACCAGTTAAATATTTTGCTGTTATATTTGTTCCATTTAAATTTGTGTTCTGAAAGCAACTTATATTTACTGAAATAATCAATACATATCATAACCAAGTTTCAGCAAATCAGTGGAGCAGAAGTGCGGAGGTATTAAGCCCACCTAAATTAAATTTTGAAATTCCCTATATAACTGCTCTTGTGAACATCTCCCAAAAACCAAGCAGTAAAAGTAGTATCTTACCCCAAGGAACGTCCGTGAATCCTCCAAAAACGAATTCATCTTTCTTTATGATGGTAACAGTGTTATTCTTTCCATCGCAGCGAACGTGAAACTGATTGACAAACCAGCCATGTAATGAAGCTCGCCAGCAAAGCAGCCAGCGAGAATCCATCCCAGGCCCAAGAAATCGGAGAAGATGTTGAAGATAACTTCCATTTTTCGATAATATCTTTGAGTCTATAACCTCTGAAAATGGCAAAAAAGCACTACTTAAAAGAGCGGCAGTCTGTTTTATCAAATACAATTTTAATATCTCTTTGGTTCGAATGATTACTGAGACGGCTTTGTTTTTTATGTTTTTTCAAAACGAAGTGTGTTAACGATACGTGGTAAAATGGCCCCGAAAAGCTGTCTGAGAGCCGAAAAACAAAACTCGTCGCATCACAGCTAAACTATTTGTTTGATTGAACTTAAAGTTATCTTGATGTGAATAACTTACTAGACCCCAAGGAAGTTAATTCATTCTGAGAAAGGTTTGGGAATGTCATTTTTCTCGTCCCATTAACACTTTAGATGATATTTACAGACGGTCGCTTTTAAAATAAATTTTTGTTCAGAAAAGTGAGATATATATGTTGGGTCGACAAGGTCTAGTTTAAAATAAACGCCCCTGGCGTTTATTCGAGGTACCGGCGTTTAGTTATTTCAATTCGTTATTGTAGACATTGTATAACTGATGGTTACCATGAAAGAACGTAGTTTTATGTATATGAAATATAAACTGCAGCGGCCATTCCACCAAACGATACGTTGCGTATGCTTTGTTTTAGTGGAAATGTTTTATTAATGGTTCCCTACTGCCACTTTCAACTGCTATTTTGATATACAGTAAATGCAATAAACGAAACGTTAACAAAATAGTGACGACAATAGTCACTGTGATGTGTAGTCTCTATTTTGCTAGATTTTTGGTCAAGAGAACTTTCAGCTTATCGAGATATAAAGTTCGTCATCTTTATCATCCCGGGGATTGTTCCATTGTTTCTTTATCCGAGTTGATGGTTGATATGAAAAGACACATTAGTCTCAAGGCCATTGGAACATCAGTTGAATTGTTGCAGTTTATTGACTATGTAGTCGATCTCTGAGACTACTCGTTCTTTTTTTTTTTCATCAAGAGTATTCTATAGGAACATGTTGACCGATTTAGCTTTTCAATCAGGAATTTAGGGCTGAATAGAAAAACGAAAAACGTGATCATAAAAAAATAATTATCGCCAGTAATTAAGATCGACACACCAGGACCCGTTACATGGTTCACAAACGTAGACTTTAATGAACAACGTCCGACCAGTAAAACAAGATGGCCGACTCACTCGAATACCACCCACGCCCGCGCCTAAACCTTATATAGGTAAACGCTGACCGACGCGCCTAATCCTTACGCAGGTAAACGCTGACCGATAAGCGAACGGCTTACAATAACAGACCTACTGGCGTGGTCTCTTCTTTCTCTGTCCAATAAACTAATTCCTATGGATATAAATACAAGTTAACTTGTCTAAAGAACACCTCGAGTTACATATTGTCCAAACTATGCCTAACGGAATGGACTTGAGATTACATCTTAAGCTATCAATGGGCGAGCTAATAAATCCAAGAACACTAAAGAGTTTCTTACAGTCCAAAGACTGCCTAACTGAACTGGCCCGAGTTCATGACTTAAGCTAACACCTTGAGAGCGGCAGTAAGCTGGCACAAAAGCTGGAGACGGTAGATAAACAGGGTGACATCAAACCAGGGAAAGTCCTAGTACTGGCTGCATTACTTGAACTCTACCACATAGTCGCCGAAACGCCGCGGTAGGCGTCGTTGTCTTGTTGACCGCCTGTTCTGTGTTGGACTGGCACAAGAGAAGTCAGCAGGGATGTCCTCGCTTTCCTCTGACGGATCGAGCTGAACGTCTTCGCTAGGGGTGATGTCACCTACTGCGGGGACCGTAGACAATGGGGGAGTAGATATCTCTAGAGGGATGATTGGGGACGGCGGAGGCAGGGAAGGGCTGCTAGGAATATCCTGTCCGTCGCAAGGCTTGGCGCTTGGGGCATCTTCTTCGTCGCCCGAGATGACACTGGCTTCCTCCTCGCTGGGGGGGGGGGGGGGGGGGGGGTTGGACACACGGCGTCGGGCAGAAGGGACCTTGTAACACTCATCCCTTTTCACGCGATAAGAGAAGTTACGCAACTGAGAACCCCCGAACTTACGGATATTGCACCATTTGCCGTCCTCTGAGACAACAAGATATCGGTCGCGACTGCACGACTTGTTGCGGTCACAGTGAAGATACACCAAGTCTCCCACCTCTATTGACTGGAGGCAGGGCAAGGTTCCGAGAGGGGCTTTAGATCTCTCGCTGTGAGGATGGTTCGTCAGCCTCTGCTTGTGCTGCTTGAGTATTAAATCGTGATCGACGAGCGGAATCTGGTTGTTAGTAAACTGGTCTCTCTGGGTCCACATTTCCCTTGCGGATAAACCACGCGATCGGACTCGGGAGTTCAAGCAAGCGGTGGCTACAGATAAAGCTCTAGAAGAGACTGGATCTCCCTGTGGTTGCTGTCTGAGAAGCTCGTCCTCCAATTCCTGAACGGCTTTCTCAGCTACTGGGTTCTTGTTTAGGTTCTTTACACGACCGATTTCGAGGGAGAGCTTATGTTGCAGAAGGAGGTCATCATGGACCAGGGCCCTAAAGGCAGGAGCGGCATCACAACGGATGACAGCATTGGGGCCTTCAAGGGGCCGTAGCCCTACACACAGCTGGATAAGACCATCACGTAAGGTGCCATGGCGCTCGTCTTCCACAAGAAGAGGGGCAGTAAAGGAGGTCACACATTCTCTGAGTACCAGGATGAGTTGGCGGCATCGTTTAAGGATATCAGCAGCGAAGGAGACTCCAACTGCAGCAGGAGGATCTGAGGTGGACTGTTCCACGACCGAGTGAGGTGTACGCCGGAGAGCCGCGCACGAATGACAGCCCAGGGACGTGCATTCAATAGCCTTGTCCAAATCAAGAGCATAGAAGTACCGACTCACTATCTTCTTAAGCTGACTGCTGGACGGATGAGACAGTTGTAGGTGTAAGGCAGTCAGGAGGCCATCCAGGACTTGTCTGGGAACGATGATACACTCGCGCGAGGGAACAAGGGGCTCGTCTCGTTTCACTACAAGGAGGCCATCAGAGGCGATTGTTGCAGCAGACAAGTATCTTTTCACATCTTTAATATTAGTTAGCTTCTTGGAGGGGCGAGTTCCTTGTATTAAGTGCGCGTGAGTACGACGTAAATCCGCGCATTCAGATTGGATTGACAGCCAGGTTGTTCGGCTTGTGAAAGGAAGTTTCTTCAAACCAGACAATACCTCCTGGGCAGACAGGCGACGGACAACTGACTCCTCGGCTTGCTTGATGAAGCTACATATTTGGCATGAACTGTCACTACAATCTGGCACGTAACGACTGGCGAAATCAGACGGTAAGATAGAGGCACCCGCAACGTGTCTTACGGTGGCCTGGTAGCGGCTGACAGTTGATAAGAATGTTGACACCCGTGGACTTGCCGATAACTCTCCTCTGCACAACTTTTCAAAGGCTTGAACGCATGGCTTGCTATCAGTGAGGATACACGCCCTGTGTTTCGACTGTATAATGTAAGGGCTGAAATGCTTGGTTGCCACGCCAATAGCTAGAGCTTCTACCTCGCAGGGTAACCATGACAGTTGATGACCACGTAACTTGACACTGAAGAACCCAGCGAGAGATAGCTTCCCTGCGCGGGTGATGTAGAGGGTAGCAGCGATTCCAGGTCTCTTAACAGCGCCGTCCGTAACGATCCACAACTGGTCATCGGGTCTGGGCAGTGTAACTGTGCGACTGGAAGCGAGGGCATCTTGAGCGAGTTTAAATGAGGTATGAAGGAGATCTGACCAATTTATGTCATCTTGCGACTGCTTGCCAGCCACAGCCTCGTCAAGGGGGGCTAACAGGGACGAACATTGAGGGATTACTCGAGCGAGGACCTTGTAGGCCCCAATAAAGGACTTCATACCGCCGACTTTTTTGGAGGACTACAGGAGACCAGTGTCGAGACACGATGGGGGCTAGCGCGAATAGTACCTTGAGACCAGATCCATCCGAGGACGGTTGCGGTTTGGGGGTTTATAACGGTCTTCGATGCAGACAGTCGTAAGTTAGCTTTGTAGAGGGCTAGCAATACGGACGACCAGTTGTGTAATAACTCGTCTGGATCGTTGCCACCACAATATAAATCATCAGCTATCTTGGCCACCACACCTTTTCGGAGAAGGTCACCCAAGACGCGGCACATAAGCTCTTCAAGCGCTGTCTCTGAACCTGGCATACCCATGGCGGATCGGGCATAAACGCGTACTCCACAAAATGGAGTCGCAACCCCACAATACTTCATTGACTCTTGGGCAAGAGGGATCTGGTAAAACGCGCTGGTTAGGTCAGTAATGATAATATGCTTCCACTGAGCTATCAGGCGGAGAGTAGAATTGACATCAGGAAGCAGTGACGGCTGCGGTTTGCTATAGCGGCCCACGTCAGCAAAGTCAGTGACGAGGCGAAAGCCACCTGACGACTTTTTAACCAAGAATGACGGGTTAAGGTACTCCACGGAAACGTCGACATCCTCAGGGCGACGAAATACACCCAGTTTTTCCAGCTCGTCAAACTTTTGCTGTAACTCAATGAGCTTGTCTCGTGCGTACTGTGGAAGTCTACCCTTCCGCTGAGGGGGCGCCACTGGACCCATATTCACCCTGGCTTGGAAGGGGCCTACTGCACCGTTGTATCCAGTTATGTTAGGATCAAAGACAGAGTCATACTGGTCCAGGAGTGTGCGGAACTTGCTCCTAGTACCCGGGGGAAGGGGGTTACCAGGGTCGAGTAGGACGTCGTGAGAGTGCTTGGTCTCCGATACAAGAACCGTGCGAGTCTTGTGAAGGGGGAGACTATCAACCGGTTTAGGAGGCTGCTCAAGGACGGTGGGAGTGAAAGTAGGGCTGATCTGGCAGAAGTGCTGGTTCTTTTTCAGAACGAGTGGACTGTCTGACAGGTTGGGGATACGGACTCTACCAGCAATACTTGCTATGATGCCTGGAGAAGGCCACATGTCGGAGACCATCGGTTGCAACACACAGGGTGCATCGGGTCGAGGCTCTAGTGCGTACTCAGCGTCGGGCGAAGCTTCTTCAGGCAACTCTAACTCCAAGTAGTCTCCTGGCCACACTGTTGTGGGGGAGGGGGGCGCGCGTGATACCAGAGCACGGCGAATCGCGTTAAGGGTCAGCGGAGGCTCGAGCGAACCGTACGTGAAAATCTCGCCGTCTCCCAGGACAACCTGCCGTTTCGCGGGACGAACAGCAACGTCGTTAGCTTCCATGAATGGCGTGCCTGCCAAGATGTCGACATCTAAATTCTCCACGACAAGTCCCTCAAAATGAAAAACGTGACTCCCTCGGCTGAGGTCAAGCCGTGTTTCACCAAGGACCTTCAAAGGCGAGGAACCATCCGCTTGATGGGCCGACTGAGAACTTTGTTGGATTTCAGCATGGAGCCTGTGAACAGCAGAGAGTCTAATCATATTTCCTGTGGCGCCACTATCAATGGTAACTCTTGCTCGGTGATGGCCGTAAAACGTGTCAATGTACGGGGATTGCAGCACGAGTACCCTTCGGGATGCCTCAAGAGGGTTAGGATCGCCTTGCTCGGTGGAGGGTGTGTCAACAGGAGGAACATCCAAATCGTCGCTCTCATCGTCGAGTATGGAGACAATTTGTCGGGCCCTCAATATGTACCTGCGATCTTGCTCAGGTAAGAAACCACACTCGCTAAGAAAATGATTGTAGGATCGGCCTGCTTGCTTACACAGAGGGCATTCTTTGACGCGTGGGAGAGAATCTTCCGGAAGGTTTGAAAGGAGACCTATAACTGGGTGTCCCCTTTCGCGGAAGTGACTTGTTTAAGGCGAATGAGGCGGAGGAGCGCATGACCTTTGCGTCGTCTGCAGAACGGATCTCATCTAGAAGCGAGTCTAACGCCTGCGAAATTTCAGGCTTAATAGAAGCCAACGTGCGGGATCGAAGCTCCGTACCATAGCGTTGTTTAACAAGCTTGGGTAATGCCGGGTTGATCAGCCTCAGCCACGTTAGGATTACAAAGTTCTCTAATGTTGGGGACATCTCCTCGTCCTCCCTAAAGGTTTCACCATGATGGGAGAGGATGTTAGGTTTAAGTAAGCTGTCTTCAACGAAAGCCATGAGCCGTTGATAGAGGTCCTCTGGACGCTCGTCAGGGTTTAAGCGAATGTCATCAAAGTCTATGAAATGGGCCCCGGTGGTTTGAAAGCCAAAATGTAATCTGATTACTTGCCATATATCAGCCATAGAAGTTGAACTTTTAACAATTGTACTGCGAGATATTATTGGGCAATAATTGGCGATTTGGCCCAGCATAAGTTCGAGGATGTTTTGTTGAGCGGTACGTCTTCTCGACGCGGAAACTGATTCACCATCGTCGACGATACCGCGTAACGGGTGTGCTCTGGTTTTCTTGAGCCACGAAACCCCTTCAACCAAAAAGGGCGCGAAATTACTATCCAACGATAAGATATAAACGAGATTCTGCTTCCAATTCTCGTAAGAGTTCAGCGTTTCATTCTTGGTAAGACACCACTGTTTAGGAGCACGGTTTGTGCCGGACATCGTGTACGCGTGGACCACGGAACTTCAAAAGAAGTTGACAACCGATTCTTGGCTGCTCGGAGTTCCCGACGAATCAGTCGTAAATGGTGCGAGATTTCGAGAGATTTCTTTCCGCTAGGACGTGGAGATTCGAATCCGCTAAGCTGCCACCACGCCAGTAATTAAGATCGACACACCAGGACCCGTTACATGGTTCACAAACGTAGACTTTAATGAACAACGTCCGACCAGTAAAACAAGATGGCCGACTCACTCGAATACCACCCACGCCCGCGCCTAAACCTTATATAGGTAAACGCTGACCGACGCGCCTAATCCTTACGCAGGTAAACGCTGACCGATAAGCGAACGGCTTACAATAACAGACCTACTGGCGTATGAAAAATTACGGTACCCCTATTTACAGTCAAAATACTCAGCGCTTATCATTTGGGAATGACTTTCATTAATCGGGAAAGGATTGCAACATTGAAATCAAAATTCAGGTTTAAAATTGATTATTGGAATCTTCCAACGGTAGCCTCATTCGAAATACATGTAACGAATGCTGATTGGTTTATTATTGACATCAGGCGAATGCTCACGTGCAAAGCAGGCGATAGTTGGCGGCTTGACACGCACAGGCTCAACAAACATTCATCACTGAGTATTTTTTTGACGTAAAGAAGCTCTGCATTTATATAACTCCGAAGAAGAATTCTCAGTGAAATGTCAGTGTGCAGGCTCTGAGAGAGAAATTTTCACGGAAAGTGAAGAAAATTACCTGTGAAGTCCAAGCGACTGAATTCACTAAAACCAACAGCGGCCAACGGTTGCGTATTTTGCCTGTGAACGTTTGACTGATGTCAGTAAAAAAACCAATCAACATTCGTTAGTTCGAATGAGGCTACCGTTGGAAGATTTCACTAATCAATTTTAAAGGCGCTGTTAGTAGGCAATGATTCCTGCAAGTGTAACTTGTCTCGCAACAACTAAAAACCGTGCGTTGCGGTGCTGCGAGACAAGTTACATGAGGGATGTTACACTACGCTGTGTTTCTCGCAACTTGTCTCGCACTGGCATACTGAATTGCTAAGAAAGCGTTTGTGAATCATCGAGCTCCCTTTGTTTGTTTTTGTAAATTGCTATCGAAGTATTCCACAGCGACGGACGTTCTTCCAATGCTTGAATTTGCCTTCTTTTTGCCGCATCTGTCATTCTGAATACTGTTGTGGCCATAGGGTCACTTTCAGCCGCCATTTTATCTTCGAGACAACAACGCACATGCTCTAAAAGGAGCAATTCAATTGGCTGATGTCACAAAACGTTGCAACACACTTTAAAGGAAGCATGTTACACTACGCAACGCTTGAAAAATTCGTTGCAGCGTTGCGAGAATCGTTGCGAAAAGAAGAACCGAGTTCTACTTCTCGCAACGATTGCGGCAACAAGAAAAATCCAAGAAAAGTTTGTTGCAGGGTATGTTATACTAGGCAATTTTTCACGCAACTTGTGTCGCAACAAAATTGCGAAACAAGTTGCACGAAACATTGCCTAGTACAACAACGTCTTAAAACCTGAATTTTAATTTCAAAAATGCAATCCGTTCCCGATTAATGAAAGTCATTCCCAAATGATAAGCGGAACAAGCTAAGTATTTTGACTATAATAAAAGCCGAGCCTCGAATAAACGTCGGGTTCAAATAAACGCCGGTTCCGCGAAGCTGAGTTTTAAAAAAATATGGTAACCACACAATAGTCAAGGAGTGGCAGAATGATTGAGTTATACAAAGTAATTCATAACTTCCGCGGCGTTACCTTATACTTGCCACTCGCAGCATGCCGAGCCTTTCTGATATTTTGCGATCGTTGTGATTTATGTGGGGCTATTCCATGATGACCGATGCGATCTATGTGAACACAGAATTACCTGCACAGATGTACGACCCCTATGTGTAACGACTGAGCACAGATCAGGAAGAACCTGAAGCCACGTATATGCACTGGAGTCGATCACAAACTTTCCTTTCTCTTCTACTGTGTGCCAAATAGTTACGCATTTATCTGTCGATTGCCTGCAAACGTCTTCCTTCTGGTTCGAATTTCAAAATTGCAGCTCTGAATTCTTTAATGTCAAATAAAATGAATTCTCCAGTGAATGTACGTGTTGTGTATGAGGTTTCTCGGCAATTATTCTTGCATATTTAACCCTCAATCATTTCATAACACCCGAACAAATTTTTTTTTCCAAAATCCAAGGAATGAAAGTATTGTTTTCGTTTCAGTTGAATAAAAAATCTTGGGAAAAAAATTGGGATAGATCAAGAAAGAGAAGCTAACTGAGAGGAAAGCGCTGACCAAAAACACTCACCTGTACAATTGTAGCCATCACTAGAGTATCCAGGTTTGCATGTACAGTTATATGATCCCTTGGTGTTACTGCAAGTAGCATTGGCACTGCAATTATGAATTTTGGCTTCACACTCGTTAATGTCTAAAAAAGGAGGGAAAATGCATTAAGTCCAATTTTATATTCATTTGAGTCTTTCGTATAATAAGTTCCTTTGGTATTAGTGCACACTGCATCACTGATACAGTTAATTATTAGTGCCTGCATCACACTCATCGATATCTGAAAAACGATGGGACATAGACAACAGGCAATTTTATATTCATTGGACTCTTTGACACGATAACAATTGCAAGTGGCGGAGAACGACTGATTAATGGCAAATTACCAGTGCAATTGCGTCCGTTACCGCTGTAGCCTGGAATGCAGCTACAGTTATAAGATCCTTTGGTGTTATTGCAGACTGCATAATTGCTGCAGTTGTGGATATCGGCTGCACACTCATCGATATCTGAAAAACAATGGAACGTAGATAAAAACAATTTTACATTTATTGGAGTCTTGAACACGATAACAGGAGGAGAATGGCTGGATATTATTACCTGTGCAGTCTCGTCCATTTCCGCTGTAGCCTGGATTGCAGTTACAGTTATACGATCCTTTTGTGTTATTGCACACTGCATCACTGCTACAGTTGTGTGAGTCTGCTTCACACTCATCAATATCTGAAATACGGTAGAGTCGACATGGGTGAAGTCCAGTTTTAAATAATTGGAATCGTACATGAGAACGATTGAATAAAACTTTAGTGGTGCAGCGGTTAAGTCACGGTTGTGCTGCTCATTTGTCTGGTTAATCAAACGGCAATCTGTTCAATTTAGGGTATGTATCACCCTGATTTGTAATCAACAACAGGATTTGTAATATCAACCGGATTTGTAATAAAAATTAACGTGATAAATAATAACAACAGGATTTGTAATAAAAATCAACCTAATATGTAATAAAATAACTAATTCCTAATTGGAAGTGGATAAGTATTAAAGAAACCACTTTCGTTATCCCATGGATAACACCCGAACAAATCCTTTTTTTTCCAAAATCCAAGGAATGAAAGTATTGTTTTCGTTTCCATTGAATAAAAAATCTTGAGAAAAAGATTGGGATGGATCAAGAAAGAGAAGCTAACTGAGAGAAAAGCGCTGACCAAAAACACTCACCTGTGCAATTGTGGCCATCACCAGAGTATCCAGGTTTGCATGTACAGTTATATGATCCCTTGGTGTTATTGCAGATAGCGTTGGCACTGCAATTATGAGTTTTGGCTGCACACTCGTTAATGTCTAAAAAAGGAGGGAAAATGCATTAAGTCCAATTTTATATTCATTTGAGTCTTTCGTATAATAAGTTCCTTTGGTGTTAGTGCACACTGCATCACTGATACAGTTATGAGTGTCTGCATCACACTCATCGATATCTGAAAACCGATGGGACATAGACAACAGGCAATTTTATATTCATTGGAGTCTTTCGTATAATAAGTTCCTTTGGTGTTAGTGCACACTGCATCACTGATACAGTTAATTATTAGTGCCTGCATCACACTCATCGATATCTGAAAAACGATGGGACATAGACAACAGGTAATTTTATATTCATTGGAGTCTTTGACACGATAACAATTGCAAGTGGTGAACAACGACTGATTAATGGAAAATTACCAGTGCAATTGCGTCCGTTACTGCTGTAGCCTGGAATGCAGCTACAGTTATAAGATCCTTTGGTGTTATTGCAGACTGCATAACTGCTGCAGTTGTGGATATCGGCTGCACACTCATCGATATCTGAAAAACAATGGAACGTAGATAAAGACAATTTTACATTTATTGGAGTCTTGAACACGATAACAGGAGGAGAATGGCTGGATATTATTACCTGTGCAGTTTCGTCCATTTCCGCTGTAGCCTGGATTGCAGTTACAGTTATACGATCCTTTTGTGTTATTGCACACTGCATCACTGCTACAGTTGTGTGAGTCTGCTTCACACTCATCAATATCTGAAATACGGTAGAGTCGACATGGGTGAAGTCCAGTTTTAAATAATTGGAATCGTACATGAGAACGATTGAATGAAACTTCAGTGGTGCAGGTTAAGTCACGGTTGTGCTGCTCATTTGTCTGGTTAATCAAACGGCAATCTGTTCAATTTAGGGTATGTATCACCCTGATTTGTAATAAACAACAGGATTTGTAATATCAACCGGATTTGTAATAAAAATTAACGTGATAAATAATAACAACAGGATTTGTAATAAAAATCAACCTAATATGTAATAAAATAACTAACCGGATTTGTAACTAACTTTCAACCGGATATGTAATAACATACTTAACTGGATTTGTAATAACCTATTAACAGGATTTGTAACAACGTTGCGAAAGGTGAGTCACTTATTTTTATATTGTCTTGATGTGCATTTCTTAAAGATACTCTCTGATTCTCCCACTTAAGGAAGGGTTTGGATATTCCAAAAAGATGGGATCGAAAAGGCCAATATTTGAAAGACGTTTAGGGGAGACGGTATGGGGTTAATATATTCTACATATCTGTCTACACATATGACCTCTGACATTCAAATCCAGAAAGGAAGGCACTCGCTATATAACGAGGTTTATTATAAAACTGCATTAGATTTACTCACTCAAAAGCAGTGTTAACGAATCAGTCAACACAAACACTTCCTCAGCGGATCCAAACAATATAAAAAAAATTCCAGGACCAGAGTTCTTATCTAGTAGATAAATTTCTAATTGGAAGTGGATAAGTATTAAAGAAACCACTTTCGTTATCCCCTGGATAACACCCGAACAAATCCTTTTTTTTCCAAAATCCAAGGAATGAAAGTATTGTTTTCGTTTCAATTGAATAAAAAATCTTGGGAAAAAGATTGGGATGGATCAAGAAAGAGAAGCTAACTGAGAGAAAAGCGCTGACCAAAAACACTCACCTGTGCAATTGTGGCCATCACTAGAGTATCCAGGTTTGCATGTACAGTTATATGATCCCTTGGTGTTATTGCAGATAGCGTTAGCACTGCAATTATGAGTTTTGGCTGCACACTCGTTAATGTCTAATAAGGGAGGGAAAATACATTAAGTCCAATTTTATATTCATTTGAGTCTTTCGTATAATAAGTTCCTTTGGTGTTAGTGCACACTGCATCACTGATACAGTTAATTATTAGTGTCTGCATCACACTCATCGATATCTGAAAAACGATGGGACATAGACAACAGGCAATTTTATATTCATTGGAGTCTTTGACACGATAACAATTGCAAGTGGCGGAGAACGACTGATTAATGGCAAATTACCAGTGCAATTGCGTCCGTTACCGCTGTAGCCTGGAATGCAGCTACAGTTATAAGATCCTTTGGTGTTATTGCAGACTGCATAACTGCCGCAGTTGTGGATATCGGCTGCACACTCATCGATATCTGAAAAACAATGGAACGTAGATAAAGACAACTTTACATTTATTGGAGTCTTGAACACGATAACAGGAGGAGAATGGCTGGATATTATTACCTGTGCAGTTTCGTCCATTTCCGCTGTAGCCTGGATTGCAGTTACAGTTATACGATCCTTTTCTGTTATTGCACACTGCATCACTGCTACAGTTGTGTGAGTCTGCTTCACACTCATCAATATCTGAAATACGGTAGAGTCGACATGGGTGAAGTCCAGTTTCAAATAATTGGAATCGTACATGAGAACGATTGAATGAAACTTCAGTGGTGCAGGTTAAGTCACGGTTGTGCTGCTCATTTGTCTGGTTAATCAAACGGCAATCTGTTCAATTTAGGGTATGTATCACCCTGATTTGTAATCAACAACAGGATTTGTAATATCAACCGGATTTGTAATAAAAATTAACGTGATATATAATAACAACAGGATTTGTAATAAAAATCAACCTAATATGTAATAAAATAACTAACCGGATTTGTAACTAACTTTCAACCGGATATGTAATAACATACTTAACCGGATTTGTAATAACCTATTAACAGGATTTGTAACAACGTTGCGAAAGGTGAGTCACTTATTTTTATATTGTCTTGATGTGCATTTCTTAAAGATACTCTCTGATTCTCCCACTTAAGGAAGGGTTTGGATATTCCAAAAAGTTGGGATCGAAAAGGCCAATATTTGAGAGACGTTTAGGGGAGACGGTATGGGGTTAATATATTCTACATATCTGTCTACACATATGACCTCTGACATTCAAATCCAGATAGGAAGGCACTCGCTATATAACGAGGTTTATTATAAAACTGCATTAGATTAACTCACTCAAAAGCAGTGTTAACGAATCAGTCAACACAAACACTTCCTCAGCGGATCCAAACAATATAAAAAAAATTCCAGGACCAGAGTTCTTATCTAGTAGATAAA
The DNA here is from genome assembly GCA_022457155.1 of Cladopsammia gracilis. Lineage (NCBI taxonomy): Eukaryota > Metazoa > Cnidaria > Anthozoa > Scleractinia > Dendrophylliidae > Cladopsammia > Cladopsammia gracilis. Next base: position 203,454 of record JAJGOT010000658.1, on the reverse strand, counting down.
TTTCTAATTGGAAGTGGATAAGTATTAAAGAAACCACTTTCGTTATCCCCTGGATAACACCCGAACAAATCCTTTTTTTTTTTTCCAAAATCCAAGGAATGAAAGTATTGTTTTCGTTTCAAATGAATAAAAAATCTTGGGAAAAAGATTGGGATGGATCAAGAAAGAGAAGCTAACTGAGAGAAAAGCGCTGACCAAAAACACTCACCTGTGCAATTGTGGCCATCACTAGAGTATCCAGGTTTGCATGTACAGTTATATGATCCCTTGGTGTTATTGCAGATAGCGTTAGCACTGCAATTATGAGTTTTGGCTGCACACTCGTTAATGTCTAAACAAGGAGGGAAAATGCATTAAGTCCAATTTTATATTCATTTGAGTCTTTCGTCCCATAAGTTCCTTTGGTGTTAGTGCACACTGCATCACTGATACAGTTATGAGTGTCTGCATCACACTCATCGATATATGAAAAACGATGGTACATAGACAACAGGCAATTTTATATTCATTGGAGTCTTTGACACGATAACAATTGCAAGTGGTGGAGAACGACTGATTAATGGCAAATTACCAGTGCAATTGCGTCCGTTACCGCTGTAGCCTGGAATGCAGCTACAGTTATAAGATCCTTTGGTGTTATTGCAGACTGCATAACTGCTGCAGTTGTGGATATCGGCTGCACACTCATCGATATCTGAAAAACAATGGAACGTAGATAAAGACAATTTTACATTTATTGGAGTCTTGAACACGATAACAGGAGGAGAATGGCTGGATATTATTATCTGTGCAGTTTCGTCCATTTCCGCTGTAGCCTGGATTGCAGTTACAGTTATACGATCCTTTTGTGTTATTGCACACTGCATCACTGCTACAGTTGTGTGAGTCTGCTTCACACTCATCAATATCTGAAATACGGTAGAGTCGACATGGGTGAAGTCCAGTTTCAAAAAATTGGAATCGTACATGAGAACGATTGAATAAAACTTTAGTGGTGCAGCGGTTAAGTCACGGTTGTGCTGCTCATTTGTCTGGTTAATCAAACGGCAATCTGTTCAATTTAGGGTATGTATCACCCTGATTTGTAATCAACAACAGGATTTGTAATATCAACCGGATTTGTAATAATAATTAACGTGATATATAATAACAACAGGATTTGTAATAAAAATCAACCTAATATGTAATAAAATAACTAACCGGATTTGTAACTAACTTTCAACCGGATATGTAATAACATACTTAACCGGATTTGTAATAACCTATTAACAGGATTTGTAACAACGCTGCGAAAGGTGAGTCACTTATTTTTATACTGTGTTGATGTGCATTTCTTAAAGATACTCTCTGATTCTCCCACTTAAGGAAGGGTTTGGATATTCCAGAAAGTTGGGATCGAAAAGGCCAATTTGAGAGACGTTTAGGGGAGAGGGTATGGGGTTAATATATTCTACATATCTGTCTACACATATGACCTCTGACATTCAAATCCAAAAAGGAAGGCACTCGCTATATAACGAGGTTTATTATAAAACTGCATTAGATTTACTCACTCAAAAGCAGTGTTAACGAATCAGTCAACACAAACACTTCCTCAGCGGATCCAAACAATATAAAAAAAATTCCAGGACCAGAGTTCTTATCTAGTAGATAAATTTCTAATTGGAAGTGGATAAGTATTAAAGAAACCACTTTCGTTATCCCCTGGATAACACTCGAACAAATCCTTTTTTTTTCCAAAATCCAAGGAAAGAAAGTATTGTTTTCGTTTCCATTGAATAAAAAATCTTGGGAAAAAGATTGGGATGGATCAAGAAAGAGAAGCTAACTGAGAGAAAAGCGCTGACCAAAAACACTCACCTGTGCAATTGTGGCCATCACTAGAGTATCCAGGTTTGCATGTACAGTTATATGATCCCTTGGTGTTATTGCAGATAGCGTTAGCACTGCAATTATGAGTTTTGGCTGCACACTCGTTAATGTCTAAACAAGGAGGGAAAATGCATTAAGTCCAATTTTATATTTATTTGAGTCTTTCGTCCCATAAGTTCCTTTGGTGTTAGTGCACACTGCATCACTGATACAGTTATGAGTGTCTGCATCACACTCATCGATATATGAAAAACGATGGTACATAGACAACAGGCAATTTTATATTCATTGGAGTCTTTGACACGATAACAATTGCAAGTGGTGGAGAACGACTGATTAATGGCAAATTACCAGTGCAATTGCGTCCGTTACCGCTGTAGCCTGGAATGCAGCTACAGTTATAAGATCCTTTGGTGTTATTGCAGACTGCATAACTGCTGCAGTTGTGGATATCGGCTGCACACTCATCGATATCTGAAAAACAATGGAACGTAGATAAAGACAATTTTACATTTATTGGAGTCTTGAACACGATAACAGGAGGAGAATGGCTGGATATTATTATCTGTGCAGTTTCGTCCATTTCCGCTGTAGCCTGGATTGCAGTTACAGTTATACGATCCTTTTGTGTTATTGCACACTGCATCACTGCTACAGTTGTGTGAGTCTGCTTCACACTCATCAATATCTGAAATACGGTAGAGTCGACATGGGTGAAGTCCAGTTTCAAATAATTGGAATCGTACATGAGAACGATTGAATAAAACTTTAGTGGTGCAGCGGTTAAGTCACGGTTGTGCTGCTCATTTGTCTGGTTAATCAAACGGCAATCTGTTCAATTTAGGGTATGTATCACCCTGATTTGTAATCAACAACAGGATTTGTAATATCAACCGGATTTGTAATCAAAATTAACGTGATATATAATAACAACAGGATTTGTAATAAAAATCAACCTAATATGTAATAAAATAACTAACCGGATTTGTAACTAACTTTCAACCGGATATGTAATAACATACTTAACCGGATTTGTAATAACCTATTAACAGGATTTGTAACAACGCTGCGAAAGGTGAGTCACTTATTTTATACTGTGTTGATGTGCATTTCTTAAAGATACTCTCTGATTCTCCCACTTAAGGAAGGGTTTGGATATTCCAGAAAGTTGGGATCGAAAAGGCCAATTTGAGAGACGTTTAGGGGAGAGGGTATGGGGTTAATATATTCTACATATCTGTCTACACATATGACCTCTGACATTCAAATCCAAAAAGGAAGGCACTCGCTATATAACGAGGTTTATTATAAAACTGCATTAGATTTACTCACTCAAAAGCAGTGTTAACGAATCAGTCAACACAAACACTTCCTCAGCGGATCCAAACAATATAAAAAAAATTCCAGGACCAGAGTTCTTATCTAGTAGATAAATTCCTAATTGGAAGTGGATAAGTATTAAAGAAACCACTTTCGTTATCCCCTGGATAACACCCAAACAAATTTTTTTTTTTTTCCAAAATCCAAGGAATGAAAGTATTGTTTTCGTTTCCATTGAATAAAAAATCTTGGGAAAAAGATTGGGATGGATCAAGAAAGAGAAGCTAACTGAGAGAAAAGCGCTGACCAAAAACACTCACCTGTGCAATTGTGGCCATCACTAGAGTATCCAGGTTTGCATGTACAGTTATATGATCCCTTGGTGTTATTGCAGATAGCGTTGGCACTGCAATTATGAGTTTTGGCTGCACACTCGTTAATGTCTAATAAGGGAGAGAAAATGCATTAAGTCCAATTTTATATTCATTTGAGTCTTTCGTATAATAAGTTCCTTTGGTGTTAGTGCACACTGCATCACTGATACAGTTAATTGTTAGTGTCTGCATCACACTCATCGATATCTGAAAAACGATGGGACATAGACAACAGGCAATTTTATATTCATTGGAGTCTTTGACACGATAACAATTGCAAGTGGCGGAGAACGACTGATTAATGGCAAATTACCAGTGCAATTGCGTCCGTTACCGCTGTAGCCTGGAATGCAGCTACAGTTATAAGATCCTTTGGTGTTATTGCAGACTGCATAACTGCTGCAGTTGTGGATATCGGCTGCACACTCATCGATATCTGAAAAACAATGGAACGTAGATAAAGACAACTTACATTTATTGGAGTCTTGAACACGATAACAGGAGGAGAATGGCTGGATATTATTACCTGTACAGTTTCGTCCATTTCCGCTGTAGCCTGGATTGCAGTTACAGTTATACGATCCTTTTGTGTTATTGCACACTGCATCACTGCTACAGTTGTGTGAGTCTGCTTCACACTCATCAATATCTGAAATACGGTAGAGTCGACATGGGTGAAGTCCAGTTTTAAATAATTGGAATCGTACATGAGATCGATTGAATAAAAATTCACTAGTGCAGTTTAAGTCACGGTTATGCTGTTCATTTGTGTGGTTAATCAGACGACAATTTTGGTCAATCGGTTTAAGGTACACTTCACCTTTCCCGACATCAATCTAACTTATATTGTTCGTTTCCCCGTAAACGTAGAATGTATGTCGTACTATTATGAATTGCCCAGGCCAGGGGATTTGGGAATTATATAAAGGTCATCAAAAGTAAAAAATGTGCTACATTTCCCGAAATAATTGGCCAGGATCTTACTAAAGGCGAAATTTTCGTTTTTTTAAGGCTGATGGAAATGAAGCAAAATTTCCAAAGGTTACTGCTATGTTGTTTTCCTTTGCTTTGTTGTGAGTTTATTTTGGTGAATCGAGTTTCGCGAAAACTGGATTTTCAAATCGCTAGCATAAACGGAAAATAGACTTCCTTTGGGGAGCGTGTGTCTTCTGCACCATCAGGCTGCTAAAGTTTTGGAGGTATAGTAAATTCAACCTTAATTTCTTCTCTTGAAATGTTGGGGTTTACCCGTTGATGGTCAACTCCACTAGGTCACCTGGTGGGTAGCAATATTTTCTTAACCCTGGGTCAACACCTGCGCAACTGTCAAGCGCTGCCTTTTGTATTAACGTCTTGTCTGATATTCTTCGGCCAATTTTTCATCAATTTCAGGTCTTAAAATAACAAAATATTTAGTCTGTAGAAAGCGTGGAAAGGTTTTTGCGTGAGAGGTTATGAGTACGACCCGAGTGCAGTACTTGGGTATTTATTTTGTAAAGAGAAAAAAATTTCCGAAAGGAGTATAATTTGCGTTACCAGAACGCGAATGCAAGTTGAATATTTCATCGAGTCAGTCTCGAGTCTCCGATGGAAAATTAATCCTTATACATTGCACTTTGCTGAGCTATAATTGTTGCTAAAAATGGAACGATATTACAAATTAAGTTTCTGGAAAACATAAAAGATTAAAAGCAAATATCCAGGCTTATCTAAATGCTGGAATACGAAAGTGTATAAAATCTGCAAAACACGAAGTTAATGGCAGCATGTCATTTGAACCTTGTATCGCAAGCTACAACGCGTAATGCAATATTGCGAAAAGCTTAGTTATTTTTATAAACACGGTTTGATATTTTTTGAACGCCTTCAAACGCAAAGAAAAAAACAGTAAATGACTTTCACAATCTCCAGTTCGGAAAAAAAGAAGGAAAACAAACGGGAAAAAAGATTAAATGGCTGTATAGGTTGTGCCTAAATCATACCGTCCATAAGGACGTCGAACACCTTACTTGACACTTGACACTAAGAATTTTATTTTCAATAAATTTTAAAGTGTAAAAAAGAAAATCTAAAATCCCCACTCAGGATTGAACCTGCATGTGACATCAGCTAGGCTTAGGCTTACATAGCCTACCGTACCTAGCCTACTGTACCACCTAGCTTCTCGGCTCGTTTAGTCCTAAATTTAACTATATAAACTTCTACCCCTAACCTCAACTGAAAGCTAACCAGTTACTCCAGTTTTACGTGTCTGATTCGGGTGTCGGATCCTACGAAAAAAATAGTTATTGAACTAGTACCCGCCTCCCTCCCTCCCTATTCAATGCTTGATGCTGATGCGTTGAAAGTTTCCGAGCCACCGAGTATCCTATGACATTGGCCCTAAGCATTTAAATGAAACTTTCATTGTTATATTTAAAGTGATGTTCCTTCTATAAGTGTAACTGGAAGTGTGATCCATTTAGGCGGCCTGACTGTTTTATGTTTATTTCATGTTAAAAATCGTGGCATTTAAATAATGACAACAGACGATAACGAACTTTAATAGGGAATTGCTCCTTCAGCGATTAGTACTTTCTTGGTTCAAGACTACAATATCAATGAACAAAATTTCACCTGAACAATTACTTCCATCTCCAAAGTACCCAGCTTTACATGAACAGTTATAGCCTCCCTTGGTGTTATTACACACTGCATCACTGCTGCAATTGTGAATTGCTGCTTCACATTCGTCGATGTCTGAAAATAATTAGAACACAAATAAAGAAGAACTTATGCACAATTTTGGCAAAGAAAAACATCTGAAGTATGATATGGTTGATTAATTAACAGATGATAAGGAACTTTGATGGCATTTTTAAAAGTAGGCCTCTCAGGCAAGAAAATACAATACCTGAGGACCCAGCCGAACATATACAGTTATAACCTACCTTATGTTTACTTTTATAACGTAAACGATCGAAATTACATTCCGAGAAAGAGAACTGAACATTTTTACAGTTAAAATCACCTTTTGGATCTAGTTCACAAGAATTGATACAAACCATGCTTATAGCGTCATAGTGAGTTGTGCCTTATCACTTCCATTATGTTACGGGGTGATTAAGGTTTTCAGCCTATTTTAGTTTTCCGAGTTGGGCGGTCCCAAGTTATGTCCGATTTATTATCCTCCCCCTCCCCCGAGCAGGTGCAAGACGCTAAGAACTAAGCAAACTAGAAACAAGAAGAGAATCGTGGTGAACACTGAACAGGTGGAAGATGTGGAGGAGTACGTTTGCGTACCTAGTAGCCATTGTATACAAAGATGTTGGACGCAGTAGGGACATCAGAAAGCAGGCTCTAAAAAGCACGCGGTACATTCCAGAGACAACGGAAGGTGTGGGCAGCCAGAGGGATAGGGAGAACAAACAAGCCACACCGGTTCAAGAGATTAGTTCACCGTTTCTGCTATATGGCCGTGAAACATGGAAGATCACAAAGACCAATTAAAGAAAACTGCACACTTTCCAATACTAATGCCAGAAACGGATATTTAGGATCATCAGATGGCAGCAAAGGATGACAAACAAGAGAGTGAGCGAAATAGCAAAGAGTCAATGACATATGTTGCGAGGTATGACGAAGGAGGTGAAACTGGTTAGGAAACGTACTCAGGAGACAGTGTAAGAATGATCTTACAACAGCACTGAACGTCATTTCAGCCGTCGCTAACCTTTGTGGACATTAAATTTGCAGTGATCGTTTTTTCCTAGGTCAAATACTGTGAAAACAAAGTCTTCGAAAGTATTTTTATTGTAATGGCGTAATACAGTGTGCTGCTAAGCTCTGCTACGAGCGTTTCGGAGTGGAATGGACTGGATATTACACCGTCGCAATTGGCTTGCCCTTATGGGTCTCACTGCCATTAGTATGTAAGTGTGTTATTTTTTACTTTTCTTTTTTTCTTTTACAAAAAAATACAAAACGCTTTTTCGAAATCCCCCGTGTTAACAAGTACAGAGATCTTTGGCCAAACACCCAAAAAACTGATTTAAACGAATTAACAACTTCGCTTACCTTCCGTCTTCATATCACAATGGGCGAGTGCAGCCATATTGGGTTCTATCGAGCTCAGCCAGTATTTTCCACTAATCGCTTGTCCTTCACTCATCTTTATTTCTTTACAACTTACAGCTGGCAGCTCAGGAATGGATCCAAGGGGCACTGTTAGGTAAAAATAACGTTACCGGCTTAACGGATTTTGACCATATTGAGGGTTTGCCATTAGTTAAATAGTTTTAAAACTGTCTCGTTGAAGATCTATTGCAATGATATCGGAATCAGTGCATCTATTGCCAAATTGCCTGCTTTTGTGTCTATACCACAAAAGATCAGACGAGAAACATCTCAGGATTCTCAGAAGACACTATTCACGCAGTGGAAGTTCAGCCTGCGTACAGTCTCCTATTTCCGAAGGAAGCAAAAAGGTGACATCTGTGCGCAGGCTATGGAATTTCAGAAGAGGATTGCTTAACAATGTTCTTTTTTTTCATATAAAAACTAGTTTGAGTACCCTTCGCTTTATTTCGAAATGACTGTTAAGGGTTTTGTTATTTCCTTGTAAAAACTACATGATTTTAATTAAATCCTTAAGTTTAATTTTTTAATTGACTTACTTTACTTAACTTAAAATTGGTATGGTATTGAATATTTCTTGAAAACATCGAAATATATGTTTACATATATTTACCTCGATTTTTAGACTTTTTCAGGTACAACTTGGTAATGTCTGTGATAAAGTCTTCTGGTCTCGCCTCTTTCGTGCGGTCGTTGAGTTCGCAGGTTTCTTTTCCCATAAGGTGATTGAGGCTTTGACATCTAGCCTCCATCTTGCATGCGTTTAAACAGTGGAGAGAATTTCGAACCTTTAAAGTTTTAAAGACATGTCCTCTTAGTGCCATGTTGTAGAAAGGCTGGACGTCTCCGCATGGATCTTGATCATGACTACATGTGTAGACAGTAGGAGGAAAATGGTACAGCCAAATGATAACTGTAACGAACTGAATTAATTCCATTTCGGTAGAGTGATTGCAAAACCTGAATTTTAGGAAAACAAAAAGGTTATAGTCAAAACAGGTCAAGCTTTAATCCTTGTAGCTCATTAATAATTTTATATGTACGCATTTGAATGACGGCATTGCTGTCAGAAATATCACTGGTGATAAGCCGGACATTTGTCTAACGACATTGTGCGTGAAGAAAGATAAAGGTTTCTGTTGTGAATGACATGACAGGTTGTATCTTTACTCTTTTTAAAGATTGCAAAATCATTCGGAATGGCCGCCATCTTGGATCCGCCATCTTGTATCCGCCATGTTGGATTGCCATCATGTTAGAATAGCGCCAAAATTCTCAAAAGAAAAAATGCAAAAATAAACTTCAGTTTTAAAATCTACTACAAGAAATTTAAAATGTTTTTGTTCAAACGTTGATTTGAGCAGAAAATTCCAAATTTAGAGAAACAATGACTGTCAAAATACGGTTGCCATGGAAATACACATGTCACATTAAAAAATTCTCACAAAAAATTCAAAAAAAATTACGATTAATTTTGATGGGTATTGGTTAAATGCTTCTAAACTCATAAAGGTTCAAAGTTGGCGCGAGCACTTTCCGCTCCGGATCCCTCCCCCAACCACCCCTCCCACCCCCCACGCCCCAACCCCCATCGTATGAAAAGGGTTCATATAAGCTACAGCCCACCCTAACAGTTTTCAATGAAATAGTGTGATACCATAGGATACTCCCGGATGCTTGATCTATCCACCAATTCCTATTCATATCGTTGACGGAGTCCAATAAGAGAGTCAGACAAGTCTTGGCGTGAGCGGTTGTGAGTTGTAAGTGTGACGATATTCTTGACGTGTATTTGTGACATTTAATTTTGTTTATTTCAACCAGTAATTGGTATTTTCGGAATCTAATTTTGTTGGGAGAATTATTTCTAAAAGAATTTTTTTTAAAGAAAGTAAATATTATGACATGACTTTGTCGATTTCAGAGCATTTTTTAAATTCTTCTTTTATGTATTCCACTGTAAAATTCAATATTTTATAGAGTTTAAAAACTAGGGAATAGGAGAATAGGAGTTTATTTGCGAACTACAACACATAGGTGCGATGAATAAAGATTTTCAGTAATTGACTAAAAAATGAAACTTTCTATGAGTGAATAAAATTAGCACAGAGGTGCATAGTATAATTGACAACACATGCTATCTTGCAAATCCACGTAAAAAAAACGACAAACGACAAACTAATCAAAATCCAGTTAAAATCAAAATAAAAACAGCTAAAATGGTGAAAATTTCCCTACCAATTTCTTGTTATTTCTTTCCAGTCCAGGTATGGATTCATCAATCGATCTGTTAACCTAGTGGACGAGAAGCCAGCGACAGTTATGTTTCATGGGCATTATTTTTCTGTCTAAGATATTATGGTTTCAATATTTTGCCCCATGTGAGTCAATTGCGTCAGTAGGGAGGTTAATTATGGTTTTAAGCGAGCCGGCTAATGGAAACCACAAAGTAGGGACCAACCGCGCTGCAAGGACAATCCGCGAAAACCGCAAATTGTTTAAGGGTGTCCTGTTTTTTCACAAGTAACTATTGTTCGTTGTGTGAGATGATTTAAGAACCAAATAAATTTTACAAATCGTTTTCTAACTCTATTTCACCGCCTTTTGTTTGCTATATAATTTGTTCTCATATTTTAAACTTCGGCTTTAAGCTATTCCCAGTACTGCTGTTCTATTTTGCACTCAACCGAATTTCCTTTCAAGACATTAATTTAAAACATGACTTTATTATAACCTTCCTCCTCCATTTCTGAAATAAATTTCATTTCTTATAAACTTAAATATAGAGTTGGTAGCTATCACAAGTTCCATAAACTGTTCCAGAGGCACACCATTCTGTCCATTGTTTTTTGTTGCGAAAAATTTCGAAGAAAGAGAGGCACACGATTGCAAGTTCATTCCTAATTAACAATCTTGTCTTTGCTACATAAATTCAAAAAAAAGATTTGTCTCTGGTAAACGCACATACCATTTGGCAAATATAACAAAGCAGAATAAAATAAACAGATATGTGCACTATTTTACAAACTCCGCGTCAATTTAAACTAAGTTCTAATAAGACAACACTATAAACCCAAAGCAGTATACCAAGTCAACAATCAATAAAAATTTAAAATTTCGATCCTTACCAATTATTTGTTGTGATTTCTCTTCAGTCCAGTGGTGCATACGAGATAACGTTTCACCTACAAATATGGTTGAGGAAAATTTAGCAACTGTTTATATAACTGCAATTTCATAAAAATGAACTTATAAGGGCTCATTAACATACACTTTTCCCAATATTATCGACTGTAACAATGGAACAATTTTTAACAGCGTTTTGGTTTTTACACGGATAATCTCTCGCCGTATTGTCTAAAATTCAGCGCAGGTTCATATTGTGGTTATTTTCTATTTTCAGGTATAAAAAGTTGTATAAATGTCCAACAATAAATACAAGATGAATGGCCTGCAACTTTCCATAATTAGGATAGACAAGCTATTTTATTCAATAGCGCAAGTGTGCAATCAGAAAAATATATATTTTAACTAGTTGACAGTTCAGACTGTAATTTTCACTCAATAGAAAAGAAAAGGTTTTGATAGTTGTCTAGAAGATGGACGAAGAGTCGAGTTGGAGAGCTTTAGTCAATACAGCAGAGGATAATATGTTCTAGCTTTGCCTTTTTGGTTGGATTTAACAGTTTTGAAAGAAAATAGAACGCAACGAGCGGTGTCGAATGATTCCTTTGTGTTCGCAAATGAATTTCTCGTAAAATTTCGAGGAGTGCTCGTTTCCTCGGATTCGCATAATTCTCGCAAGTCAGTCTTGCACTGAGCTCGGGTCCTCGCGAAAGCTTGCTCGAAAGCTTAAATTGTGGTAACCATGTTTCTTTTACAGACTAAAATAAACCAAACCGTGGAAGAGAGTTCCTGCGGCGCTCGTAAAAGTACTACACAACTCGTCAAATATCCGCGAATATTATCTGTTAAATCATCGAATAAGGTGTATATGTTGTAGGTTAAAATTATTTTAGGTTAAAATTATTTTAAACTAGGTTAATTTTTATTTTTCTTTGTTCCAGATTCATTAACATAACCTCAGACAAAGGAAAATAAAAATTAACCTAGTTTAAAATAATTTTAACCTAAAATTATTTTAACCTACAACATATATATTCTACTCACATGGTCTCAAATTCATATAAAGATTATTCAATACTCAAGGAGGTTAAGGCCTGGGTTTGAAGTCTGTTCGGAAAATATGGTTGCCACGTAATATCTTCGGCTAGATTGACTGGACCAGGTTAAAATTTCCCCTGAATGATAATCTCGATGTCTTCTTCTGCCTTAACACACAAGTTTGGTCACGTGACATGTCACGTGATCAAAATTTTAAAATTAAGCAAATCGGCGATATGCCAGCGAATTTTCTTCGAATAGTTATATAAATTAGCTTTTCCAATGGAGATTGAACATATTTAACCTTCTACGTTTGGAATGATTGTCCTAGAGTTTTAAAATTACAGTTATAGATAATCAAAGGTAAAATTTTGGACTTAAAAATGACCTTTGTCGTCACAAAATCCTTTTAAAGAACAATGGACGATCATTCCAAACGTGAAGGGCTGGAAATAATTAATCTGCATCAGAAAAGCGTTTTTATTTTATGTTTCCTCTAAAACCCATTGGCAATTTGCAAATATTTGCTATTTTAAGAAAAAATCACCACGTGACATGTCACGTGACTTATGCGATAGGTTATTATACTTAAAAATGATAAGAACGATGAGACCTTTCCATTTGCCAAATTTTGATTCAGTTCTTTTCTTTTCGTTCAAGTTATCACGAATAAACTGTTTTTTCCGCTAAGAGCCTTTGACCCAGGCCTTAAACTACTTGAGACCTCCAAAATAACTAATAGCGCCCGCGTGAAAGATTCATTATTCGTCGCATAAGTACAAAACAATTTGGACAAAAAATTGCAAATTCGGAGTTTAAAGCCACAAAAAGATTTCTTTATATGTCATTCTAATAAACGTTTTGATACTGTTCGATATAAATTAGTGCTGAAATCTTGTATTAAAATAGCGCTATTTAGATTGTATTTAAACTGATGGTATTGAAATAAGATTAACACGAAAAATTGTACATGAAAATATATTAAAAGCTAGCGAAAAAGCCACATTAGGCCCGGTTCAAACGTCGAACTTTACATGTGCCGAACCTAATTCGTGGCGAAAAGAAATATCATCCTTACTGCTTAAAATAGGCAAATAAACCGAAAAAAGTAAAATTCACCAAGCCTGGAAATTCTTGTTTTGATTTTAGTGTGCTTTGTGTTCTGTTATGGCAAGGAGACAGTGAGGAGATCGTGATCGTGATATTTGGACAAAATAAAGTAACGCCATAAATTTTAAAATACATTACGATTTATTGCTGCCGGCAGGCAGTCTACTAATCGTGTAGGCTTGTAGAATCGAGAATCTCTAGAATTCTGTCCTTCTGTCCTTCTGTCTGTCTCGGTTTTCCGATTGTAACAATGAACCAATCAATGAACCAATTTGAGAACCAATCAAGAGCGGTAGAAGATCTACGAAACCGTCGGCAGTCTCGGGAGAGCCTCGGCATCCAATCAAAACAAAGTAATGACAAGCCGACTCGAGCATGCATAGGCGATGCACGACAAAGCTGTTTCTGTTTCGACGCCATATTGGACTGGTTTTCAAGCTGTTTTGCATGTCCATTCGACTTGGTAATGTCTAAAAGTACGCTGGAAATCAGTTAAACATGGACAAAGGTTCTTCTCAGGGCCAACGTAGTTGCTGGATCTCTGTTGAACAAGACGCTGTGGGAGCGTATACATGTACTTAGCTTGGGCGTCGTTGTATTATTGTTAGGCATATTGGAAAATAAGCCTACATGTCTTGGGAATCTGCTAAGGAATCTGCATGCACGTTAGTTCACGATTTGATAATAGGTAGTATTGGAATAGTGTGAGCACGCTAACAAAGAAGCGCGTTAACCTTCAAAAACAAGAAGACGGAAACGTGCGAGATCGCACGCAAGTTATTAAATAGCGTGTCCACTGTGTCAGAATCTTTCAGTTTTATATTTTGTCTGGTCCGGAACCGCGGTCAAAACAACTTTTCAAATTGAGAGTTTTGCTGGAAGTATTCCAGCCATCATTATAATAAATTTTGAATGAAACTTATAAATTTAATCAAAGTTAACGACAGAAGTGATAATTTAGGGCGAGAGAAACAAATTTAGCCCTTTCTATATTTTTTCAGTTGAGGTAAAAATGCTTCAATTTGCATAATGTGAAAAGTAATTTGAAACCTTCCAAATAACGCAACGCATCTTGCAAAATATATCCAATTTTTAATATTCCTCCGTGTCCGAAACAAAGAAAAGAAAATTAAATGAAAAAGGTGATCACTTTGAGGTTATTTTCGCTCGAGAAACATTCACCTGATTCACTAGCGCAAGCGAAACTCGCAAGAAACGATCATTGTTTACATCCTCATCGGCGGTGAATTTTTGCACCCGAGGCTGTTTTGTTCCTCCAACTTCACGACTATAAAAATTCATGAAAGGCAAACAACCGAAAGAAGTGAAATAAATTGGGATTCCAATGACGCTTATATTTCTTCCTTCGCTGTCCAGTGTTCACTTTTTATTAAACAAACGTTATGTTTTCGTCTATAAAATCTGACGCGGATGATTCGAGAATCGGGAAAATAACCAGCACGAAATCAAGACAAATAGACTATTTACATGTGGGAAAAATCTGAGACCTTCCGGAATGCACAGAACTAAAGGATTTTTGCCAAATTCCACGGCGATGGCGTAAATTTGATTTATGCCAACCCGACGTTTTCAAGATTCTTATCCAGCTTAACCAGCATCTCGCAATGAGGCAGCACTTCACTTCCAATATGGAACTACTAGTTTATGGATATAAAGAAAAGCCGAACTTTTTAGAAGACCCATTTAAGCTGTCCAGTTTCAGTCTAAAAATCTACAATGTGAATGCTGGTAACCGTCGTTACGCTTCTGTGAGTTCTGTCTGCATAGGTGCGAAAACCCACTAAATAGCCAATCAGAAGCGCGGTTATATTGAAAAATACGTTAACATAAATTATGCATTAGGTTCGGCACATGTGAAGTTCGACGTATGAATCGAAGTCGATCTTTTGCCGTTCTATTCGACAAGCTCAGTCGAATAGAACGGCAGAGTCGACCCAAATACAAAAGTGCCGTTCCTAATTGATTCATACGTCGAACTTTACATGTGCCGAACCTAATTATTAGGTTCGGCACATGTAAAGTTCGACGTTTGAACCGGGCCTTAGTCCGCAGAGCTTAATAAGTGCGAAGTCATTTTTTAGTCCATGTGAGCCAGTTTTTGGTCAATTGTAAATAAAAAACGCGTGCAATCAGTCACTGTGTTGTTCCTCAAGACTTAAACTATAAGTGAAAACGGTCTCTTTATTTAGTAACACGCGCACTTAGTTTGACAAATTAAAATGAAACAAACACGAACAAGGCATACTTGACAATGTTTATGACACCTTACAAATTCTAAGTCGGTGAAAAGTTGTTTTAACGAGATAACATGTCTACCAAGTCAACAAAAAAAGTTAATATTGAAGGAATGTAAAATTCCCCTTACCAATTTCTTGTGATTTGTCCTCGGCTTCGGATATGAATATAAGAGATACGCTTATTCATCGAACAGATATTAGCTGGTGTGTTAAATGTTTTGTAAACACGAAGTCCTAATGGCAGTTCTTTTGTCGGTGATAATGTCTTTAAGTTTTTGCACTATGTGAGTCAATTGCGTCAGTAGGGAAGGTAATTATGGTTTAAAGGACATTATGCCGACAAAAGAAAAGCCCTATTGGACTTAGTGTTTACAAAAAAAAAACATTCTATGCACCAGCTGACATTTGGTCGGTGAGCTAATATCATTAAGTTTTAGCACTATTTGAGTCAATTGCGTCAGTAAACCGGGTATTGTTGTGGTTTTAAATGAGCTGCTTATGGAAATTAAATACAAAATATGGACCAACGCCATTTACTAGGCCAATTTAAAACTGCAAATTTTAAAATGGGTCTCCTTGTTTGCCAGCTTTAATTCTAATATTGTCGGTGAAAACTGATTTTAGAAATAAATAACCAGAATAAAATTCTTCCTGTTTCTAATGTTCATTTTTAACCCGTGAATATACGCGTATGCGTAATGAACGGGTTATCGGTAACGGCGACTGATATGCAAATGAGTCACTCGCTCAGTCCTTCCATCAGCTGTAAACTTAGTGACGTAATGCTTTGTTACGAATGCGTTTTGTAACAAGAACAGCGTGAATCCAGCGATAACAATAACTGAATTGGTGTAAATGAATATAAACAACAATAAGCTTAAAGATGTTTCGCATTTGGAGTCTTTAATGCAACGTTAAAATCGATCTAAAAGGAATTTTCAACTGAGACACGTGTTTTGATGGTTATCTACCTTTAAGTAATAAAATTTATCCTTCAAGTCAGTGGTTACGGTGGTCGAGTGGTGTAAAGCGTGAACTCACAGCCGAAAGGCCCCGGTTCGAATCTCGCTCGGGCCGTTCATTTTCTTTTTCGTTTTTTTTTTTTTCTTTCTTCTTCGGACTGAACATTATGAAAGTGATGTACTGTATTTTTATTTTTTGCGTTTGTCAAAAATCCTTACGTTTAATTTTAAAAAAAAATATATTGAACCGTGACAGAGTGAAAACATAAGCTTACCGCATTGCGTTTAAACGCGTTACGCATTTCAAATTCACGGGTTGGCTCTAAGGAGCCTTTGATTGATAATGTTGTTGTTTTTATAGCTAAAACAACAGGATATCACTTCCAGACTTTATCACTCTTCCCCTTATTCACAATCAGAAGTCGACGGCCTAGTTTAATGAGCAATCATGACACGGCATTTTCTAACTTTAATGGTTTATAGTATGTAATTAGTTTTAAAACGTCCCGGTTTACAGCTGACACTGTCTTCTTTGATGTCTAGTTATAATGTAGCTCAGCCAAAATTAAACACCGCCAGAAAAGAAAAGCAGCGGAGAGGCAACGGCCTGTCATGTTTGAAGCTGTGAAACGAACCCGATTCCCGATCCAAAGTTTGGTCAGAGCGGAAGATGTATTGTTCATCATCAAGTTACAAGTGTAGAATACCCCACAACAACAGAAGGCCTTTCAGCTCATTCGTCTAAAAATAACTTTCTGAAATAAGTCACGTTTTTAATTGAAAATTTGAAATACAAGTGACTGTGCTTGTGTACTGTCGGTTAGCTTGGTGCAGTTCGTCTCCAAACATAGGTCTTGACATATTTGTCTTTAGTTTGACGTGGCATCTCCTGAAACGGGAGCCTTTCCAACTTTTTATTTGCGAATTTGAGTTTTTGTTGACAATTTACAGCAGGTTTTATTCATGAATGACGGCTCATTCATGCAGTTGTTTAAGTAATTTTTCGTGAAACCCATGTCTCTCATATGCAGCAAATTATACAAATGGAAAACATTAGAAGCAGACAGTAAAATTTTTTGTTAAATACGAGATCATTGTAACCACAGTAGCATGCAAGTTTAAAGAACATTTAAGGTTTTCCACAGATTAAATGACTTGTATGTACTATATTTGACAAAAATTGAAATGTTGACATGGCGACAGTGCCTCTAATTTGCCAAATCATAAAATAACAACTTAATTGAAGAATGAAGAAAGTGCAGCCTGTCTAACAAAGCGCGATAACCGACTTTCGAGCGGCAGCAAAAATTCACCTGCTACGTGGGCAGCAAAATTAAGAAAAACGGAAAACTCGCCAAAGAAATTGGCTTGGAAGTTGTTTTATCGAAAGAAACCCCGAACCTCTATTTCAGTAAGGCGTAGGGCAAACTATTAAAAAAAACCGTTTCTCTCAATAATGGCAAACATGTTCATAATTATCAGCTTTATGATTTGTCGCAGGATAACACATTCATCTATCGGCCACCGCGCAATGCATGAAGAAGGGTTTGTAACGGAGAGGTGTTTTTTTAAAAATATTGTTTTCCCGTTTCCTGAAAAATTCTGACAAAACTGTAAATCATGCAGTTGAAAACCCAGTGAAAGATTCCTACTAATAAAAAAGTATATGTCGGCTTTGAAACGCCGGCAATTCAGTAAAATCTGTTGGTGAACTAGCTGTATGTTATCTTCCTACTAGGATTTTAGGTTCACTATTGTTATTTTTGTGAGTGAAATTTGATCCTCGATCCCAAGCAGTTGAAAAGCAACCTGCGATACCGGTGCAATGCTCTGTTATTTTTGTTGCTTTTTCTAAGAACTTGGTCCAACCGGTACGAGGTTAGAGAGAAAGAACGCAAGCCATGTTCACGCGCAACGAGTCAGTAGTGCAAAGAATTGAAAAGACACTCTCCTTTTGCAAGTAACTTTTTTTAAAGAATTCGAAAGATCATGTACGATTCGCATTCGCAACATGACTACATATGGCACGGACAATAAAGACAATATGCTTATTTTCTCTTGCACGGACTCAGGTTCACCGACAAATAATGCTTTTAGTCTTCCGGTTAAAACACCGACTGAATTTAAATTGACGATCTCGTTTTTCAAAGCACCAGAATTCGTGTATCAGTTAAAGTTGTTTGTTACCTTGATGTGCAGTAGCAATGTAGTTCAGCCAAGCGCCCCAAACAACACAGGTCAGCATGAGCAGCAACACGGAAAAGCAGCCGCCTGCCCTAATTGGTGCTGTAAAATGAACCCTTCCCGATCAGACTTTGTTAATTATAAAGTATAACTTGATATAAGCTGGTCACCCCTTAACACGTTGACGTTTCATAGATAATTTTTCTCCATGATAGTTTTTCGGTCGAAACATCATGAAATTTGTTAGACGTCTGACATGTCCAAGATACAAATGTGAGATACCTCGCAATAAAAGTCATATATAATTGCAAAGGTTTTTTGACCCACTTTCGGGCGGTTTTTATCTCTTTTTTTAATGTTATTCTACAGACAATTATTTGCAGTTTTTGAACAACTGATAATTTCAGTCTCGAAGTCCTCAAAGCTGCATCGCTATGTTAAAAAGGTTAGAAAGCTTTATAATACACGTTATAAATGTTATCATAAACACGATCCAAAGATATTTTATTTAATTAAAGTGACTGTACCCAAGAAAACTTATTTGTTGTCTTTCAGTAGTCGGCTTTATCACGTGATAATGAAACTAAAGTGTAAAGCACGTCGATATTTATCATTGTTTTCTTGTAATAGTGAAAGTCATATGACTAATTATTTGAATTTCAAACTAAGTAGAGATGTCGAGAAGAATCCAGGACCTACTCAAAACAACACTGATTCTATAACACAAATCTTCTAAATTGATTAACTACAGTTTTTAAAAAAGTGGCCCCGGTAAAATTCAGCAAGTGATTCTAGTTTATATAATAACACCATATTGATAACTATCTGCCAAAATATGAAACAAACTGGCAAAATGGTGGCATTTGCTCAAGAATTGACAGTTCTCAACCCAATTGTGGGTCTCAAGAGCTTTTGATTTTAAGCATTTTGCTGCTAAGAGCAGGACTTTTAGTACAAGACATGATAATTACAGAACAAAAGCCTCACTGCTTCAAGCTCCAATACATTTGGGTCAAGCAATGAAAATGTAATTCTTGTTTGGCTGCTATTTTCAGGAAAAAGAGCAGAATGAAGGGCTCCACATTTTGCTGTTGAACCTAAAAGAAAAAGACTTCATTAGGAAGCCACTCCATGAAAAGAAAACAATAACAAGCTCATATACGGTATTTGCAATGTTCAAATCTCATTATCAGTGTGTAGATTGCACAAGAATATGAATCAAATATCATGTTTTTCCTCAGAAGACAGAAACTTTGATCTCAAAAGGTCGAAGCGAAGGTATTCAGTTTGAAGTCTCAGAATACTCAATACTCAAGTGCCATTCTTAGCTGACTCATGTTATAACACTTCCAAAAATCGCCAACGTTTGATCGGTAATAACAGAAAAACGGCAAGAGGTACGATGGGGTTAGACGTCCTAAAATTAAAGAATGACTATTTCTGCAATAGATGGTGAAGATTTCTTGGCTAAAACCGACAAGATATCGGATCAGGAAGCGAACGCGTTGGTTGACTACATAATATGGACAAAAGCCGCCATATTGGAAAGGCCTGTGAGGAAGTCAAATAATGACAAAATCTATGAAGATAGTTGTATTAAAATGTAATAAACAGTAACTTTAACAACCCACCTTTTGTTTTAACTCTTTCATTTGAACAAAATGCGTCAGATCTTGAAATATCCGCAGATAAAACTTTCATATCTTGCGTGTTGCGATTCCCCTCGAAAAGACTTGTGAATAAATTCAGTGATGTGATTGGTTGATTACCCCTACCAAAATGCCTTTCGGACCGTGTCAAGACGCGTTGATCGAAGCAGTAAGCTACCAACTTTTCTGTACTCGGTTTACATGTTTAATTTATCGATTGCCGATCAAATCTACACTCGTCTGTTTCTTCCTAACGGTGAATTATTTCTGTTACATTTGAAGACCACTTTTAAAACCAGTGAAATCAGTAAAAATCGACATTAATATGACACGCATTCCACAGTCTATAATCCACCGAAGTCCAGTCCGAAAGTCTTAATTTTTTTAAATCCGATAGGTTGCAGTAACGACGCTGTTTTCCCGCATGTTTCTATTGTTCTTTTTTTAAAAAAAATCTTGAAATTACTCACCACAGGCAGCGAGGACTGCTCCGACATAGGCATTGTAAAGAATCGGCAGTAAAAGGGAGTATAAAATAAAATTGACAATATGCTTACGAGCGCGAGAGATCGATGTTTGGCATTTTTGTTTCGGAAGAACTCTAATTAAAAATAGCTCTTCTCTAACATCAAGAGGATTTCTATTTAATTCAGATAACCAACTTTCTAGTAGTGAAACTGAATCTATGGCACCTGAACCATCAAAAGGAACCATTATAAACAACTGATAATTTTGTTTTACGAAATAATAGATTTCAATATATATTTTCTTGCTTTCACTCTGCTATATTCTTTGCTAATAGAGCTACGTTTGAGCGCTCGAAGGCAACTCTTGCGTCAGGATTTCAATGCGTACAAGCTACGTTGAGCACTCTCAGGTAACTCTCTTGTCTGCTTCAGGATTTCAATGTGATGAGTGCGACACACAATTGATATTCGTCTTCTTTTTATACGCCGAGAACGTTTTCTGTCTCTTACTTGACACTCAAATAATACATTGTCAATATCTCTCGTGAAAAAATCAACACGCTAAAATGGCTCATAAAATGCTTCTAAAAATGGTTGCTTGATAAACTTTTGTGAACACGTCTTTTGGATATTATTGCATAATCAAACCGTAATGGAAATGATTCAGTATTCCAAAATAGAACAAAAGCCAAATCCATACTCTTGCATGATCAAACCGAAACATTTTTAGTTAGCTGAGTCCGGAAAATCTCACCTCTCTTGCATACTATTTCATAATCATCACACCTCAACATTTAATACCCATTCAAAACAGAAATTACTCTTTCATAATCAAACCGTAATAGCAATGATTCAGTATTCCAATGACTACTAAAAAGGGACCCACTATATAATACCCCTTCACATATGCCCAATCTAATGTAAATGAGCAACAACGACATGCAGTGAAACCTCTATTAAGCGGCCTTCTATTAACCCTCGGACATACAAGCAAACGTATATCCCAACCGTGGTACAAGGTTGGGTTTTTGCGATGTTGCAATATTTCAGAAATATTTTACATCTAATATATAGCCCGCGATGTGCTCTACAAGATAAGGTAAATATAATGGGTTGGGGCACTGCTGGGGGTCCGTGACGTCATCCAAATGGCCGCCAAGGTGGCCGCCCTCTTGGATTTTGCTAAAAATTCAAATTTATCAGAAAAATGCGGAAATTGCAAATATTGTCTGGTAGAATTGCAAAATAACATAAAATAAAACATTTTGATGCTTTTGGTAGAATTTATGTTTTTTTCGCTGAAAAAGGTGAAAAACACGCTTTTTTCTTAAAAGATGGGTTGACCACATGCTTCTTATGACGTCATATCTCGTTACCAAAGCAACCGGTTGTCACCAAACTTTACCAAAATGTGTCTGAAGAATAAATGAACAGCTACTGAAAACAGCATACGCTAATCTTAAATGGTCTTGAAAATAGCGGAGAAAAGCCCCCCCCCCCCCCTTGTACGTCCGAGGGTTAAGCGGTCACTTATCAAATCCCCGGAAATCATCCCTCACATTTACTGTAAATTTGACCTCTTTTAAGCGGTCACCTCTATTCAGCGGAAGCGGTCACCGTTTAGACTTGATAGTTTATTGTTTTTCACCTCTATTAAACGGTCACCTAATTATTTTACAATGCAGTATTTTTGACAAGACGGTACTAGCATGTCCAGTTTCTTTTAACAGCTCATTAAACACAACATGATTGGTGTATTTAGCGTTAGAATGCATACTGTTATTACATTTGGGCTAATGGTCCACCGCAGTGCACATCAAATTCCTCTTTACCAGCTTCTGTTGCAGCCAACCACATGAAAAATTGTCACCTTCAAATTGATAACCGCAAGGAACCTCGAGACCAAAGCCACCCTCTGTTAACTCGTTTTCCCTTGATTATGACTTTTCTGCAGTTCGTAGGCCTCTTGAGAAACTTGCTTAACCACGTGGCCATAAGTTTAGGGACATGACCAATAACTTGCAGTGTTTCCTCTTGACCAGATTTGATTTGCTACACAGCATTAAGCTGCGCGGCCCTAAAGCACAGTCAGCCATTACTGATTTTTTCGCTTCCTCTTAAATGTCGTGTCGCGCGAAACGTTTAATGATGAGGTTCAGTTGCAACAAAGACACTTGCATTGCGAACAATATTGTACTGTACAGGCAATTACTCAATTTTCATTTACTCATAGTTTGCGTTACAGTTGTTGTTAACAATAAAATGTACATAATGTGACCATCATTTCGCATTCTATAAATTTAGAACACCTCTATTAAGCGGTCAGCCTCTATTAAGCGGTCAGTTGGCTCTTCCCCGAGGGTGACCGCTTAATAGAGGTTTGACTGTATTTTGCCAGCAGCCATAATCACGGAAAGAAACTGGAGGGTTGACCCCACGCAAAGCCATATTAAAGACGTTTTGACCTATTTTTAGCCGGCACCTACTACCTTACAATATTTGTCATATTTGGCGACAATACCTCCCATTTAGAGGCAAACGTTCCACTTTCTTTGCAATTTGATTGGACCACATCTAGTACAACAAGACACAAGCATGCGACGAGCGAGGCATGAAAATAAAACGCATGTTTTATTTCCGATTTGACAGCCTTGTTAGATAAATGACCACAGCTTGCTTCTCATTACCTAAAATTAATTGCCGACTCGCTTAAGCTACCTGGTTTGGTGGCTTAAATTTAACGACAATTCAATTCATTTAAGCTGACTCGCTTAACTTTAAGCGACTTGGAAAACCAACTCTTTTCACGAGATTTCCAGTTCTCGCTCGCTAAGCGACTTCAAAAATCGCTTGTGAAAACACAGACAAAATCTACGACCGGAAAGAGTGACGCGATTAACATCGGATTCGAAAAAAAGAAAAGAGACGATAACTTTGTAATAGAAACGAAATTAAAAAAAAACCGTCAATGTTTTTGAAAGGAGATATCGTTGGTCATATGGAAAGTTTGACTCAGTTAAAGCTATAATTTTACCACGTATTCGCTACTCTTTATAGCTGCGTGAGCTCATTAAAACCACTCATATTACTAAGACTAAGCTAATGAAGTATCAATCTTTCGGTTTGATTATGCAAGAGTATGGATTTGGCTTTTGTTCTATTTTGGAATACTGAATCATTGCCATTACGGTTTGATTTAATATTCAATAGTATGCAAAAGACGTAATAACTTTGCTGATTTATTTAACAAAAGTTTATCAAGCAAGCATTTTAACAAGCATTTTATAAGCGATTTCAGCGTTTTGGCACTATTTGGGAGCTAATTGAAAACATAAGCTGCGGTTACACGTTTCAACTTTTACCTACTGTAGGTAAACTCGAAAGAACAATAGCCAGTGCACGCTTAATTTGAATTAACAATAGCCCTTGCACGCTTAAGCGTGCCGCCGCTATTGTTCTTTCGAAAGCGGCAACGTGTAACCGCAGCTTAGCCTGTTCCAGGCGTTCAGATAGTGGGGAAAGCGCGAAGAAAAGCGAGCGAAAAAAAAAGCGGGGAGATTGGGGAGAGGAAGAGAGGGAACGCCTGTAAACAAACTTAACAAAAAGTTGTTCTGGTATACCGGATTCCGGTATACCCTCTGATTGGTCAATTATGACACTTTCTGTTGACACTCGATCGCTAATGAGTAAGGAAATATGGCGGAGGAAAGACAGCTATGATCGAGTCACGCTGAGATCGAAATCGTTGTAAACAACGTACTCTTTGCGAAGAACAGAAAGATTGCTTGAATAACCTTGTTTCCTCGTCGTCCCGAATTGTTTTCGCCATTGCGTCGTTAATAAGGGCCACTTCAAGCGAATTATGGTCCTCACCAGAGCTTGCAAGAGCGAAAGAACGTCGCGATTTCGCATCGCTGTCGTCCAACAATATATATATATATGCTCGCAGTTTGAGCACTCTCGTGACTCCACAATGCAATCCAACAATGTGTAACCGTACATCCTGTGCCCAAGTTCAGGAGTTGCCATAAAGCCATTATGGTAACAATCGGGAGGGCACATTGTATACATGATTGTATATATATATATATATATATATATATATATATATATATATTTATTTATTTATTTATTTAAATACACTATAAAGGGACACACGCGGAACTTTGGCTCATGAAAACTTCACATTTTTTTAGCAAAACCTACAACACGTTGAAGGATGGACTGGCAATTCATTTGCAGAAGAACGTGACAACGATCGGACACAGAAACGCAGACCGAGATCATATTTCCCGGGAAATCTAATACCGAGAAATTTTATCCGGTTGTGATTGACATATGATTGACAACTGAGCTGGCGGTCTAAAAGTGGACGGAAGGACCTTTTGTTGAGTTTGTTTACAGGCGTTCCCTCGTCCCGCGTTCCCTCGTCCCCCGCATTTTTTTCGCTCGCTTTTCTTCGCACCTTCCCCAACTATTCGCGCTTTTCCCACTATCTGAACACCTGGAACAGGCTAACCGCAGCTATAAGCTTACCGCAATATTGCGTTACGTGTTAGCATTTCTTATTCACGGGTTGGCTGTGGTGTAATACAATCAAGTTGAAGTTCCCCCTCAGTCAAATAAAGACTATTTTGAACAAATACGCTACACTAACATGAAAATTATTTATAGTTACACTCGAGACTCTTTTGTTACTCACGACTTTTATTGATTTACGCCGGCTATAATAAACACAAGCAACAAGTCGCATTACTTCCGTCTAAAAACTAATACTACACTGCATTCACTTACATGTATTCATAGAAATATACATATATTTGCCTCAATCAAACAGTGGACTGGCATAAACGAAGCAGTCGCTAGACTGTCAAAAATGCCAACGAAGGTTTTAGCGAGCTCCACGCAGCTATAAAGCGTAGCGAAAGCTAAACTGAATTACAACCTTTACTGAGACAAACTTGCGATACGACGAAAAACAGATCGCTGGATTTACCCATCTCATAAAATAGAAGTCTGTATACGGGTGAACATTTCAAGTTCGTTTACCAACAGGTTACAACTGAACTGACTGAAAGTTCTAAAAATTGACAGGAATCTTCTGCGACACCTCCTTTCAACAACCCTGACGGGTTTCTTTTAATTTCGTTCCTATTACAAAGTTATCGTCTCTTTCGTAGAAAAATACGTAAACATTGGGAACATCAAACTTTAAGAGGGTATAAAGGCTGAACAGCGCCACCATTTTGGGCGGCAATCTATCCGTTCCGATGTTAATCACGTAAATCTTTCCGGTCCTAGATTTCTGTTCGTGAAATAACGAGATCCCCCCCCCCAAAAAAAAAAAAATAACCTTCAGGCTGATTAGGGTAATTCCAAACCTGAAAAACTTAGAAATTACAAAAAAAACTAAACTTAGTTTGCATAAATATAAAACGAAGCGACAACCGCAAATGCTTTGGGTGGACAAAGGTCGAGAATTTTATAACGAAATTCTATAGTATCTCCTAAAGAAGCATGGTATAGCTTTGTATTCCACGAATAATGAAGAGAAATCGTCTGTTGTCGAACGCTGGAACCGATCTGTTAAGGAAAAACTCTTTAAGATGTTTAGTGCTAACAATACGGTGTACTACAACCAACTGGACAGGTTAGTGAATCAATATAATCATAGTTTTCATTCGAGCATTCGAATGTCTCCAGCGCAGGCGAGCGAACAGAAAAATCAAACAAAGGTTTTGGCTAATTTATATAGCGATTTACTTTATTCTAAACAAGTCCCAGCAAAATTTAAAATCGGCGATAGAGTTAGAATTTCAAAATATAAACGGAAGATATTCGATAAAGGTTTCACACCGAACTGGACAGAAGAGATATTTGTTATTGACGAAATATTGAACACAAATCCTGTAACGTATAAATTAGTTGATCTGTTGGGAGAAAAAATAACCGGATCATTTTACGAACCGGAACTTCAAAGAACAAAACAAAATGTGTTTCGAATTATAAAAGTTATTCGCTGCGATTACAAGCGAAAGAAAGCCTTGGTAAAATGGAAGGGCTATTCCGATAAATTTAATAGTTGGATTCCGCTGAGTGATGTGGAAAAGCTATCTTAGCGTTTTATCAAAATTTTTATCAGAATGTACAGTTTTATCAGAATTTACCAAATTTTGATAAAAATTTTGATAAAAAATATGTGTAATGCAATGATTGGTAAAAAAATCGCCACGTGATATTTGCCACTAAGGAAACCAGCTTGAATTAGCATTTTAATTAAAAAAGTATACCGTCTATTTACACAAAAAGAAGAAATGAGGAAAATGAATGTTTACAGAAGCCAGAAACATCAAATATATTCTGAGAAAAATCAATAAGATTGCTTTGAGTGCTAATGATGGAATCAGCACTCTTGCTTGGGGACACTGGTGCTTGAAAATCAATAACTAAGATGTTATTTAGCTGAGCCAGAAATTAGCCGCTAGAAGTTAGCGATAGTTTTATCGCTAATAATTAAGGATTTAGAGGATGTTGTTTTGAGGGCTGCTGAATTTTAGCGGTGGTTGTTTTTATGTTAAAATTGACGCTGGGTGCCCCAGAGACAAACCCTAAGATTTCAAGGGTGATTTAACGCCAGAGGCCAGCGGATTTCATGGTAGTGATTTGAGGGCTTCTGAATTTTAGCGGTGGTTGTTTTGATGTTAAAATTGACGCTGGGTGCCCCAGACTGCCCCCCATAACTACTTATATAGAAATAAAATAATTCTAACGGCTCTGGACAGCATGAATCCTCCTATCAATTTCAGAGATAATCCGCCGAGATCAAAAGGTCAGTATCATCGAAGAGAACAAGCTCATAACTGTGATCTAATGGCGTAATTCTCTCTGAAATCTTACTGTAAAGCGTTATGCTTTTTAAATACTTTTTTGCGATGAGTGGGAGTCGTGTTTAGCCTGTCTATTTTTATACAGCTTTTAAAATTATATGTACTGAACTTATCCGCGACCCTTGTAACCTTTCTCTCTTCCTCTTCCTTCCGAACATCCAAACTAGGCTCCGTTTTTTGATGTCTCTCGCTCGTTTTGCCGCGACATTAAATTTGCTCAAATTTGAGCAAAGCGTGGCCGAATTAAAGATACGATGGCTACACTGTACGTCGTCTATCGTCGATCCGTCCTCAGGACATTTTAATCGAAAATGAAACTTAAAACTAACCGAAATCTACAATTATTCATAGTAATAATAATAATAGGTTAAATTAAATAATGAATCGAAATTTTGGCTCTAACTCGAAATTTTGACTCGAACTTGTACCAAAGTTTTGTTGTTTGTTGTTTGTTTGTTTGGGGTTAGTTTCTAGAGAAACTGTGGTGCTGCGTCGGTGGGGGTGAAGCACATGAATTTGGTTTTATCGACTGAGTCGATAAGGTAAATTAGCCACCGAGTTTAGCTTTCTCGAATCTTTTTACGGTGGCTAATTTACCTTATCGACTCAGTCGATAAAACCAAATTCTTGTTGTTTGTTTGTTTGTTTAGGATCAGTTTGCCGTTTTTTTGTTTTTTTTTTACTTCTTTTTTCAAGATTTTTACTGATCCAGGTCCACAAAAGATCTGGCACTCTTCATTGGTTTGTTGCTGTGGTTGTGCCTTTATTAGAGTTTCCTTAGTAAAGGCTATACAGTTTAGTTCTTTTGGAACAGAATTTGCGAATTGTTTTTCTCTATGGTTCAAGTTAATTATATTCAGTGATTACGTGTGCGAGAAGGCATTTCCAAGCGAGGTCAAGTGATGCCCGGTTGTGCCTAAATCATACCGTCCAGAAGACGGCCGACACCTTATTGAGACTTATATAACATAATGTCGACACTTAGAATTTTATTTTCAATAGATTTTTAATTATAAAAAAGAAAATCTAAAATCCCCACTCAGGATTGAACCTGTGACCTCAGCTAGGCTTAGGCTTACATAGCCTACCATACCACTGTACCACCTAGCTTCTCGGGCTGCTTAGTCCTAAATTTAACTATTTAAACTGCTGCCACTAACCTCAACTGAAAGCTTACCAGTTACTCCGTTATGTAAGTCTCAATAAGGTGTCCGACGTCCTTCTGGACGGTATGATTTGGGCTTGACCGTGACGCCCCGACCCTCACCGGGTGGGTACTATGCATATTTTGGGGTGGTGGTGTGCCTCATTATTGCATTATTCAATGACTAGAGATTTATCCAATGGCAAGCGATATCCATCTTTCACTACGTTTTAACTTTTAGCTTAAGAGTCTTAGTAAATTCTAACCGATTGCGACCATCTAAATGAAAGCTTTTAGCTGTACTTTACCGTGGTGCTGCTAATTCTTGGTTTTCGCTTAAGTCATATCAAAATTCAGAAGCATTAAAAAATAGATTTCGAATAAAAAATGTTTATGGAATTGTAGAGAGTTTAAAACTACACATATAGGCGAACGAGTATTAGACGTTTTTAGTAAGAAATGTATGGAGCGGCCATCTTTGTGCCACTTATAATGTAAACAATAACTTTCAGCTGATTCAATTTTGTTTATTTTCGTGGCTTATCTTAAATAGCGTGACGAATTGCGTGACATATTTAAAACCTTTGTAAATTGGAAGCAAAACATCGTTAAAACCAGAAACTTTTTGTGAAAGATTATGACACTTGTATAAACATACCATGGTAGAAACACCTTTGTAGGACGTATACTTTAGATTTTTTAATTTTTATGACGTCATGTGAAAACCAAGAATACATTTATGTGTAAATTTTACTAAGGGAAATTTGGGCATTTTTGTTTCTCAAATTTTATGCATCGGTATACTCGACTAAGACTGCCGGGTAGTACTGGGGACAAGAATGAGGGCTTAACAGATACTTAACCGCGGTCAAACGACAGAAATTTGCAAAAGTTAAGCAAAGTACTTAAAAGGTAAAGTTGTCATTTTCACTGTTTAAAAGTTCACCAAAAAAGTTCTAAGCGTTATAAAAAAACTGCAGAATTGTCGGCGCCATTTGCCAACAAAATTTTTATCAGGCGCAAAGAGTTTTGGTCAGTTTTCAACGGATAAAAGCTCATCATTTTGAGAAAAATTAAAAGATAGTAACGTCAATTAATTTTTTTTATACATCCTCGCCGATATTTCCATTTAATATGAAATAAAATCCCACCAAATAAAAAGAAAAACACCTCGGACGTTTGACCCCAGTGGAATCAGATATAGTTTTGAGTTAATTGGGGTCCACACTCTTTTCAGTCAGTCCCACAGTAACCTAGATTACAGCGATGTTCTGGAGGCGTTCCACTGATAAAGTACAGGAAGTAAGAACCACAGTTCAGCACTTGAATGTTGATGGACCAAGTGCAGCAGTTTGAAGACCAGCTGAAACAGACCTGCCTGCTGACTTTACCTTCTTGCACAGTTGGATGAGTACCGTTTAACCAGCCTGTGGATTCGGTACCACATCTGTAAGGAGAAACGCATGACGTGGGCATTTTTGTTCCCGCGTTACCTTGGAAACGGAACCATCCAGGTCCCAGGGATTTGTCACACAGGTAATTAGGTGATGAGCCGTGAGTCACGTTTCTGTAACTGCTGGTCAAATTTCTGTAGTCGAGACATTCTGAAACTAGACATTAACAAATAAATTAATCCCTTGGATTGGAAAAATTGTTTACTTATTTCTATTTTCACCTGCTTCGCTGCACCTTAATCGCGGTCAAACGAGAGAAATTTGCAAAAGTTAAGCAAAGTTTCACCGTTTAAAGTTTAATATATTGCCAATACACTGTCAATTTACCAAACGTTTTGAAAGTTTACCAAAAAAGGTTCTAAGCGTTTAAAAACTGTGAACTGCAGAACTGTCGGCGCCATTTGCCAACATGATTTTGATTAGGCGCAGAGTTTTGGTCAGTTTTCAACGGATAAAAGCTCATCATTTTGAGAAAAATTATAAGATAGCAACGTCAACTAATTTTTTCATACATCCTTGCCCATATTTTCATTTAACACAAAATAAAATCGCACTAAATAAAACGAAAAACGCCCCGAACGTTTGACCGCGGTGGACGCTGCACCAATACTGTAAGAGCAAAATAGTGCTTGATTACTCTCAATTTACACATTAACCTAGTCCCCAGGGCCTACTCCACTTTCAAAATAGCGGACCGGGCGTAGAAACCCCTGGGCCGAGTTGTTCAAAGCCTGATTAGCACTAATCCTGGATTAACTGTCAACAGAACAGATGAGTTGTCATGGTAATTAACCCTGGATTAGCGCTAATCGTCCTTCGAACAACTCGGCCCTGGACGTTGTCGTGATAAAGAAAGTAAGGATAGACACAAACCATCCTTCAGCGATAACATGGCCAAAACCATGTTAAAACATAAGCAGAATATCGGATCTGAGAAGATCTACGGTCCCAAATAATACAATAGTAGAACAAGGAGCAAAGGACCACGAACAAAATGCTGCTGAAGTAAGTAGGATCTTTTGAAGAGCTAATCAGCCAAAAAATACTTCATTTGAGGTCATCGCCACGTGCAATTTGGTAGGCTATTGGCATTTGCCCTGATTTTTCTATCTTTTTGCTGCTACACCGTGCTGACGAGACCCAACCAGGTCGAAACAACTGTCAACGGTTGCATTTTGGCTTTCAGTATGGGCTCTATCATGTCGTTATCGCGTTAAATGTTCTAGGTAGTATCAGCCTTGCTTATTGTTTGCATTACTATTTTTGGCAGATTAGATCTTCTATAGATCCTACGTACTCCAGCAGCATTTTCGTTCAAATGTTACGCTCGAGAAAGGTTGAAAGCTCTCACTGACTCCGGTTCATGCTTTCTATATTATTCTCAAACTCATTAGTAATTCATGACAAGAACACAAAGGAAATCGCTTTACACTATTACAAGTAATAACCTGTTCAAAACAATGTACACATGTAGTACTACAATGTGCCTGCTGGAGTAAGCGTTGCCGACAAAAGCAAATAGAAAACACAATGACGACTAGTGCCAATAAAAAGAATTGTCGTACGAATTAAACATAGCATGGAAAATTGCTCAAGTAATTAATATAACATGACATTGTTTGTAGGAACATTTATTCTCAAACTCACAAACAATTCATCAAGTTTGAACAAAACAAACCATAAGGGTGACAGTGGTTTGGAAACTCGATCTTAATTAGCATAGATTTATTTTAGCAGGCATCTAAACAGGTATCAACCCACTTCGCAGTTTAACCGCGGTCAAACGAGAGAAATTTGCAAAAGTTAAGCAAAGTACTTAAAAGTTAATGTTATCATTTTCACTGTTTAACGTTTAATATATTGCCAATACACTGTCAATTTACCAAACGTTTTGAAAGTTTACCAGAAACGTTCCAAGCGTTTAAACTGTGAAACTGTGAACTGCAGAATTGTCGGCGCCATGCATTTGTCGGCGCCATTTGCCGGTTAAAAAATCATTTTAGATCGATTTTAATGTTAATTTTAAGCTTATTGTTGTTTAAATTCGTTTGCAACAAATTAGTTATTGTTATCGCTGGATTCACGCTGTTCTTGTTACGAAACGCATTCGGAACAAAGCATCACGTCACTAAGTTTACAGCTGATGGAAGGAGCGAGTGAGCGAGTGAGTGCTCATTTGCATATCTGCCTCCGTTACCGATAACCCGTTCATTACGCATGCGCGTATTCACGGGTTAAAAAGGATCGTTAAGGCACTGTTCTACTCGTAACAAAAAATCTTACAGCAATGCATATGGGCCAACAAACGACACGACACAGATGAAGATAAGAATGAATTCTACAACAAAATGCGGGACACCAACCAAGCAAGGCATGGTTGTGTTTTGGGAGATCTGAACTTCAAGGTGGCAAATGACAACAGACGTAGGGACGAATTGATGGGGAGACACGGTGTCAGAGTCACGAATGACAATGAGGAGAGACTTGCGATTTCTGCAGTGCGAATGGATTGGTTATCACCGGGACAGCATTCCCGCCCAAAGAGATCCACAAGGTAACTTAGAGGCCACAAGACGGGAGGACAGTAAACCAAATTGACCAGGTCATGGTGAATGGTAATATGAGTATATCAATACTGGACACGAGAGTAATAGGAGAGGCAGACATATACAGTGACCACTATCTTGTCGGAACCAGAAAAAGACTAAAGTTGGCGAGAAATGAGGGAGCAAAGAAAGGAAGAGAAGGGGTTGACATACGCAAGCTGCAAAGGAAAGAGATGAGAAGGAGGTACAACGTTAAAGTGAAAAATAGGTTTCAAGTGTTAGGAGATCGAGGATCCATAATAAGAGCACGACAAGACCCTGGAGGCGTACAGAGAAGCCGCAAGGGACATTGCCGGGAAGACGTCGGAGCAAACCATGGATAGGGGATGACAGATGGCAGAAAGTCCAGGAAAAGAAGGAGGCAAAACTGGAAAAGGAAAGTGAAAGATGGGAACGATTAAAACAGAGAAGGAAAGAAGAGTACGACATGAAGGTCAAGAAAGTGAAGAAGAGCGCTAGGTATGATAAGAGAAAGTGGATGGAGGAAAATGCTGAGGCAGAGGAAAAGGCGGCTTAGAACGGCAGAAGCAAGGAACTGTACAACATAACCAAGACGATCACCGGGAAATATAAGAGAGAAGTGGAAAGGGTGAAGGACAAACAAACGGCGCTGAACAGGGGAAAGGCTTCAGAGATGGCATGAGATGGGAACACTGAAGTGAAGTATTAAACAGAGAACCCATGCAGTGAACACAGTGGAAGAAGATGAGATGTAGGAGGTGAAAGAGATCGAGGAAATATACCTAGGAAGATGGCGAGTGCAGGAGGACATACAAAGGGCTGATGTGGAGGAGACCCCAAGCGAACTGACTAGGTTGTATAAAAAGATATGGAATGCTGAGAAGTGGCCAATAATGTGGAAAAAAAATAAGCATTTAACAAACTAGCCAAGATCTGGAGGAGTGGCTAACTGAGCAAAAACACCAAGATCAGGATCTTCAAGTCCAACGTCATAGCAGTGTTACTCTATGGATGCGAAACCTGGAGAATGACAAAGAGGGATGAAACAAAACTGGACACATTTCTACACAAGTGTCTACGGAGGTTGTCAAAGATATACTGGCCAATGAAGGTGTCAAATGAGGAAGTCAGGCGACGAGCCAGAACCGTTGCCATCAGCGAACAGATCAGGAGACGGAGGTGGCGCTGGATAGGGCATGTGTTACGTATGAACAACCAACAGAATCCACGCATTGCCCTAACCTGGACACCAGAGGGAAAGAGGAACAGAGGGCGGCCGAAGGAGACATGGAGAAGAACTGTAGAAAGAGAGAGGAAGAAGATGGGTTTCATCACCTGGAACGAAGCTGTTATCGCTGCAAGAGACAGAGCAGGTTGGAGGAGACAAGTCAATGGCCCTATTCTCCCAGAGGAGACTTAGGAATTAAGTCAAGTCATTGTCAAAATATTCAAGAAAGGTGGCTTGCGTTCTTATATTGTAACTACTGGAGAGGATTGACTTTATTACCGGTCACCAGTAAGGTATTCTGCAGGATGCTGCTGAAGCGGATCAAGATGGGTGTAGAAAAGAAGTTTAATAAAGACCAGCGTGTGAAACATCAAGAGGAGCTACTGGATACCAAACAAGATGGTGAGAGTGATAGCAGATACATACGAAGACTTCGAGTGTGCCGTTATCGACAGGAATGACACATGATTCGGAATGAGACGTGATTCAGTCCAGAGTAAAGCAGGGCTGTGTAATGTCAAAATGCTTACTCTTACTGACTGTGGACTGGGTCATGAGAAATACAACTGCAAACAAGAGAAGAGGGATACGATGGAACTTCACAGCGGTGCTGGAAGATCTTGAAGATCTCGATTTCGCAGACAAGATTGCACTACTGTCATGCAGGTTTAACGTCCTGCGTGAGAAGACTGAGAGATTGACTGAAGAAGCATTGAGAGTGGGTCTAAACCTTAACGCGAGCAAGTGCTAGACGCTGAGAACTAAGCACACTAGAAACAAGAAGAGAATCGGTGAACGGCGTGAACGGTGAACAGGTGGAAGATGTGCAGGAGTTTGTGTACCTAGCAGCCAAGTAGGGACATCAGAAACAGGTTGAAAAAAGCACGAGGTACATTCCAGAGACTACGGAAGGTGTGGGAAGCGAGAGGAATAGGGAGAAGAAACAGGCCACACCGGTTCAAGACATTAGTTCGCCGGTCCTGCTATATGGTCGTAAAACATGGAAGATCAAAAAGTCCGATAAACGAAAGCTGAACACTTTCCAATACTAATGCCAGAAACTGATATTTACGATCAGATTGCAGCAAAGGATGACAAACAAGAGAGTGAGCGAAATAGCAAAGAGTCAATGACATAAGTTGCGAGGTACGACGAAGGAGGTGAAACTGGTTAGGAAAAGTACTCGGGCGACAGAGTAAGAATGATCTTACGACAGCACTGAACGCCAGAGTTTAGCCGTCGGTAACCTTTGTGCCCATTACATTTTCAGCGATCGTTTTTTCCTGGGTCAAATATTGTGAAGGCAAAGTCTTCGAAAGTACATTAAATAGAGAAATACAGTGTGCTGCTCTGCTGCAAACATTTCGGAGTGGAATGTATTGGATAATACACCGTCGCAATTGGCATGTCCTTATGGGCCTCACTGCCATTAGTATGTAAGTGTGTTCTTTTTTTCTTTTTCCTTTTACAAAATAAATACAAAACGCTTGTTGAAATCCGTGTTAACAAGTACAGCGATCTGTGACCAGACACCTAAAAAGTTAATTTAAACGTGTTAACAACTTAGCTTACCTTCCGTCTTCATATCACAATGGGCGAGGGCGAGTGCAGCCCTACTGGGTTCTTTCGAGCTCAGCCAGTATTTTCCACTGACCATTTGTCCTTCACTCATCTTTATTTCTTTACAACTTACAGCTGGTAGCTCAGGAATGGATCCAAGGGGCACTGTTAGGTAAAAATAACGTTCCCACTTTAGCGCATTTTGACCATGTTGAGGGCTTGCCATTAGTTAAAGAGTTTTAAAACTGTCACGCGTTTTACACCTTTTTGCAAAGTTATCGGGATTAGTGCATCTATTGCCAACTTGCCTGCTTTCTTGTCTATAGGGATAGCACACAAGATCAGACGAGAAACATCTCAGAATCTCAGAGAACATCATTCGTGCAGTGGAAGTTTAGCCTGCGCACAGTCTCCTATTTTCGTAGGAAGCGAATAGGGGAAGTCTGTGCGCAGGTTATGGAATTTCAGTAGAGGATTGCTTAAAAATCTTCTTTTTTCCATATTAAAACTAGTTTGAGTACCCTTTACTTTTTTCCGAATGACTGTTAATGCACTGTTATAAAGCAGTTGGGTTTTGCTTTAATAATGTATTGTCATCTCCTTGTAAATACTACAAGATTTTTCATTAAATGTTTTATAGTTCAATTTTGAGCTATATATGATTTCATATTAACCTCTATTTTTAGGCTTTTTCAGGTACAACTTGGTAATGTCTGTGATAAAGTCTTCAGGTCTCGCCTCTTTCGTCCGGTCGTTGAGCTCGCAGGTGTCTTTTCCCATAAGGTGATTGAGGCTTTGACATCTAGCCTCCATCTTGCACGCCTTTAAACAATGGAGAGAACTTGGAACCTTTAAAGTTTTAAAGACATGTCCTCTTAGTGCCATTTTGTAGAAAGGCTGGAAGTCTCCACATGGATCTTGATCATGACTGCATGTGTAGACAGTAGAAGACAAATGGTACAGCCAAATGATAACTGTAACGAACTGGATTAATTCCATGTCGGTGGAGGGAGCGCAAAGCCTGAAATTGATAATAATAATAATAATAATAATAATAATAATAATAATAATAATAATAATAATAATAATAATAATAAAGAGGTCATGGTCAAAGCAGGACAAGCTTTTATCCCAGTGG
The DNA here is from genome assembly GCA_022457155.1 of Cladopsammia gracilis. Classification (NCBI taxonomy): domain Eukaryota; kingdom Metazoa; phylum Cnidaria; class Anthozoa; order Scleractinia; family Dendrophylliidae; genus Cladopsammia; species Cladopsammia gracilis. The sequence goes on along the minus strand of JAJGOT010000658.1, from coordinate 167,000 downwards.
CTGACATACACATTAGAATTGCTGCATTGCTGTCAGAATATCACTGGTCATAAGATGGACCTTTGTTTGACGGCATTGTCAGTAAAGAGTGAAAAGGTCTCTGTTGTAGATGACATGACAGGTTGCATCATGTTATAAGCCAGAACCCACACTAACAGCTTTCGAGGGGGAGGGGGAGGGGCGAATTCTCCTGCAGTCGGATTCTTAAGCCCAGTTCCAAGTTTAAAACGACAAATAAAAATTACATATATCATCTATTTTGCCAAATTTTGCTAGTAAAAGAAATCAAGATTTAAAAATATCGTCCCAAATTTTAAAGATGCTGTTAAGTGGAAAGAGCACCTTTGAATTAACGCTTAAATCTTGTGGTAAAATAGCGATATTTTTATTGTATTTAAACTGATGGTATTAACCTAAGGCTGACTGGGTGAATTGCGTATGAAGTACGTCAAAAACTAACGAAAGAGCCAAATTAGTCGTCTGGTTTTTCTTAATTGTTTAGTGCTAAAGAGAAAAATTCATCCTGATATCGCCGTTATCGCCACATTCACAATACTAACGGCTCCTGGTACTAATGTATTAATTCGCCACTTGTTAAACATCTATTTCGGCTTCCCTTTTTTTCTGTAGTTTGTCGTTTAAGACGCAGCCCGTCTTTGTACTACACGAACTTCAAGACGCTTAACCAGAGGATCTACGAATGTTTGCCCACGTTCGCCCTGAACAGACCATGCATCTCCAGTATAAAAACTGCCATTGTCCTCTTACTAAATTAAAGTGACACAGAAATCACAATCACACACGTAAATTTCTCCAAAAACCCTTCCGAAGTATTTTCAAGGAAGGCTATAATCCAAGCTCACAAACGTCAAATAATTTATTTACTTTACTTTTTTCTTCCTTTTTTTTTCGATGTTCGACCATAATACTGTTATTTTCCATACTTTTAAAACACAACAGTTTACTATGATTCCCACCATTCCAGACATTAATTACAGAATGCCTACCTTTTCTCCGTATCCGCCAAAACAAGTTCAGAACTGAACAGTGACGTTCTATTTATTTCCATTGCCTTCTCTAATAGTATCAGTTCAGTTTATAAATATTCTTTGCATTTTGTTTTAAAAATAACCAAGCGAAAAATAAAATATTTGCGATTTTATCACTGTTTTGTGAAAATGTGGATATTTCCTTGGCAATTTCTTGTTACGTGTCTTCCACGTCTGGATATGAGATGGAGATACATCTGTTCACTTAGTCAAGAAAATATACAATTCTTTCGTAACCGCGAACTCCTAAGTTAAAGGAAGTTCTTTTGTCAATGACAATGTCCTCGATTTTTGGCAATACATGCATCAATTATGTCAAACAGCTACACTAAACACGGTTATAATTGAGCCGGCAAAAACCTAGACATGTGATCATTATTTTTCCTTTGAAAATTCATATGCAAAAGCTATTCTTTACACTGCTCTGAAATTGGTTCTCACGCGTGATAACCTTTTGTTTTTTGCTCTGAAATTGGTTCTCATGCGTGATAATCGTTTTTTGTGCTCTGAAATAGCCCAATTTCGATATATTAAAATTCAACTTGAAACAAGACATCACTACGAGGCTTAGGGGAATAAACCATATAAATCCCTACTATCATTTCCCTAAGCTTCGTAGTGATGTCTTTTCTTTCAAGTTAATTGAAAATTGGGCTATTGGTTCTCACGCGTGATAATCGTTTTTTGTGCTCTGATATTGGATTTCACGCGTGATAATCGTTTTTTTTTTGTTATTCACTTTTTTAGTACTTGTCAAAGTATTAAAAATAAACTGGAGGGGGTCTGCAGGTGTTCAACTTTGAAACTCCTTTGTCAGCTTAACTGTAGGGGATTTCCCCAGTTTTTAATCTTCTTCATTTTCTTTTTCATTGTCTTCATCACTCTTAATTTCGAACAAACTCTTTCTTGCTTGTAATGGTTTAAAATATACTTCATGAACTATATAATTTGTAAGAAATAAAACTTTTCCTATAAAATACTTTCAATTGTTAATGCTAATTTTATTCTACGGTATTAATTAAGGCAATCAAATGGATCAATAATTTTCTTTTCTTTAGGCCCCGTCCACACCTATCCGGATATTTTTGAATCCGCAACTTTTTTGTTGCGGATTGGCCTTCCATCCACACGTATCCGGCGAATTCGGGCAAATACGATTCAAATACGCCACGTGTGGACGCGAATATTTTCTAATCCGCAACAAAAAAGTTGCGGATTAAAAAATATCCGGATACGTGTGGACGGGGCCTTAGTTTTCATCACTGTTAAAATTTTCTTTTGTTTGTCAGAATATATTAATCTTGCATAAAGAACTGGAGATTTATTTTCTTTAATATATAGTGAATTAAGTTTATTAATTTCACGCTCTAAATCAGGTGAAAATACTTTACGTAAATGTTTTTGACATTGTATAACAATAGAGTTGAAATCTTCATAAAATTTCTGTTCTTCTGGATTTGGTCCTTCTTATCCTTCATAAACAAACAGGAAGAGTATATCAAATTAATGTTTTTGAATTTAAATCATTTCTCTCACAAACTCCAAATGAAAACAACAGTTGAGTCTCAATTTCAATAATAAGTGGTCCTTGGCTTCAGTGCTATCAGGATATTTGGTTGAAATTTTTACTCTTATATATTTAATTTTATGAATCTTTGACAGTCTCTTTTTTAGGTTCTGAGAATATCATATTCTTTTCTTTAAAAGTTTCTAAATTCATCAATTGCATTCTTTTAATTTTAATGAAAAAAAATTAATTTTAATTTTGTTTTATAAGATTTTAATTTTTTTAGAAATTGAACGTACAGTCTAAATCAGAGGGACATAATTTACCAAAAGGTACACACACGTTTATTTCTAAATAGGATAAATTTTGTAAACGTTTTATTCTTTTAAAAATGAAAAAAAGAATAGAAATAATTTCAACATTATATCTATCATTTTTCTTTCTTTTAATTTTGATTATCATTTTATTATAGAACATTAATATAATAAAATTAAATCATTTCATATTTTTCAGCAAGTTTACACTTTTTAATATTAATTTGATCATTAAAATATCTTAAGAAACTTTTTCTCAATTTATCTTCTGCCATACTATTAATAAAATAATTTTGATAACCAATAATACTTGCAATTACAAAAAGCTTAGCATGAGATACTAAGTTATTAATGAATAAAATTGACTGAATTTCACAAAGTGATGAATACAAAGACGAACCATCGTAATCTTCATCATATTCATAATATTCAAATTCACATTCATCTATTACAGTTGGAATATTTAAAATTTCCTCAATTTTATTTATATTTTTAAGTTCTTCAATTCTTGGATTATCATGTCTTGAAATTTTCATCTTTATTTTGTATTTTTTTTTCTTAAGTCAAACAGTTTTAATTAACTTTATAAACTTTATTGCCAGCGGTTGGTTTGCGAGACTATGAATTAACAACTTCATAATAGATATCCCGCTTTCCTTCGGAAATTATTGTAATAACGATATTTATTTTATTTCATAAACTACGCAATATAGGTACATGAAAAAAAAAATAAAAATAATAAAGGTTTTTTTTTAAGTTAATAGAAACGATATACATTATTCTCTTACAAATTTCAAAAAATATATATTATTAAAAAAAAAACACATTGTATTATATATTTTATTGAAATTGAATGAACTTCTTAAAACAAACGTCTTCAAATTTATAGTTAGTGTTTGATTTGCGAGACTATGAAATAAATAACTTCATAATAATAACAGTATCTTCCTTCGGAAAATGTTGTAATAATGGTGGTTACTTTATTTCATAAACTGCACAGGATAGGTACATTGCAAAACTGTATAAACTCTTTAAGAAATTTGTTTTTGAATAATTTTTATATTTTTTTTGCTTTTTTGTTTTTTTAGTTAATTAATTATTTAATGTTTGGAACAGTTTTTTTTATAAAGTGGGAGAGAATAATGTATATCCCTTCTACTAATACATATACTCAGAACGAAAATGAAAACTTATTTCAACTAAAATATCATTATATGATGCTAATGTTCTAGCGAACCTGTGATTCCAAACAAGCGTAAAGATCTTGCAATGCGCGCCTGATTTGCGCGTTCCGTGCACTCACCCGTGAAGTTATTTTTCATCGGTACTGATATAAATGAATTTCTTATTTTAACAGTAAACTACGAGTTTTTGGACGCACATGATTGGCTTCGGCGCAACACGAAAATAGTTCAACTTCAAGGATAAATTTTAAAAATGTTGTACTTCATTTATAGTTGTTCTAGCCTGAGTACGCATGAATTGTAAACAAAATGAAATTTGTGTAGACGCTATGTTTGCAAAATTGACAACCGTTTGAATTTCAAAAAAAAAAATTCGAAAACATGACAATAACCAAACACATACCTTGGCAGAATGCTCGGAGTTCACTATCAATAATCTCTTCCCTCTTGGTTTTCTTCTGTGCTGATGTCCCAAATAGGATTCTAAGAAATTAGAGCACAATGTAAAGGAAACATTTTGATTAAATGTAGCAGCACGAAAGTAGCTCAACTTCAAGGACAAGTTTTAAAACTGTTACATATAAATTGTAAACAAGAATAAATTTGTCCAGACACTAAATTTGCAAAATTGACAACCGTGTGAATTTCAAGAAGGTTCGAAAACATGACAATAAACAAACACTTAATTACCTTAGCAGAATGCTCGGAGGAGTTCACTATCCGAATAATCTCTTCCCTCTTTTGTTGGACTTCTGTGCTGATTCCTCAAGTAGGATTCTAATAAATTCGAGCACAAGGTGAAGGAAATTTTAATTAGTATTCATGCCATAAACGATGGTTTTGGAAAGTTTAGAATCATTTTTACTCTAAACTTTCGAAATGTCAGGCAAAAATGGCATTTGCGTCTATAAATCGGGGATTTTTGATGAAAATTCGGGAGTCTTCAAAGGCACTCCTTTCCAAATTAACTCCTAATTATTTGATCGTTAAAGGTTATACTTTAGGCCTTTTGAAGCTATGAAAATTAAATTTAACAGCGATTTTTAAGTATGACTTCTGTAAAAGTTTTGGTCATAATAAGATGGATTTAGATCTTCGTACCAATTTAAAGAGATCAAGAGAAAAATATCGACTTTCGGATTATTGTGGATTGGAGGATCTCGACAATTATATCTCATGAACTTATAAAATTTTTTAAGTGTTAAAAGACATGAAACGACAGTTAATTCTCACTAACCTCGGATAGAGGCGTTTCGTATTTGTTTCCCGTAAACGCAACTCCAGATAGTCTTTTAATAGAATGCTCGGTAATAAGTAGAAATGAATGAATAATTTATTACTTAGTTTGACCAGTCTTAATTGGCTTAAAACTTTCGACTAGGAGGTCAGTGTTATTAACTATAAACAACGCTTCTTCAAAGACCGGCAATTTTAATGACAATAACACTATAATACAGACCCAACGTTTTCATTTTAGTTGTTGAAATAGTTGTTTGTTTGTGGGTTTATTCGTCAACTGTGAACAGCCGCCATACACACTTTAAACAACAAAGATTTACCTAGTCAGAAATGAAAGCACGTTGAATGGAGTCAACTCGCGGGACTAACTTGAGAAATTGCGACTTTATTCCTAAATCTAATTTACAACCTTGTGTTGCTACAGCGATATAAGCTTGTCTATCAAAGTACGTCACATACAGTCGACTCCCGATAGCTCGAACCCACGCTAACTCGAACCAAAATCGATTTCTCGTAGATTTCCGTCATAAATTTACAGTACTGGAATTTTACCCTCGATAACTCGAACCTCGCGCTAACTTATGAGGGGTGATCTCCGCCAAAATCCTTTTTCAAATTCTCATGGAGAGCCCAAATTCTTGAATCGACAAATCAAAACAGAAATTGAGACATCACAATAAAAATCGAAGAAACATAGTAATTGGGACACTAAAACAGAAAATGAAACGACAGAACGAACAGAACAGAAAGTGAACAGAAATTGAAGCAACAATGTAAGACATAAGAAGTGAATTGAAGACATTAAAAAAGAAATGAAAACAACAGAATGATCGAATTTGTCGCGAATTAATTAACCGACCGATCCAATTTCTGTTCCGTTGCGCAATTCCTGTTCTTTTGCGTCAATTTCTGTTCTGTTGCTTCAATTTTTGTTATGTGGGAGGCGTGACTCAAAACTCAAAAACACGAAGAACCTGGGTAAGAATTACAGTTACAGACAAAAGTAGTTGGGAAGGTGGTGAAAATAATTAGCTAAAGTTTTGAGTCCCCCCCTCCCCCCCTACCCTCTTATTCAATGTTGGGAGCTCAGCGAACAATTACGGACTAAACATGTCCCGTTATACACAACATTGTAACAGGGGGAGGGGGGAGAAAGATAATAATAGTGAAAACTACTAATCTTCCCAACACTTTTGTCTATGATTGTAGTTTCACATTATAATTTATGAAGATTCAGTTCGCGCTCAAAGAAAATTTATTCCGTTTTCAAATTGGCTGCTAAATCGGTCGAGTGAAATGGCTTCCGTAAGAGAGTATGTGCAATGTTATGTTGTTGATATTCAAAAAAATTCTGTAGGTGGAGTTCAGAGCCACCTTAAATTTTTACATTTTTACATTTTTACATTTTACAGAATTTTTTAAACTTTGTCAAAAGTTGCATCTTATCCTACTGATCAAAATTCGACAATAAAAAATAGGGTTCACCGAGTCATTTTTGAGTTATTAACACTTAAAGCTAAAATTAAGGGTGTTTTTAGCACGTTATGTTGTTGCCATAGTAACATATTGTGTCACAAAAATGATAACAACGTGTTTACCAATCATTGGACATTCGCTTGATATCATGATTGTAGCATCAACTGATAAAGAGTGGTTACAATGACCCATCAAATTCTAAGTCTTGAAAAGCGCTGGAAACTGTTGGGAGCCACCTTAATGCAGAACTCAATGCATCTGATCGATTCGAATGTGATTGAAATAACGAGAGCGATAGTCGACGATAGTTCAAACTTTATGAGAGCGGGAACGAAAGCGAGAGTTCAGAATTAATTCCCATAGATTCCAATGAAAATCTAAACCAATTCAAACTCTTCGATTGCGCACAAGCGTCGCAAGAGAGCGTGTACAATGCTTCAGACCAAACGTTCTCTTTTCGGGCTCGGGATGCAAGAAAATACCTATCTCAATAAAATAAGTTGCATTTTAATTTTTTAATAATAATATCTCTTAATAATATGTCTTCTAATAATATACTTTTAATGTCAGAAAAGTTTAGTTTCGCCCAAAGATCTCTGTCAAGAGTGGTGGTTTTTAGCGGAGCACTTGCCGGGCCGAAGGCCCGGCCGCGCAGCACCATACTCATAGAACCTATGCTCTTCATTTTTCATGGTCATGGCTAGCGGAATGTTTCGCGGGCGCGCCTCCGTGACATGTGTGTCCGTTGGGCAGGGCTAATTCGCGGGCGCGTATGACGTCTCAAAATATGCGCGTATGACGCCACACGCGCGGCTACACAGTCGTCAGCTCGGTAAACACTTTAAAAGTTGGATCTTTCGCAGTGTTTAGTGGAGCAGTAAAGTCGTTATTTCCCTGCATTTTTTCGCGGTTTGCTACTCAAGACAGGGATACTAAATAAGGGATACTCAGAAGCCGCTTTAGTGGAAAAAGAAGAGCTTAAAGGGATAAAATCTTGCTTCGAGGACCTTCATACGTTTATATCAATGCGGGAGATGTTTGTTTTTATTACAGATTTCAGAACCAACGCGGAGATTTAAAGAATTTTCAAGCAAGCGAGGGACTTAAAGGTAAAACAAATTACATTTTTCGATGAGAATTTATCTTGATATCAATCTGTGATTGACCTTTTATTTGTGTTCTCGTTAGTTTTGGATAATTGTTTATAAACGTGTAGCTTAATTCGGATGAATTAATTTCCTGAATTTCATCGAAGACACGGCTCGGCCTCGATGCGCTATAAATGTACGCGTTTTGCTTTTAAACATAAACTAATGGAGATTTCAATAAAATTTTTCGAAAGAAGATTGTGTTGTCCATATTTATGTGTTTGTTCATTCATCACATAGATTGAAAAGCGATTTTATGTAAACGAAACAAGACTTAGATTTTATACTCGCGTCGCCTTATGCAAATATGTTTGTGTATTTTTGCATATTTTATTTCCAAATCAGTTTCTCGGGCATTTTTTGACAAGCAACAACTGTATTTTATTCGGAAAATAGTCGTAATAGTTATTCTAGACAGAGAAAAAGTTGTTTTTGTGAACTTTTGTACGGTCTAAATGCACTGTGCAGACGGTCGGGTAATAATAACCTTACTGTTTTTGAGAATTGCTAAAATTGAAAAATAGCCCGGTCGTCAATCTTAATTCTTGTGCTTCCGACCTTTCACCTTAGTTTAGTTTCACCTTGGTTTATAAGCTTGTTCAAAGTGCTACGCTGTTAGGCTCAGCCTATCTATATATATTAGTTTCTAAAATTTATAAAATTCTGTTTCTCTGTGTATTAAATTGTTCGTAGTAACTTCATGATTTGTTGTTGTAACTGTTGTTGCCTTTTACCACTCATAAATACACCAAAATATTAAACGCTAAAACACCCATAAAATATTTTCAATGCGAACAGCTTCTATATTCTGAATTTGGGAAACCAGTGTAAACAGGATATCAGTTACGGGCCATGGTAAGATTCAAACTGACATCTGTTTCTTATTGAGTTTTTCCATGTTCCTGGAGAAAAATAAGTCACTGTTTGAATAGCAAGGTCGGAGTGTGCTTATTTTGTAAGCCGTAGCCTGTGGCATTCCCACATAAACCCCCCCCCCCCCCCCCCCCGTCCACCCCCTTGCTAGCTCTGCCTTTTAGGAGGGACTTGCCCAGGGAGGGTCGAGGGATTAGTTGAAGTTTGTGCTATTTTGCTTAATTGAAACTTCACTTCGAGAAAACGTCCGAAAACCCGTAAGTCACTAGCACCTTTCAAAGAAACGACCGGTGTTTTGCTATTTCGACTGTTGAATAGTGCTGATGTTGGCACTAGGCGATCCAGACGGAGTACAAAATCTAAAAGCACGTCTTGTCTAAAAACTGTATGATCGTGAATTGCAGCCGGTCGCTTAGGAGAGGTGGTCGCTTAGGAGAGGTGGTCGATTAGGAGTAGTGGTTGTTTAGGAGAGGTGGTCGCTTACGAGAGGTCACTTACGAGAGGTGGTCGCTTAGGAGAGGTTGCTTAGGAGAGTTGGTCGCTTAGGAGAGGTCACTTACGAGAGGCGGTCGCTTAGGAGAGGTCGCTTAGGAGAGGTGGTCGCTTAGGAGAGGTCGCTTACGAGAGGTGGTCGCTTACGAGAGGTCGCTTAGGAGAGGTAGTTGCTTAGGAGAGATGGTCGCTTACGAGAAGTCACTTACGAGAGGTGGTCGCTGACGAGAGGTGGTCGCTTAGGAGAGGTGATCGCTTAGGAGAGGTGGTCGCTTAGAAGAGGAGGTCCCTTAGGAGAGGTGGTCGCTTAGGAGAGGTGGTCGCTTAGGAGAGGTGGTCGATTAGGAGTAGTGGTTGCTTAGGAGAAGTGGTCGCTTACGAGAGGTCGCTTACGAGAGGTGGTCGCTTAGGAGAGGTGGTCGCTTAGGAGAGGTCGCTTAGGAGAGTTGGTCACTTAGGAGAGGTCGCTTAGGAGAGGTGGTCGCTTACGAGAGGTGGTCGCTTAGGAGAGATGGTCGCTTAGGAGAGGGTGCTCGCTTAGGAGAGGTGATTGCTTAGGAGAGGTGGTCGCTTACGAGAGGTCGCTTACCAGAGGTCGCTTACCAGAGGTGGTCGTTTAGGAGAGGTCGCTTACGAGAGGTGGTCGCTTAGGAGAGGTGTTCGCACGTGGATGTTCGACTGTATTTCGTTTATTTTCCCCTTCAATATAAACAAACTGGCTTAAAATTTTGGGCAATTAATTGTTCAAGGGAATGTACGGAAGTAAATTAAACCTTCTGTTATCCCATGTATTGTTTTTATTGAACAGGGTTTTGTGGTAATCATGACACTATTTTTTAGGTGCGCATATATACGGTAGTTACTTATAAATGATTTCCTCAAGAAATCCAGTTCAAAGATTCCTTTCATGAGGCTGTTTATATTTCATGCCGATCATTTCAAATATCTCCTCTTCGCTTGAGACTGGGATAGGTTCTCCTGGTACACCTAAAAGAAACGGAAAAACTCATTAATTGGCAGTTTGCAAGGCAGCCATGTTGGGGCTTTACGCAGCTTTGACAAGGTCTTCTCTGATTTGCTGAGAAAACAATAGAACATACAACACAACAATGGACCCTAGCCCCGAAAACAATAGAGCTGCGTGATACCCAGGTCCAATGAAATTAGGGGTTCGAAAGAGCTGCGTGGTATCTGGCCATGTTGGATGAGAGAACAATGAAATTTTCAATCCTTTGGGAATAAACCTTTTTTTTTGTGTACAAACGATTTCTATTGTTTCTGTCATCTAACATGATCGCCGTGTAAACCACCAGTGAACAGAACGGTCAATAGAGCGTATGCACTCACGTGGCAAGCAGCTATGCAAATTTATTGGAACAAAAGAAAGTGTTAACATAAGAAAAGCGTTCAAATCCCACAGGATTGTTTTGGTACACCAACATGGCCGCCGTTCTATTGTTTTGGTACACCAATATGGCCGCCGTGACGTCATGTGCATACGCTCTATAGTCAATACGCTCATAAAGCACCGACAAAAAATTCGACCCTTTGAGAAGTGAAATCGCCCTCTCTTTAAAAATTCTCCACCCAATTTGTTAAACAAACAGCTGCGATGAAAAGAGAAATACTTGTTAATTGAAGTCTCAAAGTCAATCTCTTTATATGTTATGTTGATTTTATCGTGTCAGCGAGTTAAGGTTACAGTGTACCTTCGGGGGTGTCTCCAGTATAACAGCTCTAGCGTCTTAGGATTACACTTAATATACCTAAACCCAGATATCAAATTAAAGCTTATAGAGCTGGCTATCTAAATATGGAAACCATTTGCTAATAAAATGAATTGTCGAATTTTTTACGACGTCTAAATTCGAACGTCCGAATCAGCTTTAAAACGCTATAACTCAAAGCGATTATTATATTTTGCTAATTTGATTTGTTCTCGGGTTTCCGGACACGAAGCGCTAAAAAAAAGTGTCGGCGATTTCCCATATTCAATTGCAGTGAAAAGTTACAGAATATTTTCGAAAAGGGGAGAAAAAAAATTGGAATGATCGCACGGAAATGCCTATTGACGAAAAAGTTTTCGGAATTAAGAAATTCGCCGACACGTTTTTGTTGATTATATGTTAGCCTAGCTTCTGTCCAAATTTAAGGGAAATCCATCAAATTTCCTTTGAGTTGTAGCTCTTTAAAGTGTCCCCAACAAGCGAAAAACTAACTTTGAGAAAACGGCGCTTAAAAAAACATATCGCTTAATAAACAAACTCCGCCCACAAAAGTTATGCCGTCATTTCTCGGTCAATTTTCACTATTTTTCGATACTTTTTTTTTTGGATGAAAGTTCATTCTGTAAACTTTATTTTAACGTCAAAAAAAAAATTTTCAATAAATTTTCGATCTGAAGGTACACTGTAACCTTAACTTCTGTGTGAAGTTCAAGATGGCAATTCTGATACAGAATTAAGATGAAGAGAATAATAACAAGATACAACAACAAAAAAAGATCATAACGATTCTCTCTCCTCTGCAGAGGCTCCTATCAGTAAAGAACAGTAAAAGAGAACATGGGAGTGCGAGGAACGATGGGGTTTACCCCTACCCAGCCTCCGCGCGTTTTTTGCCAAGCGTGGAGCGTGACTAGGAGGCCTCTGCGGAGGAGAGAGATAACGATCGCAATGTTTTTGAGTTCTTTACAATGATTACAACAAGATGATGAGT
>JAJGOT010000658.1:0-152500 GCA_022457155.1 Cladopsammia gracilis | reverse complement strand
TCGCGGCCCTTGACGGACTTGACCGCATTCCAAAAGGTCTGTTACATGAAGTACCTACCTGATCCAACATGGCGGACAAGATGTTTACGATTTCATAGCGAAGCTTACGCAAACCTTCGCCACGTACGTGTGACCAACGAGGGTAAAGGCAATAAAATTAAAAACTTTCAATTGTTTGATAATGTTTTTATTCATTTGAACAAGCAAAATGCTGGGGTGTTCGATTGACCATTAAACTACTCATAAACATTCAGAAGTCCGTTTGACTCGAAGCTTGCTCGCTCCTGCGCCCTAACGGGCGCATCTTCTTGGCTTTTGGTGCGCCATCTCAATTTGGCCTGGTGAGAACACTGCCTTTAGTAACTGGAACTAAAAAGTTTGGGGGCTGCGTAGCACTTGGTCAGACACATGAAAAATAATCAAAGGCTCCTATTATCCAACTCGTGAATACGAAACGCTCTTAATGCCAATTCATTACATTTCCGTTTAAAGTGTGTATGACAATTTTTTTTTTATTTGCTTGATGGAATCTACATGGTGTTCTTATAAGAAAATCAAAAAGAGTTTTTTTTCGATATCGATTTTCTTTTCCGTGTTTTAGCCGTCTAAAAACGTGAAATTTCACTTCCGGTGGGTTACAAAACCGCGCAAGAAGAAAGACTGGAAATAGTCCGCTGTGACGTCAATACAAGAATGCCGGTGTCGAGGTTTCTCGGTTTGTCGCATTTTTTGGTGCTCCCTGAGGAAGAAACATTGTTCTATTAAGGTGTGTTGTCTATGGATGTAGCAACACGCACCAAAAAACGGAGGAACTGAGAAACCGCGACACTGGCATTCTTGCATTGACGTCACAGCGGACTATTCCAGTCTTTCTTCTTGCGCGGTTTTGGTAACCCATCGGAAGAGAAACTTCACATTTTAGACGGCTAAATAATGGACAAGAAAAATCGATATAGAAAAACTTTTTTCGACTTTCTTATCAGAACGCCATGTAGATTCCAACAAGCAAATGAAAAAAAAATCTGTCATGTACACTTTAAAAAGAAAAGAAAGATGAAAAAAAAAAGAAGGAAAAAAATATATTTGATGTCTTCACCGGGATTTGCACTGGGGAACGCTGGTTCAGCAGTACAGCACCGTACACTATTGGTCACTACCGGACCACCACTCATGTACACACGTTATTTGTAGGGTTAAATTTCAATATTCAAATCGTGTCTCTGTTGAAAAATCTATTTGAAGTCCAGTTTGGTTTTAATGCAAAACATCAGTGCATTGCGTTCATCTGATAATGCCCTCTTTTTCGGCGGTCGAGTATTCTCTATAAATTTCTCTATTTCTTTGTATTTGGAACAGGCAAAAGGCCGCACCGGTCAGAGGAATTATATATAAATGTTTACAGTCGATCGACTGATGGAAGAAGTGAAACTGTGCATATTTCTGGTAACTCGTTCAGTACACTTCGCGAATTCACAAGTCAACTGAAATAGGTGAAATCAAAGTGTCAACATTTATATAAAAAAATGTTTTGGGTTTTGCCATTCTTTAGTGGATGTTTGTTGTTACAGTAAAGATTGAAAGAGTGAGTATCGATATACTCTGTTTTACTTAACTGTCTGTTCAATGCCCCTTCCAATCAGTAAAACTCCTTTGCATTTTTCTCATAAATATTTAGAGAGCTCCATTATTTTTTTGGAAATTTTCCTAAAATGATCGGAAACGTTCATACGACCTTCGAACAATTTAAAGAAATCTTCAGAAATTATTGCAACATCTCAGTAATAGGTGTCGTTTGTAATAATTAAGCTAATTGAAAATACTCGGCTAGAATTGTGCAGTTCCAGAAAATATCCATACTCCCCCCACGGAAGGTTTTTTTGTTTAGCACCCCCCGTCCCCCCAGGAAATTCCAGTTTAGCTTCATACTTTGCTTCTAAAATGTTGGCTTTTAAGACCCCCCTCCCCCTAGGAATTTCCAATGACCTTCCATGGGGTGGGTATGAATTTTTTTTGGAACTACACATTCCACAATCTACGTGTATTATGTGGACAGAGACTACTCACCTTATATCAATCCTCCTGTGTAACGCTTCCTTTCTTTTTGGTAGAATACAGACTCCCTGGCAATAGAATGTGTCAAAAGATCAGTGGTACATTATGCATGCATTCATGCATACATGCATGTTTACAATGCTTTTCCTCCATGAATGCATGCAAGATTGGAAGCATATACATGCACAAATGAATGAATAAACATGAATGAATGAATGAATGAATGAATGAATGAATGAATGAATGAATGAACAAATAAATGAATCAATCAATAGGCCATTTCCGAGTTGCCTTTAGCCTCTCTATCAAAGCTAGGCCAGGTGCAAAACCTTTCATATGAAAATGAGTTTTCATTCACATGCAAATAAAACTTATTTGCATGTGAATGAAAACTCATTTTCATATGAAAGGTTTCGCACCTGGTCTCGCTTTGATAGAGAGGCTAAAGGCAACTCAGAAATGGCCTATCGATAAATGTCTTGACTAATTACATATCGCGGGGTCAATGTTCACCGACCCTCCCATTTCCTAGGCATTTTGCTCCAATGACCCCACCCCTTGGGTCTAATTCCCCAACCTCCCCTCCCATCTCCTTGGCATTTTGCTCCAATGACCCCCACCCCTTGCGTCTAATTCCCCAACCTCCCCTCCCATTTCCTAGGCATTTTGCTCCAATGACCCCCACCCCTTGCGTCTAATTCCCCAACCTCCCCTCCCTCCAATGCTGTCTCCATGTACCTTATCATGCAGCAGCCATGTTGACTCCCCGGAGAATAAAATGCTTCGCTTTTCCCCTCTTAACCTCGTTTTAAACTTTTCCACTGTGAGGCTTAGCAGGGTAAATCTTTAATTTTTAACCCGTGAGTACGCGCAAGCGTAATGAACAGATTATCGGTAACGATGGCTAATTCACTCACGCACTCACTCACTCCTTCTATCAGCTGTAAACTTAGTGATGTAATGCTTTGTTACGAATGCGTTTCGTAACAAGAACAGCGTGAATCCAGCGATAACAATAACTAATGTGTTGTAAACGAATATAAACAACAATAAGATTAACGATGCTTCGCATTTGGAGTCTTTAATGCAACATTAAAATCGATTTAAAAGGATTTTCCTATCAAGACGTGTTTTGATGCGTATCTACCTTAAAATAACAAAATTTAGTCTTAATTGACGTTTCTTTTTGCTAATTTTTATTATAAAATGAAATAATAATTGGGACAATGAATGAAAATATGGTTGAATGAATGAAAGAGTGAATAATTTACTGATGCACTAAAATCTTACCATAAATTTAGTTTCTCCCATAGATATGGAATCAGTTATAAAACCTCCTTTTGTTAGTTTGTCAACAACACCGTGTAACAGAGCTCTCTGCAAATGGCATGAGAAAATTGGCTAGTGAATATAATATCATAAATTTAAAATAACAGATACAGGCGAACCTGTATTAGCAGCCACTTTCAGCACCACGGAAATCTGCCACTCAATACAGGTTCATTAAAATGACTTTGTGGGCCTAGTCAACTGTCAATTTTATTAAATGTACTAACGGTATTATTGCGGACACTAGCCACTCATTCAAGCTAACAATAACAATCACAAGCGATCTCTGCCTTGCAACTGCAGTGGCTCTAGAGTGTCAAGAGTTGGATGTCGTAAAACTGCCTCCAAACAATAATTCTCACAGATGCCAAGTGACACAGTCGCACAGGAGCCCAATCATATGTTATCTGACTACAAAATTTTTATGTCATCACTGACCTTGTCAAAATCAGTATCAGATGCATTAAATGAAGGGTGTGTCACTAATATGTCAATGTCTCCACTGGAAGCGGCACCTGAAAGCATACAGAATTCAACACATGTGAGCTGTCATCATCATCATCATCATCATCATCATCACATATACCTACAGGGTGGACAATGTCGTCTAAACTCAAACTGCTGAGTCTGAACTGAAATGTGATGATGATGATGATGATGATGATGATAATGATGATGATGATGATGATGATGATGATGGCGATGATTATAGTGATGAAGGTGGTCTGGTGGTGATGTTGATGGTGGTGGTGATGCTGATGATGATGGTGGTGATGTTGATGGTGACAATAACAAAGATGACGATGATGATGATGAGGTGACAATCCGCGGTAGGAAAAAAGATGGCGACTGGTACATTTACCCATAATTCTTAGCGCACAAAAACCTTAACAACGTTCATAAAAATGTAAAGAAAAGTTATAAAATCTTCAAACCTGGTCTACACATTGTCCTTAGTACTGGAACAAATATTGTAAAAATTTGGCTTTCTTTGTGCCTTACGTGCTGTGTTAGGTCCGCAAGGTATTGTGGTAAAATGAACAGCCGCCATCTTTTTTCCTATGGTGGATTGGTGCTGTCGTGAAGAAACTGCCTTCCTTAATTAACCCAAGCCAATGCAATTGTGATCATTATATTGTTACAGGATGAGTTTGATGTCAAAACAAGTTGTCTTCTATATTTTTTATTTCTTCTGCTGACATTTTTACCATTTTCTCTCCTTTTTTTGTTGACCTTATATATATATCCACTAGTCTTTCTTTGTGATGAAAACATTTCCACATATCAATGCTACCGAAAAGTGGAATTTGTTAACATTAAAACAGTTCTGCAGCAATCAGTAGGAGCATTGTATAACAGGGACACTGTCCCGCCAAAATAGCAAAATTTTGCTCAGCTTATTTCCACGTTATATTGCCAAATGCCACCAAATATACAACTTGGTTGGATAAAAAGATTATATAGAGCAAAACAAAAGTAGTAGTTTAGAGATAAAGTGCAGGATTGCAAGGATTGAAGTGGATTACAGTTCATGAAATTTGATTTATTGACAGGCAGTCAAGAAATCAAACTTGCCATTCTTTTGAAATTTTGACTTTTCAAGCCGTAATTTTGTCTGTTTAGTTCATATTTCTTTGCTTGTATCACTTTTGGTGATGGTTTCTTCTAATATCAAGATAATAAAGTACTAACTAAAGCTTAAAGCAAGCTCCTGGACATAATCATGAAAACACAATATTTCAGCCAGGAAAGTGTCTCTTTAAAGTCAAATTACTTTCTGTAGCTCTGGCCCAAATCATTCATTCAAGATCACATGGGTTAATCTATGTAGGCTGCCAGATCTATTGATTTAATGATAGAAATTATTATCAAACTGAATAATAATGTACAGTCGGACCTCTATTAAGCGGCCACCAGTCTGTAACAATTTTAGCTCAAAATATTTCACGGACGATTTATTTAAAATAATCCGTCACTGCTGTTTGCCGTTGTGGAGCTCGGAGTTGTAACGAGAAGATCAAGTCATTTGCCTTTCCGATAGATAGGGCAAGGTCCTGGTAACCATGAAACTGGGCAAGTGGAGATTAAATTGCAGTTTTTATTGTTATCAGTTATCACCTTCATATTATCTGCCACCATTTCGCTTGAAAAGATGATTTGCTGGCCGCTTAATAGAGGTAAAAATACAGTAAATACTAAACTTGCAACAGCAAAAAGGTGGCCACGGCCGCTTAATAGAGGTGGCCGTTGAATAGAGGTATCGAATACAGCACTTTACTGACAAACAATTCGGGACTTTGGAAAGTGGCCGCTTAATGGAGGGTGGCCGCTTAATAGGTGGCCGCTTAATAGAGGTCCGACTGTACTAGAAGGTCCCATGTAACTTCCACTTCCAATTAAAAAAGAAAAAAAAAAAGCAGGTGGATAATGAAGAATTTTCCAGACCTCGTCTGAAACTACCACAGACTGTTGCAATGATTTCCTTGTCAAACTCTGCAGTCTTCTTTATGATTATTTCCTGAATAACAAATGCGAAATTAAATTAAAAGTTATTATTAATAAGTCCTTGGGATAAATTTGAGCCCTGAATATATCTCACTGTAAAAATGGTATTCCCAAAAAATTCATACCAGAATCTTGCTTAATACCTACAATTATTAAAAACTACAATAATTATTAGAAACTAAGCCGCAGAAAATCCTACATCACTAAAATTGTTCTGTCATAATTTATTGAAGGGTTTAGGGTGCATATATTAACTGCCTTATGTTGGATTTTAGGCTGTTTTTTATTTTTTTGCAATAGTAGGGGTGGCGAATGGTAAATCCGAGACTCGCCGAGACGCCGAGACCCTTGTTTTAAAATCCGAGACCGCGACGGCAGCTACATTATAAAATCCGAGCCCGAGACTCGGTGCTAAAAATATCCAAATCACCTATCAAACAACAAACAAGGATGAAGAATGAGGACGCTTGACAAAAGTATCCGAGACTCCGAGACCTTGAGGGAAAAAATCCGAGACTCCGAGACAGAAAAAGCACCAGCCAAACGAGACTTTGAGACTTGACACAAAAACTGCCGAGATTTCAAGACCGAACCAAAATTTTCCGAGACCCACGATTTTGAAGGTACCATTTGTCACCCCTAATAGTCCTGTAATCTTAATACTAGTACTAGTGGTGACATTGTGTACTAAGCAATCTCATGGTGAAGCTAATAAAAAAAATAAAAAATAAAAAAAACAACTGACTTTTATTAAGTCACTTAGGGCTTTTTTTTCCACCTAGTCCCCAAATTCAATATCTCATTAGTTTGACGTTGTTAATTAAATATATTGATTCTCACGACAGGTAACCTCTATCAAGATTATTCCTTTTTTAGAATGACTATTACTTTGTAATTTCATATTCCTCATACTATGTTACTCCTAAACAGATACACTTTAATAGCCCCCAATTCAATATCTCATTAGTTTGATGTTGTTAATTAAATATATTGATTCTCAGCCCTGAGGTAACCTCCATCAAGACTATTCCTTTTTTAGAATGACTATTACTTTGTAAATTCATATTCCTCATACTATGTTACTCCTTATTATAAACAGATACACTTAGTCCCCAATTCAATATCTCATTAGTTTGATGTTGTTAATTACATGTAAATATATTGATTCTCAGGTAACCTCCATCAAGACTATTCCTTTTTTAGAATGACTATAATTACTTTGTAAATTCATATTCCTCATACTATGTTACTCCTAAACAGATACACTTAGCCCCCAATTCAATATCTCATTAGTTTGATGTTGTTAATTACATGTAAATATATTGATTCTCAGGTAACCTCCATCAAGATTATTCCTTTTTTAGAATGACTATTACTTTGTAAATTCATATTCCTCATACTACATGGATGTTACTCCTAAACAGATATAAGAATAACCAATGAAAATAGCCCCAAAAGAATGTTCACTAAGGCTGTCTTGTTGTTGTTGTTGCTATTAAGACAAGTGAATTTCAAAAGTTAAATAAAACTTACTTGAAATTAAAATGGTGCACACTATACTCACAGACCTGAAGCTTCAGCATCTCCTCTCGTGGAATGCGTTTCTCAAATTCCTCAACATATCTAAAAATAAGTTTTAATAAATACTATTATTTTTATCTTTTGATAAAAAAATTATTGAAGACCCTGCAAGCATTTACCTATGGCATAGACCTTATTCAAAAATGGCAGCCAATTTATGATTTTTATATAATATTTTTTAGTAATTAGCCCCTTGAGCCTGATCATTTGAGAGTAAAAATTCTTTTGAATTTTGCATGTGCTAACAAGGCCAAGAGGTCTGATCAGGGTTTGACATCTCTGCAAGCCTGAGTCACCCAAGGCAAGCAAAAATGAAGCCAGGCTAGTAAGTGTACATTCAGTAGTCCGTGAATGAGTAGTATTTATAAGCTCCACCAGGGGCCAAGATATACGTACATGTAGGTGGGTGAAAATTAGCTAGGGAAACTCATGCTGCTGAAATATGTCATGGGTTAGTAGATTTTTCAAGGTCACTAGCCAGGTGGCTACAGTGAGTGAGCTGAACCAATGTTGAACCCTGGCTAATTCACATATTAAATAAAAATAAATCTGCTACCATTTTTTAATTTAATTAATAACCGGTCTATTACAGTATTTAAGAAGGCTCTCCACATCAGACAGGAAAAAAACTAATTATCTTCTTCTATTATTATTTATAAATGGCATTTCTGGTATTGATTGTAAACTAGAACCTACTTGAGTCCAATTTTCTGATGGTGATTTAGTCTATCTTGAACCTTCTTCAAACCTGCAGGAATATAAAATAATATTCATGTCATGACCGTGGGACAAAGAAAAAAAATCCAAGTCCCAACAAATACCTGTTAACCCTTTAAGCCCTAAGGCGAAAGCCATTTTTTTCCAAATTGATAAATACAAACTCTGCCCCCATGTATGATATACCATTTGAAAGCTATTTATCATGATGGTATTTCATAAATCATATCAGCATTTATGAAGGAAGTTATGGCTTTCATAGAAATGAGTTTAACACAAAAATATAAATGTTAAATAATGTCATACTATTTTTATGTGTTAGGTCAGTGCTTTCAGTAAGATTTTAAGCAGGTGGCTACCCAATGTTAGCACCCGGCGGTGTTGATGACAGGGGCCTTTGGCCCCTTTCCCTCTAGGGGTGTCTGGGGGCATGCCCCCCCAGCAAATGTTTGAAATCAGGAAGGCCAGAAATGCTATGTCAAGCAATTTGAGGCAAAATATTAACATCAAGCATTCAATTTCTCAATATTGTTTAATTATATGGCCAGTTTTTGGTTGCCTGAGGGTGGCTGGTTTAACAAGGCTTCACTTCATTTACCTCCTAGAGATGTTACTCCATCTTCCACAAATTTTCTGGCAGCAGCAGGCCTGATGAACAAAATATCTAATTTCAAAGTGTGGTTCAATATATCAATATTTCAATTATAGTAAATAAATATTCATAGCAAAACACCTAGGAGAGGGGAGGGTCAGTGAATATTGAGCCCGCAATATGAAATGGTCACCTGCCTTACCCATGGAGACGGCGTTGGAGGGAGGGGAGGGTGGGTAGTTGGACACAGGGAGAGGTCGGTGAATCAAAACATCTATGAGAGAGCAGGGTACAAACAATGATAGTCTTGCCGCAGTATCACAATGTCTCAAATTTAACATTCACACCCCTACTTTTGGTCATAGATCTGAGAGCTTTTAATAACAAAATATAATATTATTATAACCTGAAGTTAGCTAATTGAACACTACTAATTTGTATTAATTTGCTAGTACCGGTATTTAGCTACATTAATGTAGACTCACCCAATGCCAGATACTCTTGTTAACTGTTGAATAGCTTTGCTAGTGTCATCATCTCTGATCTGCAATGAATCAGGTTTGTATAGTTTAATAAGTCAGGCCTTGACCCTTTCATGGCCACAGGTGACTATAGTTGCCTTACATATGAGTAGCCAAAGGCAACTATAGTGGCCATACACTTTTTGGGAAATAAAATATTTGGTCATGGAGAGAATGAAATTTGAGTAAATTTGGCTGCAAAAGGGTTAAGGACATTGCAATTGGCTGTGATAAATATTTTCACTGATGTTTAACTTCTCATTAATGTTCTCACAATTTTGATCTAAAAGATCTACAGCTCTTGGAAAATAAGAGAACCTAAAAGTAGGAGATGACTTGGTAAATATTACCAAGTCATCTTTTCACTTAATGTATGAATTAAGAAAAAAGTTTGTCAAGGAAATATTTGTAATAGTAATTGGACAGAGTGTCGTACAATTCAGGGAGTAATCTGGTGAGTAATTTCAAATCGGCCGAGCGCGTAGCGTGAGGACGATTTGAAATTACGAGCACGATTACCCCTGAATTGTACGACACGAAGTTCAATTACTAATCAATAACAAAATTCGAGATTAAAAAGGCTATGTGGAGTTTTTTGTTCTCAAAACCTCAAGGTTATTTTCTGTCAGTTTGAAAGCAGGAAGAAACAGCGAGAAAAAAACATTTACAGTCGCACCTGATTGGCGCAATGTAGGTGTCCAATTACAGCTATCCAATTACAAAAAGTTGAAATTGGATAGCTGTAATTGGACACCCACTTGACCACGCGCCAATTACATAAGAAATAGGCACGCGGATGACCAATCACAATCGAGAATTTTGTTATTGATGCGATTTAAAGTCAGAGTAATTATGTTGTCGGGACTGACTTGTAAACTAAATAATGATAATTAAGTAAAACCAAGATAACAAAGGACAGTGAAATGATTAGGGTGGTAAACAAGTCACACGAGCCACAGGTGAACCACACGAGCCACAAGTGAACCAGTGAAATGATTAGGGTGGTAAACAAGTCACACGAGCCACAGGTAAACCACACAAGCCACAGGTGAACCACACAAGCCACAGGTGAACCACACAAGCCACAGGTGAACCACACGAGCCACAGCTGAACCACATGAGCCACAGGTTGCCCACACATCCGGAGCTCAACCCAGTTTCTGAGGCATGAAGTAACTAGGAATATGCTTCAATGTGGAGCAAAGTTTCCTGTCAAAGGAAAGAACACAATAGCAGAAACCAGGCCTCAAACCACTGACCTTCAGGTTAAAGCAAGGCTTGACGTTAAAAAAAATTCTCCGTCACAATTTGCGAGTAACTCCTAAAATTTAGTCCAAGTTCGAAAATTTTAGTCGCAAAAAAAATAACTAACTACTATTACCAGAACCTTTATTAGCTAGGCTGTAAAACAGTCGTGAAATTGTGACTAATAGACAAATTTTAGTCGCAAAAGTAAAATCTTTAGTCGCAAATGCGCCCGATACAGACGTAATTCGAGCCCTGTAAAGGCCAACATGCTAACCACCTACACCACCACACCTCTGAAGAAATGATTAGGGTGACATGACAAGCTTTTAAATGAATTCAGTAATAATTCATAAGGAAAAAATTACAAAATTTGTATGTTACTAGTTCTGCTGCATATATTTTATATATTACTTATTTAGCTATAATAAAAAAATTAATTTATAAGTAATTTTAAAATAATTATATAAGCTAGGAAGATTTGCATGTAACAACTATCAAAAAATTAACAAGTTCAACTTATTAATATCAATAATTTAAAAATACCTTTTCAAGCTTTTGCAACTTTCCTGTTTTGATAAACTCATCAATCTTTTTTCCAATTTTATCTCCAATCCCTGGCTTGCAAGATCAAGAAAGAAACAAAAAAAAAAATTTGCAATAATGGCCGACAGCGGTATGAAATGGATGTTTTATTTTTTATTAAAACAAACTGAGGTAACAATAGACAACCAGTCCTACCAATTTACGGGCGTCTTCTCCACTTTTGATCTTTGTGGGATGCTTGGCTAACACAGATGCTGCTTTCCTGAGTACATAAAGCAAAGTAAAATATATTATTGATATTATAGATATTTTGAGCGATTTTGAAGGATTCTGAGTTCGCCTTCAAAATCGCTCAAAATATCACTTTTACAGCAAAAGGACGACAACACACAACAAATAAGGTAATTCAACGTTTATTTGGCATTGATCAGTACATACATTCGCCATTATATGAAATTTAGCTCAATCCCATACATTTCCTATAAAATTACAAACGGTCGTTATGTTACACAAA
This sequence comes from Cladopsammia gracilis, assembly GCA_022457155.1. NCBI lineage: Eukaryota > Metazoa > Cnidaria > Anthozoa > Scleractinia > Dendrophylliidae > Cladopsammia > Cladopsammia gracilis. The sequence continues at coordinate 140,898 of JAJGOT010000658.1, read as the reverse complement.
CAGATTGTATGGGCTACCTGTGGCTTGGGTAGGTTTACATTAGTTGAATCTTCGTGTTTGTATTGTACTTATTGTATTGGATTCACAGTTTTAGGGAAGCAATTAACAATATTTTCACATTTTGAAATTAACAAACGTTTGCTTAATATTAAGCTTAAGCTTACTCATAAGTGGCTTAAGGCTTTAAGCTTTAAGGCTTGTGTACACGCTTTTCATTTTAAAAAGAAAGACTGACTTCTTACCTATATGCATTGTACTTGTGTATTTGTCGAGACACATTCTTTTCATATTCTGCAAGCTCTTAAAATGCAAATTTAAAGAAAGACGAAACACTGTTACAATAAAAAAGGAATTCAGCATATTAGTAATGACTAAGACTCACCGATAAGAAAGTCACAAAACTCGCTATTTGGGTTTTGATCAGGCGCTTTTCGTTTGCTCATTTTGACTGTTTCCTTCAGCTTTTAAGGCTAGAAAAATTTTCAAAATAAACGTGATCAACTGGAGGTCCTGGAGGTCGCCATCTTGTTTTTAAAAAACGCGCGTAGCTTGGGACCGATTCCCAGTCGGAGATGTCACGACGAATATCCTTTCGAAATTTTAACGTAATGACTGCTATTAGCTAACAGCACGAGTGTTATTGCAGAGGTGTTTATTTTCTTGCCAGTCTCTCAGCTGGATTTTTTTTATCCTCTGCACCGCAAAACCACAAAATTTACGTGACAAAGAATGGAAACCCTTTTATAGCAGGCATCCGATAGTCTTACGTAGCGCAATCGATTAGTAAGCTTATGACGTCACTAAAAAACGAGCTGAGAATATCCATCAATGCAAACTGCTCAACGCGCGAACCATACCAGGTTGAATTGGAGATATTTTAACAGATTTGATGAAAAGAAAAGGCTGATCTTGGAGTGAAACAAGCGATTTCAAAGGAAAACTACACAGATCGCTCATTAGTGCTTTAAACAGCACCGCATTACTTTGCTAAAGACGACGCCAAGTTTACAAAACGTCCGCGCAACGAAAGCCTTACACTGGAGCCTAAAGTTGATACTTTCGGCTGTTTAATGCTCTCGCTAAGCTTATCACAATCGCATCTTCGACAACATAGGACTTACCTGACTTTTGAACACTTCTTAATAAGAACTAGGACTTGAAATTGAAACGTTTCGACGATGTATGCGGCGAGAACGTGGACAACACTATTGAAGCGACACTTGTTGGGTTCTGGCAAGTTTTCGTTCCAAAGATGGCAGCAAACGGCGGTTATGGTGGCTCAGGAACCGTTCTTGAACGGTAGCAGTAGTAATTATGTGGAGGAAATGTACTTATCGTGGAAAGAAGACCCGAAAAGCGTTCATCGGGTGGGTAACTATATGAAAATTGTATATTATTGCTTGGTCATTAGCTGTAAGTGCATATTACAACGACGCGCATGGGATTCCGCAACAGACAATGAAATGTATCGAAACTTATTGAAATACACAGAGCTTCTAAAAGGATAACTCCTTTAAGCAAGGCAGTCCATTCTTTTATTGGCCCTGATTGCTGTAAATAGTTTTGCATTTCTATGTCAGGAAGGGGTGTGAAGTGAGCAGAATTGTTTGGAAGCGAGCAGCCAGTAGTCATTCGAGCAGAAATGCATGCAAATATACGGAAGTAAGCTGAACTTTGACCAGCTTTTGTCCTACCCCGCACGTCATTAATATAAGGGTTTAGGTAAACATGTATTCCTGCACTTTTGTAAACGATGGCCTGTCTAATTTTTGGAAGAAGAATAATTTGATTTAGAATTAAACAAAATTATCCAAACTTTTGGTTTCTATCATTTAAATTTTTTTAATATTCACGGCCAGATTTTAAAATACCCAGCCACTTATTTTCATTTACTTATAGAACGAGTCATTTGAAAACAAAAGGATCCATTCTTATTCAACAAAATGCAAATAAGTGGCTGGGTATTCTACAGTTTAGCCCAAAAGTCAAAATGAAGGTTGAAAAGAATACAATAGTATCCGCATAGTAAAGAAAAATCGAAGGTTATCCTGCACTGCCTGGGATGAATAATTCACAGAGTTGAAGTCATGACATCCCATTGCCAAGTCACCCCTGGTCAAGAGACTCCAAACTTGAGGTTGTGTCACCCAGCCCCAAGTGGATGAACATCAACTGATTACATATTTATACACTGTATTTTTCTGCTGCTTCAGTGCCTGATGTTCATATTCAAAATTTTATATTTTATATTTTCTATACAAACTGTAAGCATTATTAACCATCTGTATTACAACTGTATATATTTTTATAGTTTATTAATTTAGTTAGTTAGTTAGTTAGTTAGTTAGTTAGGGGAACTAAAGTAGGGGTAACCTCACGGTCCTCCTTTTTAAATATCGTTTTTGTATTTGAATAAAGTATTATTGATGAATATCACTCCTAAACATTTTAAGGTGGCTCCAAGTAGCTTCTTTTGGGTCACACTTCCCTTTTTTAATGCGCTTAAACATAATCTTACTTTAGCTCGATAAAGTTGTTAGGTTTGGATGATGCTCTTTTTATGCTAATTAGCATTTCCATAGCAACAGTAAACAAATAATGAGGAAAAACAGTTTTTCCTAAATGTCTTTCGATTTTGGGGCTACCCGCGACAAGTGAAAAAAATGCGATGTAATCTACACAGTGTAGCACACTGAATGGGAAAATTTCAAACAAATTACATGTAAACTGTTCGATTTTAAATAAATCGCTAAAACATTTTTAAGACATGTTTTTTCATGTTTGAAATTTAAGCGGTCAAAACATTCCATAGGTCTCACAAATTATCATAATTCAGATTCAGATTAAAGTAAGGTTATGTATAAGCACATTAAAAAAGGGAAGTGTGACCCCAAAAAACTACTTGTAAACCACTTATGTCATTTAGCTTGGACCCATAAAGTTATGTTGCTAAAGTCTGATCTGTAAAGTCACGTCACATTGAAAACAGTCAAACTTTAATACCATGTCTCAAACAAAAGTACATGTATATAATCTTGAATCTTAAATTAAATTTTTTCCTTTAACTTTGATAGTTTTAGGACAGGGATTAGATGTGCATGCATTTAGTTCTTCTTGAATTTCTTCTTGAATTTCTTCTTGAATTGAAAGGTGATTGAATTAGAATATAAAAAAAATATTCTCAAACATGTTTGAAGATGGAGCGGTGCTGGAAAAACACAGGACGTGCCCACTTTCATGTATCTCAATTGGTAGTGTGATGGAGTGAGGTGCAGGATTGCAGAAAATTAATTCAGTTTTTTTTTAGAACAAAGCATGATGCAATGGGATGTATTGTTATTCAGTGAGATAGAAATAATTTATGATTTCCATCTCATTAAACTAGTTTTCTGCAATCCTGCACCTTAGTGGCGTGATGGAAGATCTGTTCAGCCAATTTGTCAAGAATGAATTGGTGAATCTTAGGAAAGCATTGGAAGAGAAATCATGCATGCAATTCTTCAAGAGCAATATTTTTTTTTGTAAGCATTAAAATAATGGGTACAATGAAGTTAGTTTCTAAAGAAGCAGTGATAGTGAATAGGTGGGGAAGTGAAAGACAACAATTTTTTTTTCTTATCAACTGAGTTGATAAGGTGTATTGGCCAACATTTCAAGATTCAAAAGCTGACTGTTGCTGCCACATATTTGTGACGATTTATTTTTTTTTTCTCAGTTGTATTTTTGTCTATGGAATGTTTGTCACACATTGTTTAAGGTTACGTTAATGTACTAATCACGTTCTTCGAACACAATCCTAATTTCGTGTTGGTTGATCTGTGGTTTATGTGCAGTAAAATTTGAGATTTTTTGGTGGCCGGTCTTCCAAATGGCCGCCCCTATTGTTTTTTTTTCAGGGGCTCATTTCTGCCGGAAATTCCTTTGAATGCATCTCCATAATCTGTGATTAATGCTAGTTAATATCTGTTATTACTGTGTTAGAGTTTTACACATAATTTTGCCATTGTTTTAAATAGTTTTCCATAAGTTTTTCCGGTATTTGTCAAATTCTAATCCATCACTTTATACATTTATGTATTATCACTTGATCATCTTCTACTTTTGTGTTCCTGAAGGGAAACAACATTTATTGCATTTGAAGAACACAATTCCAATTTCATGTTGGTTACCCTGTGCCTTGCATGCAGTAAAATTTGAGATTCTTCCAAATGGCCACCCCTGTTGCTTTTTTCAGGGGCTCATTTCCGCCGGAAATTCCTTCGAACGCGTCTCCATAATCTCTAATTACTGCTAGTTTGTACATGTAAGTGTAGTTATTGCACTGTCCATCTTAATAAGTGCTGGAAATAACAGTCGGTCATCGGACATTGTCCGACCAAAATCCAAAAATGTCCAACCAATTTTAAATTATGGTCGGACATGGTGTCCAAGCGCAAAAATTACTTTAGCTTTTGCCTTGGAAGTTTTGTTAACTCCAACTTGATTCCAAAAACATTACTTAACGATAAGAATTTACACTGTTTGTACAATTTATTTTGCTGTAAACAGCTCTCTTGATTCCAGAAAAAAAATTCTGTTAAGGCCTTGTCATTGGAAATTGCCCTACAATGCATTGCAAAACTTCTTATCGCACATTGTGTATGCTTATTGATTGTGTCTCAGGAAAAATCCAAAATAGCAGATGTCCGACCAATTTTGTAAAATTTCCAAACAAAAGCTTAGGGGGTTTGAAGGACACATGACCTTACATTTTCTTGTTCAGGTTATTCCAGGGAGGAGGAGGGGGGGGGGGGGGGGGAGGAGGCATTGATTTTAGAATTCTATCAATGGTACATGTAATTCACCAGCAAGTAATGGTGGCACCCAGTAATGTTTAATTATTATTTTTTTATTCCTTGTTGTTATTGCAGTCATGGGATGCTTATTTTCGGCAAGTTCAGAATGGTATGCCGCCGGGCCAGGCGTATCATCCGCCACCAATCCTTGGACAGAAGTCTGGCATGATAGCAACGAGGCAAACTGTTCCAAGTGCTGTCGACCAGTCGACAATCAATAGTCTGGTATCAGATCACTTGGCAGTGTACTCTTTGATTCGTTGCTATCAGGTAATGGAATAACGCATTTTCAGATTTCCAATTCTATGAGTCATGAGTTACAGCGTTATTTGCTTTTTGTCTTGAAAAGGATTGCAAAAAACACTGCACTCCACTTTAAAAATTCATAAAAAACGACAAGAACCAAAAGTAGAATTTGGAAATTTCCTTTAACCCTTTCACACACAAGACATGTGGTGCAGTTCTAACTTTTGAGTCTGTGGACTAAATCCTTTGGTGTGACCATTCAAATGAAACCTCTTTAGCAGTACTTTTGCATGGTATCATTTGTTGTTTTTTTTTTCAATATTTTAGAAAATGAAATTTGCAATTTTTCTTGAATTTTGGTTTTTGACACTCTTGCCAGGAATTAAAGGGTTTGACAAATATTATTTGACATTCATTTCCAAGTTATCAGTCAATTTCAATAAGTTTTATGATGAAATTTTTACTTTTAATTTCAGAAGATCAACTATAGTTTTTCTTGATATTCTGATTGCAGATTCGAGGCCATCACATTGCCCAGTTGGACCCTCTCGGTATTCTACAAGCAGACCTGTCTGATTCTGTCCCAGCTGACCTTTCTCTTGAATACTGGGGTCTTGGTGAGTTATATAGATAGCTTTAGTTAATACTGGTAGATAAAATAGATACACTGTATATGGAACCGCAATTACCAGACTGTTTCAGATAAGAGAGGGGTCTCGGGTCAAAACCAGACAAGGCTGGCTTCCTGACCTGACAGATCAAATGGCTAACTTGAGAAGATTTAGAGAGACCCACAACCTGTTGACCCCTTAAAATTATTCATGGACATCCTGCCTTTGAAAGTTAAATGGAACACTGAATTACTGTAGATATCAAACGAGTAAATTGTAAGTATTTAAGGGACATTTTAGCAAATTTCCACCGGTTTTCCGTGGTGTGGACTCTTATTTACCACGATTTACGTCATCACATGGTCAAAATGTTGTGGACGCACAGCAACAAATTTTGACCATGTGATGACGTAAATCGTGGTAAATAAGAGTCCACACCACAGAAAACTGGTGGAAATCTGTTTTTTACCACAATATTTGAAAAAATAATACGGGGAAAAATCGAAGTTTCGTTACAAAACGTGATTGCTAAGAAAGCGCGAGCATTGTCTATAACTTCCTTGCAATCTGATTGGTTTATTTTTTTCAAGCGCGCGCTTTTATAGGCATTGTGTGATGTTAGCGTCAGCACCGTTGTCTGTACTCTCATTTACCACCCGCATCAACCAATCAGATTGCGAGATTACCGGCAATTGTGGTAAAATTCCTGGCTGAAATATCGTGTTTTCATGGTTATGGCCAGGAGCTTGCTTTAAAGGCCCGCCTTCACCCAAAATGCTGTGCGCACTGTGATCTTTCTGTGCTGAATTTCATGTAACATGAAATTCATGCTTGAATGCCTGCAACCAATCAGATCACATGTTTGAACAATGGTCAGGGCTCAAGACTAACGTTTTAGCTTAATAGCCAAGTTACTAGTGACAGGTTTCAATTCACTAGCCAAAATAAATTTTCACAAGCTGGAATTGTACAGGTTGTGCAGGGTGGGGATTGGGCTGGGAAAGACAGTACCATGTGTCACACTGATTAAGAACGTATTATAATAGTACAGAAAAATGAATGTACAGGAAAATGTACAAATATACAGAAAAACATCAAGAAAATAAGAGTTTGACCCAACTAACACCTTACCAGCATACAAATGTACTGGAAAATGTTGAAGATGTAATTACTAATGCCTGAACAAAAGTACTAATGAACTGTAAAGAGAAAAGTTTGGTTCCGTCTGGTGCTTCACGATTTTCACAAGCCCAAATGGCCAGTGAATACAAAAATCCACCAGCCAAAACTAAATCTTTACCAGACTTTGGCTAGTTGGCTACTGTTAGTCTCTAGCCCTGAATGGAGCATTTCAAAACTAAAACAAACGACCGCAAACGTCTTTTGGGTGAAGGTGGGCCTTTAAGCCTAATTTAAAATTATCTTGAAATTGGAAGAAAACATCACTAAAAGTGATAGAAGCAAAGAAATATGAACTAAACAGACAAAATAATAACGGCTAGAAAAGACCAAATTTCACAAGAATGGCAAGTTTGATTTCTTGACCGCCAAATTTCAAATTTCATGAACTGTTATCCACTTCAATCCTTGCAATCCTGCATGTTATCTCCAAACTACTGCTTAAATAAATGGTTTGCTTTATAGAATCTTTTTATCCAACTACATGTAAGTTGTATATTTGGTGCCATTTAGTGATATAACATGGAAATGAGCAAAGTGAAATTTTGCTATTTCATCGGGTCAAGTGCCCCTTTAATAATATCAATAATAAACTAAATATAAAATTGACAAATAAATAAATGTGTTTAAGAATGCTTTTTAGTCTATTAAGATAAAAAGGCGGCTTCATATTCTGAAGGACAGTGCTCAAACATATATCAAATTAGTTTGTTCCTACATGTACATGTATTATTAAATAATTAGTTTATTCCTTTAATTTGTTTTCTCTTTATTTAACAATCTGTTTGAGTTATTATAATTAAGCCAAATTGCATCTGCCAAAATTTGCAAGCTAAATCACATGGTAAATAACTTTTAGCTCGCAATTTTGTGGCAAGTTTCAATAAATAAATAACTCACTGAGGTATATTTCGTGTTATTAAAATCTCTCTTGAATCCTTGAGTTACATGGTTTAAGGAAGAAAATTCTTGTAACAGATGGAGTGAACACAAACACTATTGATTGTTTTCTCGGTGTGCGAAAGGCAGATTTTAATAAATTTTTGTTTCAACCCACAAGTGTGTCAAGTTCATTTTACAGATCTTGTTATGATGGCAATGTTTTCTAGCAGCTTTTAAGTGACATTTCATACTTTTCAAGCAGCTTTTAGGTGACATCTCATTCTTTTAAGACACAAAATTTGAAATTTACAGTTTATTTTGAAACAGTTCTGATTAAGTTGTTCATGCACGATATCGCAATGGCACCATAAAAATTTGCAATTTATTGCACACATTTGATGGTAAACATTGTTTTTCTTACATACACAAGTACTTTACATCACAGTTCCTAAAAGTAAAAAAGCCAAACACCTTCTACTTTATCCCCAAAAAAACTGTGCTGCCAGGTGTGCACACCACTTTTTCAACTTTTTCAACTTGTATTTTACAGGAGAATCTGATCTTGACAAAATGTTTCAGCTTCCTAACACAACTTTTATTGGAGGCGACACTAACGTGCTGACTTTGAGAGAAATTCTCAGCAGGCTAGAGGTATGTTATGACCTGTTTTTCACTTTTGCTTAAAGTGCACATGAAGTGAAATTTCGCTACCATTTTTCCTTCAGAAATCTGAAAATAGGTGTTTTAAGAATTATTTTGATGGGAAAATAAGTCACTTGAAGTGGCGGGAACATATTTTAACAAGCGATGCAAGTTCGGCATATTAGACAAGAGCATGGGTTCCAGTGACGTTAGTGACTCATTTTACGTGGAGTTTGGCAACTTGTGAAAGGATTATTTTGATTAAATATAGCTGAAAACAACGTGTAGTTTAGCCCTAGGTTTGTCCCCTTCTCAACCATGTTTTGTTGTGATCGAACACACAAATGATGTCACAAATACCTTTTTGGCTGTCGCAAATTTCAGGCCCCAGCAAGTGGATCCTCATTGCGCAAAAGAGAAAAACGATTGAAAATGAAATAAAGGTGATATAAACAACATAAAACCCTAAAACAAAATGTCGTGAAATTTCACTTCATGTGCACTTGACAGTGATAGAAGGCCTGGCAAATAACATACCACATGACCTTTAGAATCCACATTTGAAAATACAGAGTAATGCTTTGTTACCCTTTAACTCCAAAGAGTGCCAAAACTCAAAATTCAAGTAGAATTCCAAATGCCATTTTGTGAAATAACGAAAAACAAATGTTACCGTGCAAAAGTACTGCTGCGGAGGTTTCTTTTAGATCGTCATACGATAGGATTTCGTCAGCAGACTTAAAAGTACGTGTACTGTAAGAACAACACTACATGTACATTGAACATGTCTCTATAATTGACTCTGGGTGTAAAAAGGTTGACATGTTTATTAAGAGCTACATGTATTTTCCAAGAAGTTTGAGAATTGTAAGACACTCATGAAAAATCAGTTTTTTCTTTTTTTGGCAAAACATGCCTTTTGGTGAACTAATTTGTTGACTGGTAAAATTTAAAAATTCAAGTCTTCACCATCCTGGCCATCAGACAGTGTAGTTTTTTAACCCTTTCTGCAACGTGCCTCTACTTAGTCCTCTTTGTGTTAAACACATACATGTAAGGTCTTTTTTTATGTAGCAAGGTCATTTTTACATGGCCGGGGTGCTGGCCCTGCGCACAACCATCCACCTTTGCCATCCTATCAAGATCCTATCATCTATTCTTAATTGTCTGTAACTGTATTCTATTGTAGGGGTCATCCACTAGATTAGCCTTTGCTATTTGGATGATCCCAACTCACTCTCTATTTTTTGTTACATTTTTCTTTTATTCCTTAGCTGTACTTGTGTTTAGTTGCCTATGTAAATTTTACCTATATGTCATGTAAAACTGAGCTGAGTTGAATAAATCATCTTGTCTTCTTGTCTTGTCTTGTCATCCTGGGCTTGGGACCAGGTGACATGCCGTCTGCCTGGAATTTAAGCATGCCAATTTAAGCATGCTCTCGGTAGCATCATGTATAATGATCAATGTAATTGTTTTTAGAAATGAAATTGATTTTGTTTGTTATTATCTTTGAACATCAGAGTGCTTACTGCGGACACATTGGGCTGGATTACATGTTCATTCCAGAAAAACCGAAATGTAAGTAATGAGAAATTATTGTTGATGTTACATGGGCACTGTGCAGTTCCAGAAAATATCCATACTCCCCCCACGGAAGGTTTTTTGTTTAGCACCCCCCGTCCCCCCAGGAAATTCCAGTTTAGCTTCATACTTTGCTTGTAAAATGTTGGCATTTAAGACCCCCCTCCCCCTAGGAATTTCCAATCACCTCCCATGGGATGGGTATGGATTTTTTCTGGAACTACACATTTCAGTAACATAATTATTGAATTTTGAGAAGTAGGAATTTATTTTTCACACACCACTGGTAGCCATGCCAAGTCAACCACCGCAGCCTGACCTTTAATGTAAATAAAATAAATAAAAAAATAAATCAACTTTGTTTAGCGAGGGTGACACTGACAAACCTGTGGCTGTTGAATTCCAGGTCAAATTGGAATTTAACATTTGTTAGTTTTTGACAAGGGAGGAAAAACCGGAATCCCTCGGAGTAAGGGTGAGAACTAACAATAAACTCAACCTGCATATGACGCCGATTCCGGGAATTGGACCTGAGCCACATTGGTGGGAGGTGAGCGCTCTCACCACTGCACCATCCCTGCTCTCCCGAAAATCTCAAAACTGTACTAGGCATTATATATAGCTCTTTTTTGAAACAGCATCACAATTTCAAAATCTGAAAAATAATGAATGAACTGAAACTACTGTAGATTCCCCCATACTGAATTTAACAAAAAGGTGAAGTTTTGTAGCGATCTGCTTCAAACTTGAGGAAACATAAATTAAGGTAAAAAATTGTGATTTTTACAAAGAAATGTATGGCATGTGCCTGCCTGCTATAAAGTTGTGAATTTCAAATTTTCATATTTACTTCATTTTTCAGAACACTAAAACATTATTAAATAAATAATAATTATTATCATTCATGGAAATTGAAAACATTCTCAGTCTAATAATTTTATTCTGAGTTTGTGAATAGGATATACACTCTACATGTACTTCAGTAAGAAAAAGAGACCAAAACTGCATTAGAATTTATTTTGATTAACTGCTGCATTTTGTAAACTAATACCACATGTATTTTGTGCATTGTAAAGGTGATTGGATCAGGAAGAGGTTTGAAACTCCAGGAATCATTTCACTGGATACGGAGGATAAAAAGACATTGCTCAAGAGACTTATTCGCTCAACAGGGTACATAATAAAAAAAAATATGAGAAAAAAGTGTTAATAGCCATTGATAAAACTTCATGATAGATGTGGAATTTCATCATGTGTAGCTAAGTCTGACTTGCAATATTTATTTGGGAAGGTTTACACCTTAAGATAGAACATGATGACGATGATGATGACGACGACGACGACGATGACGATGACGATGACGATGACGATGACGATGACGATGACGATGATGAAAAATATTGTTTGACTAAATTCTAATTTGGGGAAAGTTGTTCTTCAAATAACAATTAAAACTAATATTGCAAATAATGAAATTTACAGAATGTACTAATCCCCGAAATTTAACGATCTAATTCTGTTTACTACATGTATTTCATTGGTGCCCACTTTCATTGTAATGTCAAATGTTTGCTGTGGAGCCAGGCATAAGCACAACACAGAGGTACAAACTGTATCCATGCCAACCCTTTGTGCGAGACCTCCTGGTATCACTGTTAAATTCAATGTCTATATTATTTAAAACTAAGCCATGTGCAAGCTGTATATGCTTGCATGACACCTGTCCAGTTTTCCCTTTGCATTTTTGTTTCTCTAAAAATACTACATGATAGGTTTGAGGCATTTCTGGCTAAAAAATGGAGCTCTGAGAAGCGTTTTGGTGTTGAGGGGTGTGAAGTTTTGATCCCTGCAATGAAGATGATTATCGACAAGTCCAGCGAGCATGGTGTAGAGAGTATTATCATGGGAATGCCGCACAGAGGAAGACTGAATGTTCTCGCCAACGTATGCCGTAAATCACTAGAACAACTATTTACTCAGTTTGACCCAACACTGGAGGCTTCAGATGAGGTACGTCCATAGTATCACCACATTAGCATCCAGAGGAGAACCAGACAAGTTAACATTCACAGGACAACCACTTTTAATTAGTGATAACACTAGCAGTAATCACAGATTATGGAGATGCGTTCAAAGGAATTTCCGGTGGAAATGAGCCCCTGAAAAGAAAAACAATAGGGGCGGCCATTTGGAAGACCGGCCACCAAAACATCTCATAGGGAACCACTCAAGTAATCAGTGGGAGACCAAATAATTTTTTACAGGGAAACCACACCAGTTTATTAACAGGGAAACAACAGTTGTAGTATTCACAGAAAGACCACACTAGTGTTCACAGGGAGACCACACTAGTATTTACAGGAAGACCACACTAGTGTTCACATAAAACTTTGTATTGAAAGGGAGACCAAATTAACATTCACAAGGAAATTATTGCTGCTGCAATAATAAAAAAAATATTATTCACATGGGTAACACACTAGTATTCACATGATTGGAGACCACATTAGTATTCACAGGGAGACCACATTAGTATTCACAGGGACTCTACAGTAGTATTCACAGGGGCTCTATACTAGTATTCACAGGAGGACTACACTAGTATTTGCAGGGAGACCACACTAGTATTCACATGGGGACCATACTTGTATTCACAGAGAGACCACACTAGTGTTCACATGAAAACTTTATATTCAAAGGGAGACCAAATTAGCATTCACAAGGAAATTATTGCGGTAATAAAAAAATATATTATTCTGTTTAACAGGGATCAGGAGATGTCAAATATCATCTTGGGATGTCACATGAACGTCTGAACAGAGCGACTAATAAAATCATGCGCTTGGCTGTTGTTGCAAATCCCTCACATTTGGAAGGTTTACAACTTCTTTTTCTTTAACAAGACAACTTTGCAAATTTTAATTTTTGTTACCACTTTTCTTCCTTAATTTAATATGTCTTAGAGACAAATTTACCAGTTTATTTTTTTTTTTACTTCCACATACAAAAAGAAGAAATGCCACCCTTGAATAATGTGGCCATGGGGCTTACATGTTTTTGAAGCATTTGAGTTCAAGAGTGGCAATAATTTGAAGGGTGTTATATAAAGAATATGTTTCCCTTATTAAAACCAACTGAAGAATTTATTTTCATGAATAACAGTAGTTTTAAGTTCAAAATGCACATTATTCTTCTTTCCTTTAGATCTCTGTCTAAATGCATAGTTGCATTGTTAACACATTCTTAATACAATGCGTAGTTGCATTGTTAACACAGAAAATGTTGCCAACACAAAAGAGCCAACTTTCGTCTTTCACTTCCTCTTGACGTGTACACACAGTTTGTTTTCGGTGTACTGCAGCCAAGGGTGGCCATGTGAAATAGTAACAATATTGTTACTTAATACTTGTAATATCATAAACCAGTGAAAAATGGCCAGTGAATGGTGAGGGGAGGGTATGGTCTTAGTCAAAAGTTGTAAGACATGGGTGCTAAGTTGGAAGACGCAAGTTTCAAGTGCTAAATCGTGACTCGTAATTTGAAAGTAACAACTTCTAAGTCTAAACTCGTGTGGAAAATGAAAAACATTAAATTAAAGTGGTTTGTTATAAGTACTTATTAACTGAACAACCACTTTCAACTTCTCAGTTGCGATTTCACGTGCCCATGGTAGCTTCTAGGAAAAAAATACTTTTTAATGATTGCCACCCACAAAAAAACAAAAATTTGAAATTTGATATGTTCTACGGTGCTGTTTTGAAATACAGTACTCCTGGTTTATGGCTAAATTGAGATGACAAACTGTTCAGCCAATTATTTATGTGTTTGTTTTATTAGCTGTGGATCCTGTAGTTGAAGGGAAGACCAGGTCAGAGCAATTCTACAAGGGAGACACACAGGGCAAAAAGGTAAACATAACTGTTAAGTCACAGATTTGTCCCAATTTTTCTTGTTAACCCAGAAAAGTACTGCTCAATACTGGTAGCTTTTATGTGAAAAGTCACACTTCAAGATGTTATCCCGAGGAAGTACTGCTCAGTAGCTTTCATTTGAATGGTTACACTGTAGGATTTTAGCCACATATTCAACAGTTAGAACCACCTTGTACAGCATAACAAAAAGTACCACAGGAAAGTGCTGCTCAATGACTTTCATTTGAATGCGGTCACACTGTATGATTTCATCCAGAGACTCAAAAGTTAGAACCACCTTATACAGCATAATAAACAGCACCACAGGAAAGTACTGCTAAATAGCTTTCATTTGAATGGTTGGGATTCGACTGTATATTATTAAATTTTTCCCACAATGTGGTACATTTGTTATCAACAGGTGATGAGTGTTCTGATCCATGGTGACGCAGCATTTTCTGGCCAGGGTGTTGTATATGAGACATTTCATTTGAGTGCCCTGCCGCAGTACACCACTCATGGCACCATTCATATTGTCGTTAACAACCAGGTGAGATGCTGGGGCATACCCCTGGGGAGGGTTTTGGGGGTCCAGGAATCGAGAAAAGAATCCTTACAAAAAAATTGGGAAAGGAACAGATTATTTAAATTTCAAAGTGAGAAACAAGGAGTGGGTGCTATGTTTCATAGTTGACACTTAACTTCAAGAAATTTTTCCTTCCTGAACTTAACATCCACATGCAATTTGAATGCCCAGTACTGTCTTGAATGACTGATTTTGGAGACAAGATGGACCCCCCCCCCCCCCTGGGGCCCTGAGATAAGTCATTCATTTGTTTGTCTGCTTCCCCCTCCCTTCCCCCCCCCCCCCCCCCTCCCCTTTGCAAAAAGGCTGGGTATGGCCCTGAGATAAGTCATTCATTTGTTTGTCTGTTTGCCAATTTGTTTGATAATGCATGCGTGCATCAATTTCTCCCATGCAATCCCTCCTTTTATACTTGCTCGCATCCCTTTTTTTCTTCCGTGCATTTCTCTACCTGTCAGTCTGTCTTTCGATTCCTTTAATCATTAATTTTCTTTATCCATTCATCCACCCATCCTTTATACCATCATTCATTTTTTCCTTCATTAGTCCTTGATGAATATCCAAGTATTTTGATGGACACTGTAGAATGCAAATTATTGAATAGATTTGCTTTTGAATGTTTGCTCTTCTTTAGATTGGCTTCACAACAGACCCAAGAATGGCCCGCTCATCTCCTTATTGTACTGATGTTGCAAAGGTTTGTTGTCTTATGAAACAAATAAATACAGTCAAACCTCTCTACAACAGGTATCTTCAGACAGACCTTTCTGACCATTGTAGAGAGGCGGCCATTATGGGAAGGTTATCAATTAGAGCATTTGAGTGAGTGAATGAGAAGGTGGGACAAGAAAACATGGCTGTTGTAGAGAGGTGGCCGTTATGGGGAGGTTATCAATTAGAGCATTTGAGTGAGTGAATGAGAAGGCGGGACAAGAAAACATGGCTGTTGTAGAGAGGTGGCTGTTATGGGGAGGTTATCAATTAGAGCATTTGAGTGAGTGAATGAGAAGTCGGGACAAGAAAACATGGCTGTTGTAGAGAGGTGGCCGTTATGGGGAGGTTATCAATTAGAGCATTTGAGTGAGTGAATGAGAAGTCGGGACAAGAAAACATGGCTGTTGTAGAGAGGTGGCCATTATGGGGAGGTCATCAATTAGAGCATTTGAGTGAGTGAATAAGAAGGCGGGACAAGAAAACATGGCTGTTGTAGAGAGGTGGCCGTTATGGGGAGGTTATCAATTAGAGCATTTGAGTGAGTGAATGAGAAGTCGGGACAAGAAAACATTGCCGTTGTAGAGAGGTGGCCATTATGAGGAGGTTATGAATTAGAGCATTTGAGTGAGTGAATGAGAAGGCAAGACAAGAAAACATGGCTGTTGTAGAGAGGTGGCCGTTATGGGGAGGTTATCAATTAGAGCATTTGAGTGAGTGAATGAGAAGTCGGGACAAGAAAACATGGCTGTTGTAGAGAGGTGGCCATTATGAGGAGGTTATGAATTAGAGCATTTGAGTGAGTGAATGAGAAGGCGGGATAAGAAAACATGGCTGTTGTAGAGAGGTGGCCGTTATGGGGAGGTTATCAATTAGAGCATTTGAGTGAGTGAATGAGAAGTCGGGACAAGAAAACATGGCTGTTGTAGAGAGGTGGCCGTTATGGGGAGGTTTTCAATTAGAGCATTTGAGTGAGTGAATGAGAAGTCAGGACAAGAAAACATGGCTGTTGTAGAGAGGTGGCCGTTATGGGGAGGTTATCAATTAGAGCATTTGAGTGAGTGAATGAGAAGTCGGGACAAGAAAACATGGCTGTTGTAGAGAGGTGGCCGTTATGGGGAGGTTATCAATTAGTCAGAGCATTTGAGTGAGTGAATGAGAAGACGGGACAAGAAAACATGGCTGTTGTAGAGAGGTGGCCGTTATGGGGAGGTTATCAATTAGTCAGAGCATTTGAGTGAGTGAATGAGAAGACGGGACAAGAAAACATGGCTGTTGTAGAGAGGTGACCGTTATGGGGAGGTTATCAATTAGAGCATTTGAGTGAGTGAATGAGAAGGCGGGACAAGAAAACATGGCTGTTGTTGAGAGGTGGCCGTTATGGTTATACCGGGTCACTCCTTCAATGGACAATATCAGAAATAAACTCTTGTTTCACTTCTATTAAGTTGCCCAAAAAGAAAAAAGTTTCTGCACAATATTACGTTTATTCCCCAGGCACTGTGTGCCTGCATGGGTACCAAGTGTTAAGGATGCCTTAACATTTTTTTCACTTTATCAGGTTGTAGATGCCCCTATATTCCATGTGAATGCTGATGATCCCGAGGCTGTCATGCATGTCTGTAAAGTTGCAGCAGAATGGCGGGCTGAGTTTGGCAAAGATGTTGTTATTGATTTGGTATGGACTGTTTTTTTCTTTTTTACTTGTGAATGTGTGTATTATATAAAGTGCAATGACTGAGTTATTGCAGTGTGATGGGAAATTTGTAAGTTCTCACTTACTCGGCCATATTGTTAACATCCTTATAACCTGGCAGTTTTGTATTAAGTTTATATAAAAAAAATAAGTTTTTCCAAATGTTGTTGCAAATGCAAAGAAATAACCACAGAGAATATGCAACCGCTGAAAAAGAGCATGTCACGAATCAAAGCTTTTCTTTCAAGTGGGAATCCTTAGATTTTCAAGGCACAAGCTTTGGAAAATTAAGAACTGATCTGGGACTTCAAATGGGTTTTTTAAGACTAACATGTTAATGAAGGAAAATGTTACAGCACAGTATTAGAAGTGTTGATTACAGTACAGTAAATTAGAATTATTTAACACAATTTTTTAGAGTACTAAATTTGCCAAACTCTTTTGATTTATCTGAAAACAAGTGCAAATATATATGATGTACATATTCACTTAAATGCAGGGGTAAAAATTGGCGGTCGCATGTCGCCAAAAATGACTAAAAACTGACCAGGGCAACCAAAAGTTGAGGTTTGATCGCACGATGTGTGACAATTTCAAAAATCTAGTGCAATGTAAACTATGTGAAGTACAAAGTTAAAATAAATCTTAATACGTGTAATTATGTAGTTTAATTGGACTACATTGTACCTTTCTCTTCTTTTCTTTTCCTGAGTTTATCAATTTTAGTAAATTTTTAGTTCTGAAGTAGAAAATTCCTAGCTGTCTTATTGGTTGTTTTATGAGCGATCCACTTACCGTAGATGTATCTCACAACATTTCTATGCCATTTAGAGTTTGTGATTTTTCATTTTAAACTAGAGGAAATTGGGGACTACATTATTTTGGGATGGGCCACTAAGAATTCAAGCAAACTTGCCCAACTGGCCACCAAGCAGTGGAGTTAAGTTTTAGCCCTGCTCTTGTGGTTGCACGCTAGGAAAAATATCTTAACCCAGTTTCTGTAACATGAAAAGCTATGTAAGGAAAATTTCTACATGTGTACTTCCCCCTGGATGGGATGGTAGGCCAGGGCTGTCATTAATTTAGTAAGTAGCAGGCTGAAAATGGAAAGTAGGCGGCTTGGCACTAGAGCACCGAACGCCATGTTTTTTTAAACGGACTTAAGCGCAAACCACCTGCAAAAATGGTCCAGGCGCTACCCACAGACCTTTGATAACTTCGAAAGAGATCGAGTAGCCCATAACATCGGCTACCAACGTTTAAAACTGTTGTAATACAGATTAATTCATCTTTACTTTGACTAAAAAATTTAAAAAGAAAGTCTTACAAGTAATTTTGATGGACTTTTTTATTACTGTAAGCTTTCTCTTCAACAGTAACAGTGAAATGAAACTAAAGTAGACGGCAGAGGATGGGCAAGTAGTCGGCTGTTTTGGTCGGCTATTGGCCCTTAATGACAGTACTGTGCAAGGCCATCGCAGGGTTACCCATAGCATTTTGTTGCCAGTACCCATTTATACACCTGGACCTGGTTGTTCGAAATAGCGCTATCCACTGGATAAATCACTATCCAGCGGATAACACAAAGGATTTTGTTAAGACTTATCCACTGGATAGTGATTTTCCTGGTGGATAGCGTTATCCACCTTTTGAACAACAGTTTACTGGGGCCTGGGTGTATAGTTTCTTGTCCAAGGAAACAACATGACCACCAAGACCAGGCCTCGAACAATCGACCTTCAGATGTGGAGTCCAAAGTCCAGCACGCTATAACCACTAATACCACTGTGCTGAGCCTCAACTGAACAATGTTTTAATGTCCTTTGCCAAGCAATGAAAAGATTGTGCCATACCGCTTTACAACCCTTGTTTGTTTGTGTTATTTTAGGTTTGTTATCGTCGCCATGGTCACAATGAAGGTGATAACCCCATGTTTACCCAGCCAATCATGTACAAGAACGTTGCCAAAAAGATTCCCATTATGGACTTGTATTCTAAGAAGCTTATTGATGAGGGAGTGGTCACAGATGAGTGGGTACAGGTATGTTACCATTAAAACCATTTACGGTGCACCCCTTCACTTCCCAATACAGTCAAACCTCCATGTGCAACCACCTCTCCCAAGCGTATGGCTCATTAGGCCTGGCGCACGGTACTGGTGTACACGAGCGTAACACCGTGCTTATGCACCAATTCACGTTTTGTGAAAGGCACGGATTTCACGCAAAAGCACACGAGAAAAAAAAAACATAAAAGGCACAAGTTAGGCACAGACTAGGCACAGCTTCGGCACGTTTTACAGAGGCACAGTTTAGGCACAGTTTACGCCCATTTAGGCACGTTTTACGGAAACGTTATATTTAACTCGTCCGAAGGCAAGCCGTACGAAAATTCTCGGCGAGTGACCAACCAGATTCAGTCCGTAAAAAATATGGTTATCAGCGAGAATCGAAAGTGACAAGTCATAGTAATAATTCGGCTGACACGAGCAAGACAAACAAACGAGAATTGAGCGAGAACAGCAAGACATAATAATAATAAAACATGATGAATGTGACCTTCCACGGGAAAACGTACACTAAACAGTTATCTGTTAAACGGCCTAAAAGCGTTTGATCGCAGTTCGGAAACTGCGTTAAAATGGTTAAGGAAAGCATTAGAAGCGTTGGAAAAACCGTTCGAATTTTCATCCATGCCGTTTGAAGCGTTTATAAAAAAAGCGTACAAAACTTTTTTCCAGGCCTTTGACGCGTTGAAAGCGTTAGGAAAGTCGTTCAAATTATTCGTTCGGTCCACAGAGTTTAATACTTTACAAAAGTCGTTTGAACAAAACATTTAAACAGTAGTTTTAAGGCTTACCTTCTCTGTAGTTTGATTTGACTTCTTCGTTCTTTGTTCTCGTGAATATTCGACAAAATATCGCCGACATTTCGAGAGTACTTTCGCATCGTTCTCATGATAACTCGCACACGAAAATTCGCAAAGCAAATTAAAAAAAAGAAGCGGATTTTTAGAAATTTCGCTGAAACGAAACGAAACACTGGTGAACTTTCCTGCCGAAAATACAAAGTGTTGCAGCGCCAGTTCGCTTAAACAAAGATTGTTTGGTATAAAACGCGTCGTGAACTTAAATATTTGAAGAAAACGTTATATAAATCTATCTTTCTGTTTTAACAATTCGAAATTAGCGTTGTTTTCCGCTTTGTAATCATTGTTACTCAACTGGTGCACTGATTCTTTTTGGAGACAGATCTTTTTGTCAATAAACACGCAAATCTCTCCGCGCTGAAATGTGATCTGCACAGTTTTGACATCAGGTTATGCTAATTTATTGCTGAAATTTGACCAACTTGTGAAAACACCAGACAGCTCATCCGATGAATAAAATGACCCATTCCGTTTTATAAATCCAAATCGAATGATAAAACTCCAAAACGTCAATTTGTTCGAACAACTTTTTGAATGTTTGGCAGTATTTATCCAAAGCCGATGACGGAATGGTCAGAAACTACATCTGTAATAAATACAAGTACTATTCTACATCTCCAAACGGCTGGGAAAGCGGCAGTGCGGGAAGAATACAAGTAAACACGATTACTGATTTCCCGCTGTCGCTTTCACTTGGAGAAAAAATAATTCGTTGCATGAGAACAATCTTGCAATTTATCGTCATAACAATGTGTGACCAAAAAGCGCTGTGACACGAGCAAGATGAAAATAATGTTTCCCGGGAATATTTACATAGCGCCGTTCAAAGGCACAATTTAGGCCCGAATTAAGGCACAATTTAGGCACAGCTTAGGCACTGCTTAGGCACAGCTTAGGCATGAAAAAAAGCTAGACATGCACACTTCATGCACAACTTGGGCACACTTTATGCACAACTTGTTCGTGCCAAGGCACACTGTAGAATCCGTAATTCGATCCTACGTACAACGAAACGTATTTTTATGTAAAATAAACGCTGTCTAACCGTGAAAATTGGATTGTAGTTTGAAAATGTTTTTTTCAAATTGAAAATTGTTACCCCAGAAAATAAGCTGAACTTATGAACACTTCAAAAGTCTTTTTGTTTTTTAACATAAAAAAGGAGCTAAAACCAAATCGATTTTGAAAATTTTCGACCAGGCTGTTTTTATAGGTACGTAATATTAGGTTACCTTGCTGCAAATTGCTATAAATTTGTTCTTTTTCGATCATTTAAAGTCATTCTTAAAATACATAATGCTCATTAGCTATTAACTTAAATTGCAAAAGAAAAAATGCCTACATATCATCAAAGCGGAGAAATTATGAATTGTGCCAGGTTAGACTGCAAATGTTACGCGTAGTGTCCAAAATGGCCTCATTTTTGGTGACTATTGTAAAATTTTCTTTTATTCAACCCAAAATGCAAAACTGAAATTGTTCACAGAGAAGACATTAATGAACTTTAGTTTTTTTACCAAATCTCAACCTAAACTGAATTTTAATAATTTCAGATGAGCTAAATTAAGTGGGAATTTTAGCCATGTACACCAGTAGCGTGCGCCAGGCCCTTGGCCCAATATTAATGTAGTCAGAGCCCAACCTTATTGGCCCAATATTAATGCAGCGAGAGGCCTACATCATTGGCCCAATATTAATGTGGCCGAAGCCCAACTTCATTGGCCCAATATTCAGGTAGGCAAAGCCCTACATCATTGGCCAAATATTAATATAGCCAGAGCCTAACTTCATTGGCCCAGTATTAATGTAGCAGAGCCCAGCTTCATTGCCCCAATATTAATGTAGCAGAGCCCTACATCATTGGCCGAATATTAATATAGCCATAGCCCAACTTTATTGGCCCAATATTAATGCAGCGAGAGGCCTACATCATTGGCCCAATATTAATGTAGCCAGAGCCCTACATCATTGGCCCAATATTAATATAGCCAGAGCGCAACTTCATTGGCCCAATATAAATGCAGCCAGAGCCCTACATCATTGGCCGAATATTAATATAGCCAGAGCGCAACTACATTGGCCCAATATTAATATAGCCAGAACCCTACATCATTGCCCCAATATTAATGCAGTCAGAGCCCTACATCATTGGCCCAATATTAATATAGCCAGAGCGCAACTTCATTGGCCCAATATTAATGTAGCCAGAGCCCTACATCATTGGCCCAATATTAATATAACCAGAGCTTAACTTCATTGACCCAATATTAATGTAGCCAGAGCCCAACATCATTGGCCCAATATTAATATAGCCAGAGCGCAACTTCATTGGCATAATATTAATGCAGCGTGGGGCCTACATCATTGGCCCAATATTAATGTAGCCAGAGCCCTACATCATTGGCCCAATATTAATGCAGCGAGAGCCCTACATCATTGGCCCAATATTAATATAGCCAGAGCGCAACTTTATTGGCCCAATATTAATGCAGCCAGAGCCCTACATCATTGGTCCAATATTAATGTAGCCAGAGTCCAGCTTCATTGGCCCAATATTCAGGTAGCCAGAGCCCTACATCATTGGCCCAATATTAATGTAGCCAGAGCCTTACATCGTTGGCCCAATATTAATGCAGCCAGAACCCTACAGCATTGGGCCTGGCGCACGCTACTTGTGTACACGAGCGTAACACCGTGCTTGTGTACCATTTCACGTTCTGTGAAAGGCACGGATTTCACGCAAAAGCACACGAGAAAAAAAAACATAAAAGGCACAACTTAGGCACAGACTAGGCACAGGTTCGGCACGTTTTACAGAATGCTTGGGCACAGTTTAGGCACAGCTTAGGCACAATTTACGCCCATTTAGGCACGTTTTTCGGAAACGTTATATTTAACTCGTCCGAAGGCAAGCCGTACGAAAATTCTCGGCGAGTGACCAGCCAGATTCAGTCCGTAAAAAATATGGTTATCAGCGAGAATCGAAAGTGACAAGTCATAGTAATAATTCGGCTGACACGAGCAAGACAAACAAACGAGAATTGAGCGAGAACAGCAAGACATAATAATAATAAAACATGATGAATGTGACCTTCCACGGGAAAACGTACACTAAACAGTTATCTGTTAAACGGCCTAAAAGCGTTTGATCGCAGTTCGGAAACTGCGTTAAAATGGTTTAGGAAAGCATTAGAAGCGTTGGAAAAACCGTTCGAATTTTCATCCATGCCGTTTGAAGCGTTTATAAAAAAAGCGTACAAAACTTTTTTCCAGGCCGTTGACGCGTTGAAAGCGTTAGGAAAGTCGTTCAAATTATTCGTTCGGTCCACAGAGTTTAATACTTTGCAAAAGTCGTTTGAACAAAACATTTAAACAGCAGTTTTAAGGCTTACCTTCTCTGTAGTTTGATTTTACTTTTTCGTTCTTTGTTCTCGTGAATATTCGATAATATATCGCCGACATTTCGAGAGTACTTTCGCATCGTTCTCATGATAACTCGCACACGAAAATTCGCAAAGCAAATTAAAAAAAAGAAGCGAAATTTTAGAAATTTCGCTGAAACGAAACGAAACACCGGTGAACTTTCCTGCCGAAAATACAAAGTGCTGCAGCGCCAGTTCGCTTAAACAAAGATTGTTTGGTATAAAACGCGTCGTGAACTTAAATATTTGAAGAAAACGTGATATAAATCTATCTTTCTGTTTTAACAATTCGAAATTAGCGTTGTTTTCCGCTTTGTAATCATTGTTACTCAACTGGTGCACTGATTCTTTTTGGAGACAGATCCTTTTGTCAATAAACACGCAAATATGTGATCTGCACAGTTTTGACATCAGGTTATGCTAATTTATTGCTGAAATTTGACCAACTTGTGAAAACACCAGACAGCTCATCCGATGAATAAAATGACCCATTCCGTTTTATAAATCCAAATCGAATGATAAAACTCCAAAACGTCAATTTGTTCGAACAACTTTTTGAATGTTTGGCAGTATTTATCCAAAGCCGATGACGGAATGGTCAGAAACTACATCTGTATTAAATACAAGTACTATTCTACATCTCCAAACGGCTGGGAAAGCGGCAGTGCGGGAAGAATACAAGTAAACACGATTACTGATTTCCCGCCGTCGCTTTCACTTGGAGAAAAAATAATTCGTTGCATGAGAACAATCTTGCAATTTTTCGTCATAACAATGTGTGACCAAAAAGCGCTGTGACACGAGCAAGATGAAAATAATGTTTCCCGGGAATATTTACATAACGCCGTTCAAAGGCACAATTTAGGCCCGAATTAAGGCACAACTTAGGCGCAGCTTAGGCACTGCTTAGGCACAGCTTAGGCATGAAAAAAAGCTAGACATGCACACTTCATGCACAACTTGGGCACACTTTATGCACAACTTATTCGTGCCAAGGCACACTGTAGAATCCGTATTTCGATCCAACGTACAACGAAACGTATTTTTATGTAAAATAAACGCTGTCTAACCGTGAAAATTGGATTGTAGTTTGAGTATGGATTTTCCAAATTGAAAATTGTTACCCCAGGAAATAAGCTGAACTTATGAGCACTTCAAAAGTCTTTTTGTTTTTTAACATAAGAAACGGAGCTAAAACCAAATCGATTTTGAAATTTTTAGACCAGGCTGTTTTTGTAGGTACGTAATATTAGGTTACCTTGCTGCAAATTCCTATAAATTTGTTCTTTTTCGATCATTTAAAGTCATTCTTAAAATACATAATGCTCATTAGCTATTAACTTTAATTGCAAAAGAAAAAATGCCTACATATCATCAAAGCGGAGAAATTATGAATTGTGCCAGGTTAGACTGTAAATGTTACGCGTAGTGTCCAAAATGGCCTCATTTTTGGTGACTATTGTAAAATTTTCTGTTTTATTCAACCCTTTATGCAAAACTAAAATTGTTCACAGGGAAGACATTAATGAACTTTAGTTTTTTTACCAAATCTCAACCTAAACTGAATTTTAATGATTTCAGAAGAGCTAAATTAAGTGTGAATTTTAGCCATGTACACCAGTAGCGTGCGCCAGGCCATTAGCGCTTTTGCCACCCAACAATTTTGCAGTTTTTGATAGCGGATATTTCCTTAAATATTACATGAAAAAATTGCATAGATTACTAAGCTTGACAAGCTCTTTCAACTTTTGAAGCCAATTCGTATTTTGCACGGTGCCTTCTCTACGTAGATTTGTATGCTAATGAAGCAAAATGTAAACAATGACGTCAGCAAAGATTCACCCACAGGTGGTTTTCACGTTACGTCATGGCGACCATGTTGGTGCACACCTACAAAAGAATTTTTAATTAACTTCTTCTGTTATGTGCACCAACATGGCCGCCATGGCTTTTGAGTCCCACAGGACTGAAGGTTACTTGAGTGAAAACCATCTATTAAAGAAATAAAAAACGCGCCGAGCGCATTATTGAGTTATATAAGCACGCGAGAATTTTTAAGAACACGAGAGAAGTGCAGAGAAGCACAAGCCAAAGGCGAGTGCTTCTAGCACTTCTCAAGTGTTCTTAAAAATCCCCAAGTGCTTATATAACTCAACAATGCACGAGGAACAAGTTTTTTTATTTCTTTTATAAAATGAAAACGGTTTTAATGAAGCTTACGTCACGCGAGTTATCGAGTTATAATGAACTCGGTTTGACCAATCATAGCGCGCGCATTTCCTTGAGCATTTTATAAAGCACAATAATGTAAAAGTTACACTTAAAGACTTGATATACATTAAACTTTGATTAGAATGGTGACGTTTTTGGATTTTATTTGTAAATTCAAATTTTAGAAGCAATTTTGGTTGTTGTTGTGTTGGCTGGCTTGCTACCTTGGAAATCTTAAGATGTCCCATGCCCCAAACCTCGAGTTTTGAGAGGGATTATTCACCCCAGGAATAGCTTTTGAAACAGTTTAAACAATAATACCATTATGAATGTCTTTTATATAAGACTGGTATTTTGTATTGTATTTTTTCCTAGGAGGAAAAATCCAACTATGACAAAATCTGTGAAGAAGCTTTACGTGAAGCGAAGTCTGACAAGCGAGTGTTGCTGAATAAAGATTGGCTGGACTCGCCTTGGAAAGGTACAGTACCTCAGAGATAAGTTTTCTTTTGTTTATCCTATTTGCTGCAGCATTATGATAATCTTTTCGATACACTAATATAGATAGTTATTGAATCTTTGACCCATTTTGTGACAGGTTTCTTCAAGAAAGACTACTCCCCATCTATGCCTGTCAGACCAACAGGAGTCCCTCTTGACACGCTAAAACACATCGGAAATGTGTTCAGCACTGCACCTGGTGGGGACTTTAAGATTCATGGAGGTAAAGCTGTGGCTATAGAGTAGAACCATGCTGTCTTGAATACTATTAACCGCCTGCCCAAAATTCCAAATTTCATATTATAACTTACTAAAAACAAATAGCACCCCAGGAAAGTATGGCTTAAGAGCTTTCATTTGAATAGTCACACTTAAGGATTTCATCCACAGACTAAAAAGTTAGAACCACCTTGTACAGCATAATAAATAGTACCACAGGAAAGTACTGCTCAATAGCTTTCATTTGAATAGTCACACTTAAGGATTTCATCCACAGACTCAAACGTTAGAACCACCTTGTACAGCATAATAAATAGTACGTACCACAGGAAAGTACTGCTCATTAGCTTTCATTTCAATGGTCACACTGCAGGATTTCATCAACAAACTCAAAGGTAGAACCACCTTGAACAGCATAATCATAAACAGTTTGGGAAAAAAGAGGGATAAAAGCAAAAGAAAAGAAAAAAGCTAACTATTGGGCAACGATTCCTTACGTAATTAGCAAGGTTAAATTTTAATATTTAACACCTGTCTATGTTGCAAAAACAATTTAAAGTCTGCAGATTGGTTTTAATGTTCCATAAAAGGACTCCAAATGTGAAATATCAGGACAGCACCTTCACAATGTTCTCTTTTTCGGCAGTCAAATATTTCTACTCTAGATTTCTTTGCATTTGGATTGAGCAAAATACATGAACAAGCCTCGTGCACTGGTCAGCGGAATTACGAAGAAAGGTAACAGGTGATAGATGGAAGGAAGGGCGGATAGACGGATGGAATGAACATTTGCATATTTTTCCCCGTCTGCTGTAACATGTTCACCGCTTAATTTGTGTATTCACAAGTTTAAAACTTGTAGTAAAAAAAGCAGGGCTCGAAATTAAAAAAAAAGTTCAGTCGCCATTTTGCGACTAGATACGAAAATCAAGTCGCAAGTTCACAAATTTTAGTCGCAAAACTAAGTAGCAACAATTAGTTAAACAAAAACTTTGACTAACAAATGATTAACAAGACTGATTTTATTACTTCAACAGCTTTCACGTTATCTCTAATGTGACTGTACATGTACAGAACGAAACATGCAATACTATTAACTTGGCCGCCACAATCGTAACGATCAAGACATTTTTCTCGATCTTAAAACTAGTGTACAACTCAAAATTATATTTTTTGGTGAAATTAGCTTCCAGAAAGGATACAATCTTGAACATATCCGCTTGAACGTCCGTCACCGTTGCGAAATTGATGATACTTTGGCCGATTCCACCTGGCCGCGATCGGCCGCGATGACAGCTCTAATCCAGCGGTTTAACAAACAAAAATATGAGCCTGCAATGCATATGAATAAGAAACCGCTGCAATGGCGGCCGCGATCGAGGCACTAGCGTTGCGCGCGTCGTAACATTGCGGGTAAATTACGAACAATTTTACCCCATAGCTTCAAATTTCTACGATAATCAAGGCACACAACAATATATTTTTTCATTTCTTTATTTATTTCGGCAAAAATAATGGCAAAGTAGCGACTGCTAGGCTTTTTATTTCGTTATTGGCCAAGGCGAAAACTACTCGCAAATTTGCGACTCCTGGAAGTTTTAGTCGCAAACACAAAAATTAAGTCGCAAATGCGACCGTATTGGTCGCAATTTCGAGCCCTGTAAAAGGTGTAAGTGTTACATTGGAAATTGATTTTGCGTCAGGGTGGCATAATATTTATTGATGAATCATTTCCTCAGGGTTGCGTCGAATCCTAAAGGCTCGGCATGACTTGTTGGAGAAGGGCTATATTGACTGGGCAATGGGCGAGGCTCTGGCATTTGGTTCCCTTCTCACAGAAGGAGTACATGTGAGGCTGAGTGGACAGGATGTGGAGAGAGGGACATTCAGGTAAACAAATGATCTGCTTGGGTTCCTACTGCTAAATAATTTGTTAGTTTCAAGTGCAATCACTCCCCAGGGAGAAAAACCTTGCATTTGACTTTTTAAAAATGTTTATTCAAATTCCCAGACACCAAGGAGTAATAGCTTGAAACAGCCTATGTAGCTGTATGATGTTCAAAATATTATTGAATAATTTTGTTGTTAGAGCAGTTTTAAATTGAGTGTCATAAAACAAAAAACAAAGTAAGATCACTTCAGCCAATTTATCTCAAGAGACACAGACAATCCAATTAACCAATCAGAATTCAAAGCAAATTTTCCTGCAGCTAGCGCCAAGCACAGAAAAACATGTGCGAGCAAGTCATGATTGGTTTTGTTTCTGATTGATTGAGGAACTGGCGTGAGATTTTTTAGACAACCACAAAGAGTAGCGATGTAAAACCAAAGCGATTGAAATTGCTTTCAACATGACCATTTTCTATTATTAAAAATCTAAGAATTTCGTACTCGGAGCGTAATAAAATAATTATGCAAAAATCGAGAAATATTTCGTTCGGCTCTCCCAAACCTCATTAGTCTCAAATGAATGTTAATCAGGGGGGGTTTATATCGTGCTTGTGGGGTTCTCAAGCGGGTTAAAATAGTGTCATATATTTTGGCTAATTCATAGCCACTGTCGCTGTTCAAAGAGGGCTTTTTTAACTTTATCTCGATTGCCTCCCTTATGCATCACTTGAAGGTGTCATTATTATGTAGTAACTATTATCTTAATGGTTGATGCTTTGTTTTGTAGTCATCGACATCACATCCTCCACCACCAAGATAAGGACAAAGTGACATACTGTCCATTGAATGACGTCAGTCCTGACCAAGCCATCTACACCGTTTGCAATAGCTCATTGTCAGAATATGCTGTGTTAGGTAAGATTATTACCGGTAATCAGTGCCCAGATAGTAACTCCATAGAACTTTCTTGATAGCTCAGTTCATGGTGAGGGGAGGGGGGAGACTGCAATTTTGATTGTTAGGGGCTTTAACACTGGATTGACTGTCAGTTACGCTGTCTTGTGCTGTTAGCGTCACTGGGCACTGTTGTAAGGTACTGGACTGATTGTGGCCTGATGTTTCTACATCGGATGATGGCAGTTGAAGTGAAGTTTAAATTAGAACTGTATCTTTCTTCAGATCAAATTGTGTCAACATTAAAATTAACCACAGTTAATTTACACTTCTTCATTTTCAGGTTTTGAGCTGGGTTTCAGCATGACCAATCCATTTGCACTTGTCTGCTGGGAAGCTCAGTTCGGAGACTTCAACAATACTGCACAGGTATGACAATCAACGTCAGGGGCGTAGCTAGGGGGGTGGGGGTCCTGAGGTACCTGTGATCTCCCCCCTTTGTAAGATAACTTTAGTAAAACACAGCGTGAATGTCGACATGACAATTTGGTAAGTACCCTGGGTGTGACACAGTGTGACCTCTCTCTCCCCCCCCCCCCCCCGCCCCTTTGAAAACTCCTAGCTACATTATATGCCCCAGAACGGTATATTTATGATAATGAGCACACCTATGAACATAGCATTCACTGTTTCCTGGATGGATGAACAAACGAAAGAAAGAAATGAACGAACGAACGAACGAACGAACAATCAAATGAACGAATGAATGAATGTAAGAAGTGCCAATCTAAGTACATTGCAGAAGAGAACTGCTGAATGTGGACAGTAACATAAATAAAATTAATGTATACTAAAACAGTGGAAAGCGTTGTTGATGCGCTCTGATTTTCTTCTGAAACTTGGAATAGCAAGTGATATTCACCTCCAAGCAATTTGCGCACAAAAGTTGTAATTGTTGACAGGAATAGGTGAGTTAAAAATCATCATTTTCGTGATAGTATTATCTCACTGTTTTAGTACATACTAAAACAACTATTCACCGAAGTAGAAGTGGCCAGTGGGGGATATTTACCAAGCCGCGCTATTATTATCTCACTGTTTTAGTATATACTAAAACAACTATTCACTGAAGTAGAGGTTGCCAGTGGTGGATATTTACCAAGCCGCGAACCAGTAGCCACCTCCACTTTGGTGAATAGTTGTTAATTACATCATTCTAAAATAGTTAAAATATTAAAAATAATTTATTACATATTGAAAGACCATCATGTATGGCATAAAAATTAATACAATTGGTACATATAAAAATTAATACAATTGGTACATATACGTTGATAATCGCTAAGGCATCCTGTTGTCATTTGTCAATAATACGCCATTCCTCCAGACCAGTCAATTTGTCATGCATCATTTTCAAGGGCTTGTAGGAACAGGTCTTCAAAAAGGTGCATTCTGTTTGCGAACTGACCGGTCTGGCGGGCAACTTCTGACAAAGGGCAAGCGTCTTAAGTCTAACAGACTAAACCTTCTATTTATTTCAACAGTGTATCATTGACCAGTTTATCAGCAGCGGGCAGGACAAGTGGGTCAGACAGAGCGGGCTGGTCATGATGTTACCACATGGATACGAAGGAATGGTAGGGTTTTTTTTAGACCACCGCCTGGTTAACTCAGTTGATAGAGCGCCAATCTGTAGAGTAGGAGGTTGCGGGTTCGAATCCTGGTCAGACCAACACTCAGCTTCTTAAAATAACTGAGCACAAAGGTGCTGCCTTTGCTTTTCATCTGCAAATGGTTAGACCTTCACGTGGCTCGGATGACCACGTAGAAATGGCGGTCCCCTTCTTCAATAGGGAAGTAAAGGAACCACTGAGGACGCAACAAAACCCTGGCTGTGAGCACCCTCAGTGTCATACATTGTTCCTGGGTGGGGTGGGGAAGATGAGATCAACAATGGACCGATAGCGGCTACCTGAGGCGCCTTCATGAGCTGACGTCCGATCTCATTCTCATAAGTGTAATGTAAAGCGCCATGAGACATGTGATATGTGTGCTATAGAGTAGTTTTCAATTGAGTGTCGAAAGTAATTACACAATTGCTTTGGTTTTTCATTGCTGCGCTTTGTGATTGACTAAAAAATCTCGCGCCACTTTCTCAACCAATCAGAAGTAAAACCAAAACCAATCGTGACTTGCTCGCACGCGTTTTCCCGCGATTGGCGCCGGCGACATGTAATTGCTTCGAGCTCTGATTGGTTCATTGGATTGTTTACGACTGCTGTGATTGGTCAGAGTAATTACTTTGGTTTTGATTTTACGACTCTCAATAGCATTCCGCCCAGATTCTAAAAATAGAAAACTCGTAATTGGCGCGCAGCATCATGGGATTGAAATACGTACAAACATTCAAGAACTATGCAGGAAGCTACGAAAAAAGCAGGTGCTACGAAGCACTGTTCTTGGGTACAACTCGACAATTATCCACAACATGTACAGGAATCGCAAAAACTGGTGTTTCCGAGGCAACCATTTTGAAATATTTGTCCGCATTTCGATCCCACAATGCAATGCTGCCAAATATGACGTCACCTGGGCGGAACACTATTGAAAATTTGGTTTTGTATTGCTACGCTTTGTGATTGGCTCGCATGCGTTTTCCCGCGCCTGGCGCCGGCTACATGTGATTGGCTAAAAAATCTTGCGCCACTTAATTAACCAATCAGAAGTAAAAACAAATTCAATCGTGACTTGCTCGCACGCGTTTTCCCGCGCTTGGCGTCGGCTACATGTGATTTGCTAAAAAAATCTCGCGCCACTTTATTAACCAATCAGAAGTAAAACCAAAACCAATCGTGACTTGCTCTCACGCGTTTTCCCGCGTTTGGCGCTGGCTACATGTATTTGGTGCGAGTTCTGATTGGTTTATCGGATTGTATGCGAGTTCTGTGATTGGTCAGAGTAATTGCTTTGGTTTTGGTTTTACGACACTCAATTGAAAACCGCTCTATGTCAGCCAGGACGATGTCCCTTTAAGTATCATTTTATTTCATTCTAGGGACCAGAACATTCTAGCGCTAGACCAGAGAGGTTTCTGCAGATGAGCAATGACAACCCTGATGTTTTCCCTGTAAGTTTTTTATTGCTGTTAGTTTAATCTATTCAGTAGTTACCATCAACAAGCAACCCACAGCATTTCATTCGAGACTGTCAAAGTTGATTTGGACTCCACTGGGATTACACTATTAAAATAAGAAAGGAAAAACGAAGTGAATTCTGGTAATCGTAGTAAAATGACGTTATCGTGAAAATCTATTGTTTAGCAGTACATGCCATCTTAGCGGAAAACATGTGACAGATCCCATTGGGGCTGCTTTAAAATTGCAATGAAATCGTAATAAAACCTGCAAAATCTCGGCAAAATTCTGTTAGTTATTTATGCAAGTAATTTCGAGTCACAGTTTTTGAATATCTTTGACTGACGTTTGCATTTTTTTCACCAGACGGTTGATGAATTATTTGAAGTTAATCAGCTCTACTCCACCAACTGGCAGGTCAGTGAACTGTTAAGTGCATGGTGTACTATGTTTTACATCCCATTTTCTCTTAGTAATTATGAATGCATCATCAAACATACAAGTCATGAGAATTAAGGAATCAATCACCAACGATGGGTTAAGTCACAGGTTGCCCACTCGGCTGGAAAAGCAAAGCCACACACGAGCCACAGGCAGCCTACTCCACAGGAGCTTAACCCGGTGTCTGTAGCATGAAGCAGCAAGGAGTATTGCTACTCCCCCCTGGATGGGATACTAGTCCATCACAGGGTGACCTGGTTTATATACTATGAAGTGACTAGGAGTATTGCTACTCCCCCCTGGATGGGATACTAGTCCATCACAGGGTGACCTGGTTTATATACTATGAAGTGACTAGGATTGTTGCTACTCCCGCCTGGATGGGATGCTAGTCCATCGCAAGGTTTACCCCAGCATTATGTCGACAATGCCATTCATACACCCAGGGAGAGTTAGGAGGATAAGGCTAAAACCATTCATACTCCCAGGGGGAGAGGGACAAAGCAATTATTCACCCCGGGGGAGATGGACAAAACCATTTATACACTTTGGTGGAAGAGGGACAAAACCATTCATACACTCAGAGGGAGGGACAATGTGGAACAAAATCATTTGTCTATGACACAACCCCATGCTTGCATTTCTAAACACCTGACGACTTCTCAGACCCTGCAAGGTTTTCTTTTGAAACTGCCAAAATGAATATTTTCTAGGTTTATATTTTTTCTTCTTCTGGCATTTCTGCTTGTACAGCAGATAGCAAGTCATTTGTACTTAATTTTTCAGGTGGTAAACTGCAGCACGCCAGCAAACGTCTTCCACATTTTCCGCCGTCAGATTGCAATGAACTTTCGTAAACCTGTAAGTATATTTCACTGAGTAATAGCAAAGGCTGGATGATCCGTAACCCTTCATTACCCAAAGTCAAACCGTAATCTGTGTTGTGTGGTTCCAACTTTTGAGTCTGTGAATAAAAAACTGAAGACAGTGTGACCATTCAAATAAAAGCTGTTCAGCAGAACCTTATATAGTGTTGCTGTTTATTATGCTGCATGTGCAAGGTGGTTCAACCTTTTGAGTCTGTGGATGAAATTCTGTGGTGTCAATGTCGAAAAAGCAATAGCAATACGTCTCCTGTTTAAATCACCGTTTAATTTCCTCCTAAATTATTAAAACCCCGCTCGAATACAGGCAAAAACCTCCGCTCTTATAACTCAACCGTGTGCTTAGTATAACAACAAAGTAATCCGATATCTCAAAGTAGCATACCCACTAAGTACAAAGTGCATGCTAAGATTCGAGTTAATGCATTTCCTGTCATTGCGTAAATAATCAAACAATTAATTAACGGTGTGTACACAGTTCCCGACAGTAAAGGCACCTTGTAGTCCCTTCCGCGCGTGCCATGTTTGTGAGACTCGCACGATGGAATGTCCGTTTATCTTCCACTTTACTGCAGAAAAAATCTGTTAAATGTGCAGCTATTGATGTTATCTTTAACTGCCCGATCTTTAATTGCTTCAGCACTGCTTCTTTTGAATTCATCGACAGTAGAATAGAAGCTTACTTTCGCAAATTTTCCCATGCATTCATCCATAATGGCTGACATTCAGCTTCTGATAAAACTTGAAATTTGCGTCATATGAGTAGTCACAGAATGTAACGTATTGTCAAAATCAAAGGCAAAATTTAAACAAAGTCCAAGTATGCACACTAGGGACTGCAGGTTCTCTTTAAATTTGAGGGAGGGGAGGGGGGGGAGGGTTGGATGCAGAGTCAGAGGGTTTGGGAGGAGCGGGTTCGTAGCTGTCCAAACGATGTCTGTGATTGGCGAACGATACAATTGATATATCACTTGAACAATGCCCCTATCCCTAATCCCTATCCCAGTGGGACAAATCTATTGTTTTCTTAGCGAATCACAGACATCGTTTGGACAAGTGCGAGACTACCCTGGGGGAGGGGGTCAGGGGAGCAAAACGCTTAGAATAGGTTGTTTCGTATTCAATTCACGAGCCTTTGATTAACGTTGATTTCTACTTGTACCTTAGCTTGTCCTTTTGACACCGAAGAGTCTTCTTCGTCTGGAAGCTGCTAGGTCTCATATCGATGAAATGGCAGAAGGTAATAAGTTATTTTACTGTTGGCAGCCAGTTCTGGGAATTACAGACAACTTTCGGAAAGGATATGTGTAGGTTAAGCAAAAAAAAGTAATTAATGTCCCTGTTCCGATTCATGGACAAACTATTGATTCTGTTTATTAATGAATAACTCAAAATAAAGACCAGACACATTTGGCAGGCGTGACAAGCGATTTCCATTGCGTGACAAGCAACTTCCATTGCGTGACAAGCGACGTCCAATGCGTGACAAGCGACTTCCATTGCGTGACCTTTTGAAGCCTCATTTCTCCTGGCGCTACGAGCTGAACTCTAGGCCAACAAAGTGCTGCAGTAGCAACACAGCTAAGGCCAGCAATGCGCCACTCCGAAAAGAGTAATTGGCACGTCTTAAAACTAGAGCACTGCGAGCTGCAACCTAGGCCAGCAACACGCTTCATCAGCAGCACTATGAGCTGAAAGCAAAGGCCAGCAACGCACAAACTTAAGTCATTTCCATCCTTGTTGCCCCCATAATAAATAATAATAAAATCTTTATTACCGTGTCTATGTTAGTTTCTTAATTTGGCAGTGGATGTAAGTAGTCAAATTTGCTTGACTAAACCTGTGTTGAAAATTTCCAGGTACCTCATTTAGGCGTGTAATTCCTGACTCTGGTCCTGCCTCAAACAATCCAGAAAAAGTCCGCAAACTCCTCCTTTGTACTGGCAAAGTCTACTATGAACTGTTAAAGGTGAGCTGAAATTATTTCCTAATTTAAAATAACCCATCACAGAGTTGAGCCTTGCATCTTGTGAAGTAGTTATAATAAATCTTTTGAGTCTGTGGAGCAAATCCGAGTGTCGTCATTATGAAGAAGATCTTCAGCAGTACTTTTCTGTAGAACTGTGTATTGAGCTGTACAAAGTAGTTCTAACTTTTGAGTCTGTGTATGAAGTCCTAAAGTGCCATCATTCAAATGAAAGCTATTGAGCAAAACTTTTTTGTGGTACTGTTTATTATGCTGTATAAGCTGGTTCTAACTTCTGAGTCTGTGGATGAAATCCTAAAGTGTGACCATTCAGATGAAAGCTACTGAGCAGTACTTTCCTGTGGTACTGTTTATTGTGCTGTACAAGGTGGTTCTAACTTTTGAGTCTATGGATAAAATCCTAAAGTGTGACCATTCAAATGAAAGCTATTGAGCAAAACTTTTTTGTAGTACTGTTTATTATGCTGTATAAGCTGGTTCTAACTTCTGAGTCTGTGGATAAAAATCGTAAAGTGTGATCATTCAAATGAAAGCTATTGAGCAGTTTTTTCCTGTGGTGCTGTTTATTATGCTGTACAAGGT
Organism: Cladopsammia gracilis; assembly: GCA_022457155.1. NCBI lineage: Eukaryota > Metazoa > Cnidaria > Anthozoa > Scleractinia > Dendrophylliidae > Cladopsammia > Cladopsammia gracilis. The sequence continues at coordinate 104,922 of JAJGOT010000658.1, read as the reverse complement.
TGTTCTCACTTTTGAGTCTGTTGATGAAATCCTAAAGTGTGACCATTCAAATGAAAGCTATTGAGCAGTACCTTCCTGTGGTACTGTTTATTATGCTGTACAAGGTGGTTCTAACTTTTGAGTCTGTGGTTGAAATCCTAAAGTGTGACCATTCAAATGAAAGCTACTGTGCAGTACTTTCCTGTGGTACTGTTTATTATGCTGTACAAGGTGGTTGTAACTTTTGAGTCTGTGGTTGAAATCCTAAAGTGTGATCATTCAAATGAAAGCTATTGAGCAGTACCTTCCTGTGGTACTGTTTATTATGCTGTACAAGGTGGTTCTAACTTTTGAGTCTGTGGATGAAATCCTAAAGTGTGACCATTCAGATGAAAGCTATTGAGCAAAACTTTTTTGTGGTACTGTTTATTATGCTGTACAAGGTGGTTCTAACTTTTGAGTCTGTGGATAAAATCCTAAAGTGTGACCATTCAAATGAAAGCTATTGAGCAAAACTTTTCTGTGGTACTGTTTATTATGCTGTATAAGCTGGTTCTAACTTCTGAGTCTGTGGATAAAAATCGTAAAGTGTGATCATTCAAATGAAAGCTATTGAGCAGTTTTTCCTGTGGTGCTGTTTATTATTCTGTACAAGGTGGTTCTAACTTTTGAGTCTGTGGTTGAAATCCTAAAGTGTGACCTTTCAAATGAAAGCTACTGAGCAGTACTTTCCTGTGGTACTGTTTATTATGCTGTACAAGGTGGTTGTAACTTTTGAGTCTGTGGTTGAAATCCTAAAGTGTCACCATTCACATGAAAGCTATTGAGCAGTACCTTCCTGTGGTGCTGTTTATTATGCTGTACAAGGTGGTTCTAACTTTTGAGTCTGTGGATGATATCCTAAAGTATGACCATTCAAATGAAAGCTACTGAGCAGTACCTTCCTGTGGTGCTGTTTATTATGCTGTACAAGGTTGTTCTATGTTTTGAGTCTGTTGATGAAATCCTACGATGTAACTATTAAAGTGAAAGCTATTAAGCAGTACTTTCCTGTGGTGCTGTTAATCGCGCTGCACAAGGTGGCTCTGACTTTTAGCTCTAAATTTCATGGCCGGAGCTTAACCGGATTTCCGTATCATGAAGCAGCTAGGTGAACTTCTACTCCCCACTGGATGGGATAGTAGTCCATCACGAGTAACCCCCTTCGTTATGCCACCGGTACCCACTTATACAGAGGGACAATGTGGACTAAATGTTATTGTCTAAAGAAATAATACAACAGCCGAGACCAGGCCTTGAACAAGTGACCTCTGGATCTGAAACCCAACATGCTAACAACTGCACCACCGCGACTCCTGCGCAAGGTGATTCTAAATTTCGAGTCTGCAGAATAACACGTAAGATCTTCAACAGTACTTCCCTTTGGTGCTGCGTTTTATGATGTACAAGGTGGTTCCGATTTTGAAGCTGTTTTTCATATTTTTTCGATTAAGATCTTATTTGTTTTCAATTTTAGGAACGCAATAAGAGGGGACTCGAGGAGGACATAGCTATCACGCGTGTGGAGCAGGTAAAATGGAGTATTTTCCCGAGGCATTCAGTCGTGAATGTCGTCTTATCTCCCTCCCCTCCCCCCACCCCTAACCCCCCACCCCCCTCCCCCCCGCCCACCCAAAAAAAATTAATATACATTCTCCATTTTTCTTCAAAGTTATTTCCAGAAATATCCACGCCTTCCCTTTCAAAATCTAAAGGATTTTCGCTCACAGTCAAAACATTAATAATGTTTTTAACCCGTTCGCTTTCCAACCCGAGACAAAAAAATTAAACACTTAAACATTCAAGAAAGTTTAAGTTATAACCAAGGGAGAATCGTTCTTTGGTCAGTTCATTTTTAGCTTGTGAACTTGATTGCTTTGCAGTTTTTCATCGATAGGTGATCTTCCGTTTGTGTGGAGTGACTACATGGTTTGAAATCCGTGTTCTGAAGGCTGGTTATCACTAGTGACGAAAGCGATGGAAGCGGAATCGGTAATGGAATCGCAAGAAAGTTACGATTTAGTGGAAATCAATACGACGGAAAGGGATAGTAACAGACAGAAGCAGAAACAAAATCAGAAGAAAAAGGAAACTTTCTAATCCTTCCGATTCCGATTCTGTTGATGTTCCGATTCCGATTCCGATTCCGATTCCGACTCCATTTTCTATTTACACTACCCAAGGTTCCTTAGATATGTTTCCGACTCCGACTTCGCTTCCGATTACGTCGCTAGTCGGAACCAACCCTAACAGCGACAATAGGTTGAGCGAAAACCAGCTGTTTATGTTGCAGGCTAACTGACAGTGGTTAAGAATCTCATTGCATTGACGTTGAGATATAATTGTGGTGGCAACAAGAATGAACAAGAACTAGTTCTCTATTTACTCAATTCAGTCATTTTGTTTAACAGGGCTGCAAATAATTATTTTTCTTGAAAGGACATGTGTCCGACTTGGGCACCATTTTGGTCGGACATCACATTATTTACCACGCATTACAAGCGGGCATACATGACGTATTCAATGCTCAAGGGTTTGCAATGCATTATAGGGCGATTTCAAACACGGTCAGCCATTTGCAAGTTTTCCGGACATAATGTCCTACCACGGTTGCGATTTCGTCGGACATTGGCAAATTTTGGTCGGCCATTGTCCGATGACCGACTGTTATTTGCAGCCCTGTTTAATGTGAAAAAAAAATCGTGGTGAAAGTTGAAAAAGCTTGCTGTATACACAAGCTCAATATATGGATTCCTTCTCTTGGATCGGAGTTTATAGTAAAGCCTTGGGTTATTGACAATCTTATACTATGGAATAAAACAGCTGCAGTTTTAGAAGACATTTGTCACGGTCTATGCAAAACCTCAAATCTGATTGGTTATTTCATTGTTGACTATTTGACAATAACGTTCTAACATTCGTTCTGATGTAATGATTAAAAGGTAGGTAACTTGTAACGTAGGTCTAACTTCAGAGTCTCTGGATAAATCCTAAAGTGTGACCATTGAAATGAAAGCTATTGAGCAGTACGTTCCTGTGGTACTGTTTATTATGCTGTACAGGATGTTTCTAACTTTTAAGTCTGGATGAAATCCTTAAGTGTGGCTGTTTATTATGCCATACATATAGATTACTTCATGGGCAGTGCGGGCGTACGATATTTACGCACGCGTGCGTTCATACCGTATAAAGCACTGCCCATGCTGTAATTTGTTTTTATTTTATACACACAGATTTATGATTGGACGAAACGCTTTTTTTCACGTGTGAGAAAGTCGTTTCGCTATTCTGATTTGCTGCGAACCCTGAACGGGGTTTTCACACCCCAAATTTCAATAGAAAATCTCAATAGGTATGAAATAAAGGTAGTTCTAACTTGACTCTGTGGATGAAATCCTAAAGTGTGACCATTCAAATGAAAGCTTTTGAGCCGTACTTTCTTGTGGTGCTGTTTATCGTGCTGTACAAGGTGGTTCGAACTTTTGAGTCTGGGGGACAAGGCTAAGACTGACCATTTATGTCTCTATTCCAGATAAGTCCTTTTCCACTTGACTTGGTAAAGGCTGAGTACCAAACGTACGACAATGCGGAGATTGTGTGGGCGCAAGAAGAGCCCATGAACATGGGATACTGGAATTATGTCAGTCCGCGACTTAAGACAGCTGTTGGAACGAAGCCTAAGATCAGGTTTGCACAAACTTTGGACATAATTTTATTTACCTTTTCTGGTCTCACACTTGAGTTGTACAAAGTCCACGTCTGACCGTGAGCCACTTAAACATGAAAACAAGGTTGTGACTAGAATGGATACTCCAAAATCAGGTTTGAACCAGCGGTTTCAGTGAAAACATTGGTTTGGTGGAGGGTTCTCATTTTCGCGGGCTTAGAAACCTGATTTTGGAGTATCCATTTAAGTCACAACCATGAAAACAATGTGTATTCATTAGTCTGTCGAGTGTGATGGCACTCATGTGATGTCACATCACTCCGAAGATGACTTCTGCTCAGGTTGACGAAACATCAGTCATTGTCAACGACAACAGTTCATTTCCGAACTACACTAACCCGCACGATCACACTCGATACTCTGATACTACTGATACTCCTGGGTTCAAACCATTTGCAACATTTGTATTCAGTTAATTCGCTGAGCAAAGAGTAGGGGCCGTAGACCCCGGTGGTGTGGTCAACCTTGCGGGTTGTGGGATTGGAAGGGATGGCACCTCGCATGGGACCTGAGTCCCGTTCGTGCCTTTCCCTCTGGACTGTATGAGTCCAGAAAAGTTGGATAAAATAAGAATTAGTAACAATGCGAAGTGTTTACGTTGTATGTCGGAACGTTTTGGCTCTTGTCAATAATGTTCTGGTGAAAACACAACCTTACATTTGTCCATCAAAAGTGCTCATACGATTAAAACGGTCTGATACATTGTGTGTGACCATTCAAATAAAAGCTATTGAGCAGTACTTCCCTGTGGTGCTGTTTATTGTGCTGTACGTACAAGGTGGTTCTAACGTTTTAGTCCGTGGATGAAATCCTTAAGTGTGACCATTTAAATGAAAGCTACTGAGCAGTACTTTCCTGCAGTTCTGTTTATTATACTGTACAACATGGTTCTAACTTTTGAGTCTGTAGCTGAAATCTGAAGTGTGAGAATTCAAATGAAAGCTATTGAGCAGTACTACAGATTTAGAATCAGATTTTCTCACTGTTTGTGTGTATTATCGTGTTTTTTTTTGTTACAGCTATGCTGGTCGCGCGCCATCAGCATCAACAGCAACTGGGAACAAACATCACCACATTTCCGAGCAGGAAAATCTAATCAACCAAGCGCTGGAATAATTCTTCAACTTAATAGTCTTAATATTGAACTGTGAAACGCTAAACTGAGAAGATGTACTGGTTTTCGACTAATGAAAAACAATGATAACTATATCCAAGTTTTTTTAGGCACTTTTTTCTCTGCAACATTTTTTCTTATTTTATGTATGATAACCTTGTTTTGATCTATGATTTGTGTACAAGATTGTGCACGGGAAGTATAGGATAGTAAGTGATATTACAAGCGAAATAATTGTATCACCTTGAATTTAATGTGGTGAGAGCAAGTTAGGTGATTTTTGGATGTACAGCTGTGCTGTAGTTTGGAACACTGTGTTACCAATAGCGTGTAATTTTTTTTCTCTTTTACTCAAGTCATAAAGCACATCCACTGCTAGGTGCACCTGGTTTTTACTTGGGTGGCTCAATCAAATTAATCGACATTTTAGGAAAATTATGTTTTTAAAATGATGAAACATGACTGTGTAAAATGCACTAAATATGTATTAATAAAAGAATACTTAATTTCTTCTAATACCTATTAGTCTGGCATTTTCCTGTTGATAAAAGAAATAGACTGGTTAATCCTTCAAACGCTGAGGCGAATCCCTTTTTTTTTCAAACTGGCAACTAAAACCTCTATATCCGTGTATGGAATACCATTTGAAAGGTTTTGATGAGTGCAATCAGAAACCCATAAGTGGGTTGAAACGTGTAACGTGTATTCACAGCTTCCTAATATTCATGTTTGGCTTAGTACCATATCTGGAAACCCCTCGGTCCCTCGACATTGGAAGCAAGTTGTTGTAGTGAATTGATTGGTTAATATTTTATCTTGATTTTCCTAATATAGCTGTAATAACTTAGCAAATTGAATAATCGGAAGCTTGTTTTGAAGCGTACAAGAGACAGTTGCACGTTTCAACCCACTTATGGGTTTCTGGTGCAATTCATAACTCAGGCTGCGTTTTTTTAGGAAAATCCGAATCCGGATTCTTGAATCCAAACAAGAAGCTGTACACAGCTTAAACTCGTGGCGTCTTTATTAAACCCAGAGCATTATTTAGTGCTTTAACTTTTACGGAGAAACAAAATTATATCTGAATAGTAAGACTACATTCGGTAGCTGACACTTGAAACCACGATTGCTAACAGAAATTCAAAGTTATTTGAAACAAAACTTGCCGGAACAAAAATCCCACAGCAATGAGCGGCGAACACAGTATCAAACGGTCCTTATGACAGATGCGATCGAAGGTTGTGGACAAGAACTCTCCGAGTAGTGAAATCGGGCTTTAAAGATACATAAGAAATTAAGAATTCGAAGTATAGCTAGTAGTGTAACTACTCCACAATCGAAGATTCACAATGTAAAATCCATTGTTTTTTTTAATTTTTTTACAAATATAAATGTTCTCCAAGTGTTTCGTAGAGAAATTTATACAATACTATGAGTTTAATAGACATTCCTTCAATTGGTGATAAAATCGTATACCGCTTGATCAGTAGTAGTATAGGGAGTTACCCGGTTCTGGCTCACCCCAGGGAGTTACCCGGGCCCTAAACATGAAGCCCCTCCTGACGAACGAAGTGAGCCAGGAGGGTTCGTTTAGGCCCCGGGTAACTTCCTGGGGTGAGCCAGAACGGGTAACTCCCTATACTACTCAATGAGTTAACGGCTACCTTGGGGTTGGAATATATAATATGATCGTGAGTTGCAGCCCATTTGTGACACCTTACTGTGACCGAAGTTTGGAATTGAAGAGGTGCTTTAAGGAGGGGGACATTAGGGATTTGCGGTGTTACGGTGTTGCTCATTTTTTTATGCGGTGTTGCGGTGAATAAAATCCCAGTTTGCGGTGTTACGGTGATCTCAAACCCTACGGTGTGCGATGTTTGCGCTTTAAAGTCGGCGGTGTTCGGTAGAACGAAATCATCTGCGGTGTTGCCGTTTCCTGTTTGACCCTAAATTTAGCCTGTATATGTGTTATTTATTCCGTACTTATTTGTGAAAAGCACGTACCATTATGTTAAATTTGTAACAAAAAGCACTCCAATACTGTCTACTAGCTTCTACTTAATCTTCAATACTCTGCTGGTCGCCAATCCTAAGCCTTTTTCATGGTAACTTGACAAAAAGATATATTGCGGTGACGGTGTTTCGTCGACTTTTCTTGCGGTGATGCGGTGTTCGGTAATTTTTTTTTTTTTTGCGGTGTTGCGGTGTTCAGAGCCCCCCAATGTCCCCCTCTTTAAGACATATATTTTGTGAAAAATCAGTTGGAGTTTCCCATAATTCATTGCGGTATGTATTGCGTTCTTTCTGCTGTATGAGAAGCTTGCGATAAAAAACGAAGAGGCAGGAAAGGCAGTAATCTCAGCAATAAAGTAGATTGCTCGTCTCCAGCGAAAGAAGCGTCTTTTTATCCTTCTACCCGAGACGAAATGTAGGAGATCGTAGCCTCTATAAGCGGCGTCACGTTACCTTGCGTGACTTTGAAAAGGGTCAGAAAACATATGGTTCCTTTGTCAGCGAGCGGAATGGAAGGTGCACCGAAGTAAAACCAAAAATTCCGTAAGAGTTTTAATATTATGCAGTTAGACTCTGTACTTGATTTTGTTATATCTCTATTAGTAAATAACTATGGTGTTTTGGTTTTACATCAAGCCGAACCGCGCTATGTTTCGTGTTAGTTTTGGAGCATTGTTACATGATTTATATATGTTAAGCTTAAACCGCTTCCCTGGCCTTCAGTATTTGTCAAATTTTAATTTCAGCCTATACTACCTTTGGCATAAAGACGCCGTCAGTCTTGGCTGAATTTTCTGGTAAAAGAAACGCATTTTCACTGTGTGTTTTAATCTGCGTATTTTAGCAAAAAAATGTGGTTTATCAGTACAAACACATTTTGCTCGGCGATTTGACTGATCAGATCTCAAACATCATGCGTCCTGTTGACAGCGGATGTTTTTCACGCTTTGGAATTGTTAGCAAGGAAAAAAGCTTTTGCTTTTTCACTTCTGATAAACTAGTTCAGCAAAACACTTTCCATAAGACTATAGCCCTTCCATCCGAATTTCGTGAATATAGCTTATAATACGCTCCGCGAGTGTTAAACTTCCGATCGTCAAACTGAATAGTTAGCGGCCCTGAGTCAGAATAGTGATCTTGTTCATTTTAACTTTCTTCTGAGAATAATATAAATTTAGAATAGGTTCTACGAACTCTTTTTTCTTATGGATAGATCTAACCCTAACTCAAAATGTAACCTTAACCTAAGACCCCCCTAAAAATTGCTTTACCCTTAGGCTAATCTAACCCCTTATTCCAAAGAAAGTTAACAATAGGCCTAGACCAAAACCTGAACCTTAACCCTATCGTTAAGCTCAACTCCATAAGTCATTTAACTCAGGACGTTATGGGTACGGTTAGGGTACGGGAATGGTACCCTAAAACATGGAAAATTTTACATTAAGGTGGTCTTATACCAAAAATATGTTTTTTTTAAAACAATTTTATGGGAAAATTCCAGTATTTTGATATATATTGTTTTCAAAATCAGTCACTTTAGGTCGAATATCCCATTGGTTAATTATTAACCAGCCCCTTAAGTTGAAATAAGCACAATAACTTTCCACCAAATAGTCGGATGCCAATGGAGCCAACTTTACTTTATGCATAAAAGTTCCATCTAGGATCTAAACCACGGAAAATCACAGCAAATGTCGCACCCGAATCGCACAGAAATCGCCGCTTGCGACAAACGTTGAGAGCGCGACAAAAATCGTATGTGTAAGGCTATGTCTACACTATACCGGATAGCTCTTGCGCCGGCACGAAAACCATACCGGATAGGCCTTTCGTTCACACATGAAACGCTAGTTACGGAACGATTTTTGTTCGCAGCGGCGCTCGTGAAAGTGAATCGTCACATATCGGATAGATTCTTGTGCCACTTTCTGGGGCAGTGTGAACAGGCAATCGAACCGAACCGTAGCGGAAGTCAACAACTAGGAGCGAGGATTGAAACCCATTGAAAAAGAAGTAAATATCCAGTTCTGGGTCGTTTCTGTTCACACCACGCCGGAGTATTTTTCAAGTCGACATGATAAGCTATCCGGTATAGTGTAGACATAGCCTAAAAATACGTGTGTAAAAATGTAAAAATCGTAATCAAAAATCGTATGTGTAAGCCTTTACAGCTTTAAAATCAAAACTAATTATTATAGTTGTTATTAAAGACCAAAGATAAGATGATAGATCATGCACTCCTCATTGGTTTGTGGTTATTATTATAGTTTTTTATTGCATAGTGGGTTGTTGTCTTATTAATAAAATAATAAATAACAATAAATAACAATAAAACTAATAAACGATAAAAAAGTAATACAAATGTTACAAATAACAACAAAATTAATAAACAATTAAATAACAAAATTTCAAAATGTGCAAATCTAAAATTAACATCAATAGAAAAAAAAAGCAAATCCCCTACAGGACTAGCCTGGGAGGCCCCTCTCATTCCCTCCCTAATCCCCTTTAACCCAGCACAGCTTGCTCGCAAGCTAGTCCTATCTACCATTTTTAGTTACTTTAAAAAGCCAAAAGACATATTTGTATCATTGGAAACCCAAAAATAATGCTCCAGTTTTGTTTCAAATTATTCTACTAGACAAGTGCTCTAAGAGTGAAAATAAGTGTCTTGGGCCGCAGATGGCCAGGATGGAAATAGATTGCATCTTGAAAAAAAATTGGCTAATTTTTTCAAGTTTATCGCTTCTGTCTTGGAAAACTCGCTAAAACTCTGATTATGTTCTATTTTCTCTTCGAAAATTTACTTTATATTTCCTCTATTTTGTGCATGACAAAGGTACTTAGTTTTAATGTAGGTCAATTCACTCAATATCTTCCTCTTAGTGTTCTATAAGCATTTTGTGTACAACAAAGGTACTTAGTTTTAATGTAGGTCAATTCACTTGATATCTTCTTCTTAGTGTTCTATAAGCATTTTGTGTACAACAAAGGTACTTAGTTTTAATGTAGGTCAATTCACTTGATATCTTCTTCTTAGTGTTCTATAAGCATTTTGTGTACGACAAAGGTACTTTGTTTTAATTTAGGGCCGTTTTGACCCCAAAAAACTCAAAATCGCCATGACATCCTTTTATTAGGCAACTAAGCTTCCCTAACGTACTCTAATGCCAAGCCAATAACAATGAGCCTTCATGTTAGTAATCTTTTTATCATGTATTAGTTTTGGTACAGGAAAATCGTTAAGGACACCGTAATAAAGTGCAGTCGTAATTCATATCTTTGTTGTGATAAAAAATTACAGCAGCTGCTGTAGATGTTTCAGCCGAGGGAGCATGGACCTAGGTTACACACGTGTTCAATCAATCAATCAATCAATCCTTTATTTAACGTCGTCAGTGCGTTTAGCTTAACAGTTAGTTTCCAGGTACGCCACGGAATAATGAAGATAAAAGAAACAAAATAAAACTTCACTAGAAGTAAACAAATAAAATGAAAGGCTGATCGCACAGAAAGGAATATATTTTCAACCTTTTTAACCGATTAATTTCGAACGGCACGGCCGTTCTTCATTTAGGGTATAACCCATTCTCGTCCCCAGAGCCGCTTGACCCTCTTAACCGCCGGAGCCTGAGTACGAGGGTCAAGGGGCCACTTGACTCTCGTACTCAGGCTCCGGCGGTTAAGAGAGTCATGCGGCTCTGGGGACGAGAATGGGTATAACCGTACTAAAAGAAAAAACGTTACAGATTTGAATATATATAAACAAACGAAAGATATGAAATTACATACTTTATTTATAGTATAAGCTAAATGGATAAAAATAGGACGCTGAAAAAACGTTACAGATTTGAATATATAACAAGTGAAAGATATGAAAATAAAAATAGGACGCTGAAATTTACATAAGTATATATCAAGTTTCATCGTGTCTGTTTAACCCATTCATTAGAAGTGTATAAATTTAAGTTAAGCTATAATTATAAATGATTACGAATTTAATGTAAAATGTAACAGTTGTCTATAATTGTCGCACATAACTGTCATAGCCCCGTGAGATTCGATATCCATTTAAGACTAGGCTATAATGAAAAATGATTTGAGTTACAATATTTATCTAAGTGTAAAAAGTGGTAACACGTATCTTAAAATTGTCCCACATCACTCTAGCTCTCATAGTCCCGTGAGATTTAATGTTTTTAAATTGTTCTTAAAAGCTATGTATGTTTGAATTTTCCTCGACTCGTCTGGTATCGAATTCCACAATTTCGATGCAGTGTACCTCCATGATCCTAAGCCATATGTTGTTGATTTCACTTTTGGAAGGTTCACGAATGTGGTGCCCCTGAGGTGTTCACAGTTAACGAACATGACGAATAAATCCACAAACAAACAACTATTTTAAAACAACTAAAATTAAAACTGAGGGTCTGTATTATTTTTTTCGCTCACAGTGTTATTGTCATTAAAATTACAGGTCTTTGAAGAAACGTTGTTTATGATTAACAACACGGACCAGTGAGTCCTAGTCGAAAGTTTCCAATTATGACTGGTTTTGCCTTTCAAACTGAGTACTAAATTATTCATTTATTTCTAGTTATTGGCGAGCATCACGGGATGTTAAAAGACTATCTACAGTTGCGTTTACGGGAAACAAATACGAGACATATTTATCCTAGGTAAGTAAGAAATAACTGTCGTTTCATATGTCTTTAATTTTAAGTTTTAACACTTAAAATATTTTTATTATAAGTTCATGAGATATAATTGTCGAGATCCTGCAATCCACCATAATCCGAAAGTCGATACTTTTTCTCTTGATATATTAATTTTTTGGTACGAAGATCTGAATCCATCGTGTTATGAGCCAAACTTTTATAGAAGCCATCACCTTAAAGATCGCTGTTAAATTTTCATAGCTTCAAAAGGCTGAAAATATAACCTTCAACGATCAAGTAATTAGAAAAGGAGTGTTTTAAATTTTAAGACTCCCGACTTTTTAGCAAAAATCTGCGATTTATAGACGCAAATGTCATTTTTTTTGCCCGATATTTCGTCAAAATGGCTCTAAACTTTCCAAAACATTGTTTATGGCATGAATACCAAACTTTCCTTCACCTTGTGCTCGAATTTATTAGAAACCTACTTGCTCCCTACTTGAGGAATCAGCATAGAAGTCCAACAAAAGAGGGAAGAGATTATTCGGATAGTGAATTCCTCCGAGCATTCTGCCAAGGTAATTAAGTGTTTATTTATTGTCATTTTTTCGAGCCTTCTTGAAATTCATACGGTTGTAAATTTTGCCAACTTAGCGTCTGAACAAATTTATTCTTGTTTACAATATATATGTACTCAGCTGGCTAGAACATCTATCAATGATTTGCAACATTTTTAAAACTTGTCCTTGAAGTTGAGCTATTTTCGTGCTGCGACATTTCGTCAAAATGACTCTAAACTTTCCAAAACATTGTTTATGGCAATATATGAATACTGAGTTTTCTTTACATTGAAGGTATGTGTTTGGTTATTGTCGTGTTTTCGAATGTTTTTGAAATTCAAACGGTTGTCAATTTTGCAAATATAGCGTCTACACAAATTTAATCTTGTTTAGAATTGATATGTACTCAGGCTACAACAGTTATCAATGATGTACAAAATTTTTAAAATTTATTCTTGAAGTTGAACTATTTTCGTGTTGCGCCGAAGCCGATCATGTGCGTCCAAAGACTCGTAGTTTACTGTTAAAATAAGAAATAAATTTACATCAGAGCTGATCGAAAATCACTTCACGGGTGAGCACGGAACGCGCTAATCAGGCGCGCATTGCAAGATCTTTACCCTCGTTTGGAATCACAGGTTCGCTAGAATATTAACATCATATAATCTTATATTTTAGTTGAAATAAGTTTTCCTTTTCGTTCTGAGTGTATGTATTCTTTCTCTGATCTTGGTCGTCGTAATATATTGATCGGCAAAGTATGAAATTGAAATTGCGTCACTATCGTTCAGAAATCTTCGAAAAACAGGCGACAGACCGTGTTTGACATTTTTGGATAGTTGCGTAATTTCAACAACGTTTGGTAACCTTTGTTTCTGTATGCAGTCTTTGTTTCGAAAAAGTCTTCATTCAAACATTTTGCTGCAAAATTATAAAAACTGCTTCGCGTGAAAGTATTACACTGACAACTTTTCGAGAGGAAAAAATTTCCAGTTTGATCAGCAGCCATTACTATAACTTCTTTCTTTGGTGGCTTCAAGATTGCTCTCATGGCGTTGGTCCATATTTTGCGGTTACCATTAGCCGGCTCAACGATAACCGTGTTTAGTGTAGCTGTTTGACATAACTGATGCATGTATTGCGAAATATCGAGGACATTGTCATTGACAAAAAACATCCTTTAACTTAGGAGTTCGCGGTTACGAAAGAATTGTATATTTTCTTGACTAAGTGAACAGATGTATCTCCATCTCATATCCAGACGTGGAAGACACGTAACAAGAAATTGCCAAGGAAATTTCCACATTTCCACATAACAGGAATAAAATTACAAAATTATTTTTCGCTTGGTTATTTTTAAAACAAAAAGCAAAGAATATTTATAAACTGAACCGATACTATTAGAGAAGGCATTGGGAATAAATAAACGTCTGTTTAGTTCTGAACTTGTTTTGGCGGATACGGAGAAAAGTTAGGCTTTTTTGTTGTTAATGTCTGGAATAGTGGGAATCATAGTAAACTGTTGTGTTTTAAAAGTATGGAAAATAACAGTACTATGGTCGAACTAGAAATTTAAGGTGAAAGCTGCCATGAACCACTGAGGTGTGGCTGACTATCTTTTATAGCAAACACAATAAGATGAATATAAGTTAAGCGAAGAAATTCACCATGATGATTTTTCATTTTTTCTTGAATCATTTTACTCCAAAACAAAAATATAAGTATATTGAAGAAATAGGGACACCATTGAAAAATTGCGGGTTTTTTAGTTGGCGGTCTTCTGGCACTCGTCCATATTTCGGGGTTTCCATAAGCTAGCTCATTAAAAACTGTGTTTAGCCTCTTTGACAAAGTGTATTGTCAGAATTCGGCGAAATTATCTCCGACAAAAAGAAAAATACATAAAATGCTGCTAGCTTTTTCTCAACTAGGTGATCGTAGGATATGCATCCTAACTTTAACTTATTTCTATATCTGGAAGAAAAATTACAAGAAATTGACAAGCGGATTTTCGTATTTTTTTACTTATTTTATTTTGTCAAAAGGAAAGTTTCTCTAACGTTGTGACGTCAACTAATTAATTTTGTATCCTACCCTATTGCAAAAACAAGATTGTGCCGTGATAGGAATGAGTTCCTTCGATATTAATTCGCACCAGAAAGTAAAGAATGTTCCGGACAAATTGTGCGGTTGTATACCTGGGAAAATGATGATAGCCAATAATCAAGAGTACAAGTATAATAGTTTCCACCAGCCGGCGCAATGAATCACCCGTCAACTCCTTTTATTGTCATAATTAACAAACGACAGGCCAATGTGCCCATTATCGTATAAGGCAAAATTGGACTTGCCTTTTGAGGTCTGTTTTAGAATAAGAGGATAATTTATAAAGTCTGGAAGGGATATCCTGTTGTTCTAGTCATAACAAGAACAACATTTATCAAAATTTAACATCAGAGTCTGGGAGAATTTTATTATGGTTATCTATTTCTGAAATCATTTTACCCAACAGAAATACGAGTCGAATTATATTTAGTAAACAGGAACACACACACACACGCACACCAAATTTGGAGTTTTATAACTGGCCAAATAGCTTTGGTCGATATTTTGCATGTTGTATGCATTGTCAATTATACCTTGTTTGTGGTTGATTTTTTTAATTTTGTCAAGAAAAGTGCGCGTTTCACTAGATAAAGAGAGCAGTGTTACGAGTCTTGAACAACAATACTGGTTGCACGCTTATTATATGTGACGTTCTTAACGATTTTTTATTTACAACTTGGCTCACAGAAAGTGTCTTTGCCGAAACATTTTTTATCAACTTTTCCTTTTTACTAATTTATCCTCATGATATGGTTTAAGACCCGTCCCGATAATTTTTTTTCATCACCCTATCTTTCGTGAAAGTAGGACGGTCGGTTGGTCGAATAAAAGGAAGAAACATAGCAAGGTAAATAAATAATTTGAAGTTTGTGAGCTTGGATTATAGCTTTCCTTGAAATGAAAATACTTCAGAAGGGTTTTTTGAGAAATTTACGTGTGTGATTGTGATTTCTGAGTCACTTTAATTTAGTAAGAGGACAATGGCAGTTTTTATACTGGAGATGCATGGTCTGTTCAGGGCGAACGTGTGCAAACATTCGTACTTCCTCTGGTTAAGCGTCTTGAAGTTCGTGTAGTACAAAGACAGGCTGCGTCTTAAACTACAGAAAAAAGGGAAGCCTCGAGAAATGTTTAACAAGTGGCGATTTAATACATTAGTACCAGGAGCCGTTAGTACTGTGAATGTGGCATGAATTCTATCTCTCTAGCACTAAATAATTAAGAATCAAAGGCTCCTAAGAGCCAACCCGTGAAAAAGAAATGCTAACACGCAACGCAAATATTTCGGTAAGCTTATGTTTTCACACTGACACGGTTCGATATACAGCTGTTTGATTAAACGTTGTCACTGATCGGTCTTACCCCTACGCGACCAGACCGAAAGGGAGTATGGGTGAATTAAAATGCATGATTAATTATTCTATATCGCGTTTACAACGGAGAACAAAACTCATGTTTGTCTTCGCGTGTTACGCAAAGACAACCAGAGTCGCTTCGATAAGGACGTTCCGTATTTTGATAATGTGCAGTTATTGAATGTGAATTGATTTCTCCCCATAATCCTTTTCGGTCTGGTCGCGTAGGGATGAGACCGATCAATGACAACGTTTAATCAAACAGCTGTATATATTTTTAAATTAACCGTAAAGGCCCGTGCAAACGAACGCAACATGTTGGGCGCAACATGTGATCGTTTGTACACCATGTTGGGCAATGTTGCATGATGTTGGCACATGTTGCGTGAAGTTTGAAATCGGTCAAACTTTTCGCCCAACATCACTAACATCTGCAAACATTTCTTTTGTTCTCGTGGTCATTGAAGCGCATCGCTACATGTCATGTTCGTTTGCACGGTTTGCACAGTTTGCGTAACATTGACATGCGCATCATCTCTCGATATGCAGCGGTAACTCTCTCACGATGTTTCTCACTCTTTCTTCCTGATCCAAGACCTCATCTTACCTCTTTGTGTACACTTAAGCGTTTTAGTTTCATCGACCTCTTCTAGAAGAGCGGTAATTGCGATGCATTTCCTCGCTTTCCATCGTCTGTATGGATCGGCCGCCATATTGGACGCGTATGGACGCATACGCAAAGGCTTTAGAGTAAATATCGATCCCAGACCCCTTGCGGTATAAAGTTTCACGCAACACAATTCGACTTTTTAACGTACATTGAGTTGATAAAAGGAAAAAAATGGGGTTTAGGTGCACTGTAAACTCCCTATCAACAAATAGGTAAAAAGGCGTACAAAGATTCATGTCAGATAGATACTGAAACTGTTCACAATGCCACATTTTGTGTCGACCTCGTCAAAAAGGACACCTAATTTATGGGGACATCGTTCGTTGAAAATTTGCCAAAAAAAATGATTCCTGTTTGTTTTTTCTCCGACAAAGTTGTTACCAACATCCACCAGATTTATAGCATCAGTTTTATCTTTATGGTCGTGGAGTATCATAAGATGGTTTAGTCTGCAAACTCCGGTTGTTGCCCGCAAGGACGTTTTTAACTTCCCAGCTGTTACTTTGGGTTCTGGCTTATAACATGATGAAACCTGTCATGTCATCCACAACAGAGACCGTTTTACTCTTCGCTCATAATGTCGTCAGACAAAGGTCCATGTTATGACCAGTGATATTCTGACAGCAATGCAGCAATTATGTGTATATTTCAAATCAGTAATAAGCTACTGAGATAGAAGCTTGACCTGCTTTGACCATAACCTATTTATTTGTTCTCTCAACTTCAGGCTTTGCCCTCCCTCCACTGACATGGAATTAATCCAGTTCGTCACAGTTATCATTTGGCTGTACCAATTGTCTTCTACTGTATACACATGTACTCATGATCAAGATCCATGCGGAGACTTCCAGCCTTTCTACAAAATGGCACTAAGAGGACATGTCTTTAAAACTTTAAAGGTTCGAAATTCTCTCCATTGTTTAAACGCATGCAAGATGGAGGCTAGATGTCAAAGCCTCAATCACCTTATGGGTAAAGACACCTGCGAGCTCAACAACCGCACGAAAGAGGCGAGACCCGAAGACTTTATCACAGACATTACCAAGTTGTACCTGAAAAAGCCTAAAAATAGAGGTAAATATGTATCGTATATTTCTCAGTTTTGAAAAAGTATTCAATACCACACCAATTTTAATTTTAGTAAAGTAAGCCAAAATTGAACTAAATCATTTAATTAAAATTCTGTAAAATTTACAAGGAAATGATAACACATTATTATCGGCTAAAATTAAGAAAAAACAATTGCTTTATAACATGGTCCCTTAACAGTCATTCGGAAAAAAGTGAAGGGTACTTAAACTAGTTTTATATGGAAAAAAGGAAGATTTTTAAGCAATCCTTTACTGAAATTCCATAACCTGCGTACAAACGTCTCCTATTTGCTTCCTTCGGAAATAGGAGACTGTGCGCAGGCTGAACTTTCACTGCATGAATTATGTCCTCTGAGATCCTGAGATGTTTCTCGTCTGATCATGTGTTTTATAGACACGAAAGCAGGCAAGTTGGCAATCGATGCACTGATATCCCGATATCATTGCAAAAAAAAAAATGTAAAACGTGGCAGTTTTAAAACTCTTTAATTAATGGAAAGCCCTCAACATGGTAAACCTGCGCTAAGCTGGGAACGTTATTTTTACCTAACAGCGCCCCTTGGATCCATTCCTGAGCTGCCAGCTGTAAGTTGTAAAGAAATAATGATGAGCGAAGGACAAGCGGTCAGTGGAAAATACTGGCTGACCTCGATAGAACCCAATATGGCTGCACTCGCCCATTGTGATATGCAGACAGAAGGTAAACTAAGTTGTTAATACGTTTAAAATAACTTTTTAGGTGTTTGGCCACCGATCGCTGTACTTGTTAACACGGATTTCAACAAGCGTTTTGTATTTATTTTGTAAAAGGAAAAAGAAAAAGAAAAAAGAGAACACACTTACATACCAATGGCAGTGAGGCCCATAAGGGCATGCCAATTGCGACGGTGTAATATCCAGTACATTCCACTCCGAAACGTTCGTAGCAGAGCTTAGCAGCACACTGTATTTCTCCATTTAATATATTTCGAAGAATTTGCCTTCACAGTATTTGACCCAGGAAAAAACGATCGCTGTAAATTTAATGGCCACAAAGGTTAGCGACCGTAAACTGGCGTCCAGTGCTGCCTTACAATCATTCTTATACTGTCTCCTGAGTACGTTTCCTAACAGTACCAGTTTCACCTCCTTCGTCATACCTCAAAACTTATACCATGGATGCACAGGGTGTCCACGCCGATCCAGACAAGACGAGAGCCATTGTCCAGTTCCCAGTCCCTTCTAATACAACAGAATTACAGAGGTTCATGGGGATGGATAACCAGCTGGGAAAGTTCATTCCAGGATTGTCTGACCTAAACGCACCCTTACGCCAACTGCTTCGCAAGGAAACTACATGGTACTGGAGAGATGCTCAGCAAACGACCTTCCAGCGAATCAAAAAGGTCCTGATATCACCTTAGGTCCTCGCACACTGACCCTCTTTGTCAAACAATCATAGCAGCAGACGCCTCATCAAGTGGACTCGGAGCGGTTCTCCTTCAGATCCAAGACAATGGACAACGTCATCTTATCTGCTACATCTCAAGGTCCCTTACCGCGGCTGAAACGAACTATGCGGTTATCGAGAAAGAAGCACTTTCCTCAATCTGAACATGTACTGGGACTCAGCTTTACTTTGGAGACAGATCACAAGCCCCTCGTACTTCTCCTAACCACAACTTCCCTCTCCAAGATGCCACCCCAGATACTACGTTTCCGTCTCAGGATGATGAGATTCAACATATTGATGAGTGTGAAGCAGACTCTCGCAACTGCAGCAGTTATGCAGTCTGCAATAACATTAAAACATCAAAAAGGATTTTATAGTTGTTGCTGCAATCCAGCCTACGGCGGAAATGAACGCAACGGCACAGATCAATTTACATCCAGACGTTCTCCTCCTGTCGTGCGAAAGACTCCAATAAATGTATAATTATAATATTATAATAATAATAATAATAATAATAATAATAATAATAATAATAATAATAATAATATAAAGTTGGACTTAATGTATGTTCCCTCCTATTTTAGACATTAACGAGTGTGAAGCCAAAACTCATAATTGCAGTGCCAATGCTACCTGCAATAACATCGAGGGATCATATAACTGTACATGCAAACCAGGATACGTTGGAGATGGCCTCAATTGCACAGGTGAGTGTTTTTGGTCAGCGCTTTCCTCTCAGTTAGCTTTTCTTTGTTGATTGACCCCAATTTTTTTCCAACATTTTTTATTCAATTGAAACGAAAACAAAATTTCCATTCGTTGTATTTTGGAAAAAGAGGGATTTGTTCTTGTGTTATGAAATGATTGAGGGCTAAACACGCAAGAATAATTGCCGAGTAACTTCATACACAACACGTACATTCTCTGGAGAATACGTTTATTTGACATTAAAGAATTCAGGGCTACAATTTTGAAATTCGAACCAGAAGGAAGACGTCTGCGAGCAATCGACAGATAAATGCGTAACTGTTTGGCACACAGTGGGAGAGAAAGGACAGTTTGTGATCGACACCAATGCATACGTGGCTTCAGGTTATTCCTGATCTGTGTTCAAACATTACACAAAGGGGTCGTACATCTGTGCAGGTAATTTTGAGTACACATAGATCTCATCGGTCTTCACGGAATAGCCCCACATAGATCACATCGATCGCAAAATGTCGGAAAGGCTCGGTATGTATGTTCTACGAGCATTAATTTATGCTAAGAATGGACTGAAAAGGAAAAACATGTAAAAGGACAGTCGTTGAAGAAATCGGCCCATCCGAGTCAGAAGAGGCTGTCAAGGGCATAAAGAGATTAACATGTCAATGCTCAGCTTAAGATATTTTTGACTAACTACACCATTCGGGGAGCTGACTCACAAAGACAATACAAATGGGGAGCAGAACAGAGCGAAGCATATGAAAAGCTCAAATAAGCATTACATGTGAAAGTACTATTGTTTACTTCCACCTTGTCCGTAACAAATGTTTTCAGAGTTGAAGAGTACCAGGAGCCCCGAGGTACTATCAGCCAGGTGAAATTAGGGAAGGACGTTGTTCCACTTCATAAACCGTACCGTATAACTTTAACTGAGAGTCTGACAGAGAAGGATGCTTTGTCAGTCGAATGGATCAAGAAGATGTTCAGCATTTACCTTTTGGGAGCAGGTAAGTTTCAATTTCATTACAGCCCATAAAGCCACTACTGCCACTGTTGAACAAATGGGTTGTGGGTATGCAGGATGTCAATTTCGAGCTGGTCTTTGAGCCAGGAAAGGAGAGGGCAGATCCGATTGTCCAACTATCAAGACACCCATTAAATTACCAGAGACAGACAAGAACACCGTAGACAGAGTTGTCAAAAAGGTGCAGATTACCATTACAGACGATTACATTTCAGAATACAGGGTGGTGACTGAAAGCAGCATAAAGAGGGAACAAAGCTGTACGTAGTGGATGACATGTTCTTCAGAATGAACAGGATCATTATACCCACAAGTTTCCTGAGAAAGGGGATAAAAGCAGCAGAAGATAGTCCGCATTCTTTTGCATAGACAGCAGCACAATGTCATCAGCAATTCAACGTCAAGATCTTTGAGTCGTTCTGTCAAACCTCACTGTATCCTTCGCTGTCTCCTCTCTGTAACGCTATACAACACCCAGCGATGATCATTAGGAAGCAAACACTTGGCATCCCACACCCCTAGCTGCCTAACTATAGAGACCACTCTAAACCAATCGAATAATCTGTTATTATGCCTAAACACTACAGTTGTAGTTCTTGTAGAACAGTTGTACAAGTGTAATAGTCTAGTTTGGTATACCGTAGCTTCTCTAGATCGCCCATAAACGTTTTCCATGTTCTCTATGTTCTCTTGGGTAGAGAGTTGCTTTCCACTCATAACATTACTCTATTATGTTCCTCAGGATAAATATCTGCCTCGTACAACCTCTTCCTTTTGGGAAACCTGCTTATTCTTTACGAAGACACCGTCCACGGTCGCACTGATTATTTCCATTTTGATGTTGCATAGCACTTTGCTTGGCATCGACAATGACTTAGTTCCTCTCCACTTGTCACATTCTGTGGAGGCAACCTTCTTTGGAATCTGCACAATTACTCCTTTCTGCCAGTCACTTGGTATGCTCACAGTTTCCCAGATCCTTTTATACAGTCTGCCCCGTCCGACCGCAGCCGTTCCCATGTCTGCATTCAGTACCTCGGCACTGTTTTCATCTCCAGGACTATTTCTAGCGGTCAGTTTTTTTAGCGTTTTTTTATGACCTTTTATTTCCTGTTCCCCTGGTGGCTCAGTATTGATTACCAATTCTTCTGAAAATGCATCTTCTTCCAAAAGATTGTCAGGTGGAGGCCGATTCAGCACACATCTTAAATGCTCAGACCATCTCTTCATTGATCATTTTCGTTTGCTAGCACATTTCTGTCTATATCTCTGACTGACATGGACTTATTTTTCTTCTTCCCACACAATTCTTTTGTAATACTGTGCACTGTCCCCATTTAATTCCGATTTGCAGCTTCCTTGGCTTCGCGTGCTTTGCCGTCCACATATGTTCTCTTATCCTTCCTGACACTACTCTTTACTTTAGTATCATTTCTGTTGCATTCAATTTTCAAATAGCCTTTTACTTCCTTTGAATTTGTACCTCCACATTTTTATTTTTACTTTCTTCATTTCTTCGATTTTACTCCTCGCTCAGCATTGGTATTGATGTTATCATTCTACACCCCAGAACCTCCTCGCTTGTCTTCTGATAAGACCCTTTTATATCCTCCCAAGACTTTTCCACTGCACAATCGATGTCTAAAACTTGAAATCTGTTTCTCAACTCAATACATAACACCTCCCTGACCTCTTGAACTTTAAACTTTAAGCCTTTCCACAGCATACCTCTTGTTGCTTGTAAATGGCTTTGTAATCCTTGCAAAGTTTTTTAAGCTTAACCACAACCAGGTCATGTTCGCTCCCTAAATATATCCGCTCCTCTTATGGCCTTATTATCCTATAAGGATCTTCTGAACGTGCTAGTGAAGGTGTTGTCCATGTAGCCTTATGAATTGCTCTATACTTTCACCTATAACGGGATTTTTTGTGTCACAGAGGTTAACCAATAGGTCACCGTTCTTGTTTATCTTTCTTAGAACCTCAGTACTTCTTTCCCCATCACAGGCTTAAAACCACGGTTATCTTTCTCAATCATTGCATTAAAATCATCTTTAACCAGTAGTAAGTCGTGCTGAGGCAAGTCATCTGCCAGTTCCTGCAGCTAGTTGTAAACTAATTCCTTCTTATCATCCCTACTGTCATGAATTGGTGCGTAACACTATAATACTGTCATGTTAATGTGCCTGGGAAAGAATCTTCCATTTATTAGTCTGCCACTAACTGGTTTCCACTCCGTAAGGCTCTTCGCTGCTGATCTCTCGCTCATCATTATTGCTACTCCCTGTTGATGGAAGGTGTTATTTCGCTCAGAGAATACTAAAGTCTCTCCTGTTAGTAACCTCATCCTCCAACATCCGACCCGGCATCTGCATTCACAAATACCAAGGATTTGCAATCTGCATCTCGTCATCTCGCTGGCCACCTGTGCAGTCTTTCCTGGGGTGTATATCGACTTTCGTTCCAAAATCCCACCTTCGTATGTTTCTTTGGATGCGGGAATGACTACAACCGGCTGTTGGCTCCAAAATGGTTTTCGCTCTCTTTGCTAACAACCTTCATAACACCCTTCGGTCGCTACTGCTTTAACAGATTGCCATTCAGCATAATTTCAGCGCCGGAGATATTTCAGCAGACCATGTCAGCCATTTTGGAGGGCCTTGATGGAGTGATCTGCCGGATGGATGACATCCTCATCCATGGCAGAAACCAAACACAACATGACACAAGTGTTCGGGCTGTTTTATTCCGTCTTTAATAAGCTGGACTGACATTAAACATTCAGACGTACGAGTTTTCTCAAGGAAAAATAAAATTCCTGGGGCATATTATCGATGCACAGAGGGTCCACGCTGATCCAGAGACGACGAGAGCCATTGTCCAGTTCCCAGTCCCTTCTAATACAATAGAATTACAGAAGTTCATGGGGATGGTTAACCAGCTGGGAAAGTTCATTCCAGGATTGTCTGACCTAAACGCACCCTTACGCCAACTGCTTCGCAAGGAAACTACATGGTACTGGAGAGATGCTCAGCAAACGGCCTTCCAGCGAATCAAAGAGGTTCTCATATCACCTGAGGTCCTCGTACACTGACCCTCGTCGTCAAACAATCATAGCAGTAGACGCCTCATCAAATGGACATGGAGCGGTTCTCCTCCAGATCCAAGACAATGGACAACGTCATCCTATCTGCTGCATCTCAAGGTCCCTCACCGAGGCTGAAATGAACTATGCGGTTATTGAGAAAGAAGCGCTTACCATAATCTGGGCGTGTGAACGCCTTGAAGAACATGTACTGGGACAGATCACAAGCCCCTCGAACCTCTCCTAACCACCTCTCCTAACTACGTTTCCGTCTCAGGATGATAAGATTCAACATATTGATGAGTGTGAAGCAGACTCTCACAACTGCAGCAGTTATGCAGTCTGCAATAACATCAAAACATCAAAAGGATTTTATAGTTGTAGCTGCAATCCAGGCTACGGCGGAAATGGACGCAACGGCACAGATCAATTTATATCCAGACGTTCTCCTCCTGTCGTGTGAAAGACTAATAATAAATAATAATAATAATAATAACAATAATAATATAAAGTTGGACTTAACCCTATTCGGCCTGGGCTTTTTTTGAGTTCCTGAGCCTGGGGGGGGGGGGGGGGCACATTGTGCCCCCCCTTCGTAACTTCGAGAACATTAAGGCTACGACAGTGAAACCTAGAGGGTACATAGTACGTCCAAAACTGTCTCCTTTGCGGTCCGCACAATGGAACAATGACGTCATATGACGTAGTTATTAGGTAATTAGTTATACGGCCGCCATCTTGGATCCGCCATCTTGGATTTCTGAAATTTTTTAAAACCTCTTACAAACCATCCAAATTCACTCAAAATTAATCAAAACCAATAAATAAACGCTAAATGACGTAAAAATATAAAAGTTATACCAATAAACATTGTTTTTCTTCATTCAAAGGTACAAATATGCAAATTTCAAAAAACATGGCTGTCAAAATCTTGTTGCCATGGAAACTTCAAGTCACGTGATCAAAAAATTGTCAAATAAAATTGTTGCCAGATAAATTTTAGGAAAAGTCACAAAGTTTGATGGCGTTTGAATACATATTGAAGAAGTTATGAACGTTCAAAGTTAGCGCGGGCACTTTGTGCCCCCCCCCCCCGGCCGAATAGGGTTAATGCATGTTCCCTCCTATTTTAGACATTAACGAGTGTGAAGCCAAAACTCATAATTGCAGTGCCAATGCTACCTGCAATAACATCGAGGGATCATATAACTGTACATGCAAACCAGGATACGTTGGAGATGGCCTCAATTGCACAGGTGAGTGTTTTTGGTCAGCGCTTTCCTCTCAGTTAGCTTTTCTTTCTTGATTGATCCCAATTTTTTTCCAACATTTTTTATTCAATTGAAACGAAAACAAAATTTCCATTCGTTGTATTTTGGAAAAAGAGGGATTTGTTTTTGTGTTATGAAATGATTGAGGGTTAACCACGCAAGAATAATTGCCGAGTAACTTCATACACAACACATACATTCTCTGGAGAATACGTTTATTTGACATTAAAGAATTCAGGGCTACAATTTTGAAATTCGAACCAGAAGGAAGACATCTGCGAGCAATCGACAGATAAATGCGTAACTGTTTGGCACAAAGTGGGAGAGAAAGGACAGTTTGTGATCGACACCAATGCATACGTGGCTTCAGGTTATTCCTGATCCGTGTTCAAACATTACACAAAGGGGTCGTACATCTGTGCAGGTAATTCTGAGTACACATAGATCTCATCGGTCTTCACGGAATAGCCCCACATAGATCACATCGCCGATCGCACAATGTCGGAAAGGCTCGGTATACCGCGCATGGCAAGTAAGGTAACTCCAGTATAACTCAATTATTCTGCCACTCCTTGACTGATTGTGGTGGTTATCGTTTTGTCTCAATTAAACGCCTGAGGCGTTTATTTAAAACTCGGCCTCGCGGACCCGGCGTTTATTCGAGTCACGTAATGTTTTAAGGAGGCTCGTACCCATTTCTCAAGTCCACACCCTTTCAATTTTAATGGGCCATATCTTTTGTTGTAGTGCATAAAAAGACAAGCCACTTTGCATGCAAACACACAATACATTGAACTTTATGGGAGTATAGGATTTGCTTACATCGGTGCTTCCATGGCAACGGAATGGTGATCCTCTGAAATTCACAAGTTGCGGAGTTTCTCTAGATCAAGAGATTGAAATTTTTGTAAAACTCGCTAGTGGACTAATTGATTAGACCATGGGCTTCAACTGGACAAAGTTTAAAAGAAATGTATGAGAGCGTTTTCGAAATTTTTAGGGATGAAGTTTTGGGGATTATAAATACAGTGAAAAACATACTATCGACATAATTGGCTAATATCTACAGAAAATGATGCGCGATGGGGATGCAGTTTCATCTCATAGTAGTTTGATTCCATTTGAAATGGTGTGTGAAAAAGTGAGGGGGTTGCTTTGGCCGATTGCGAGAAAGAAAGATTTGATTAGCGTGCGTTCAGCTGCTCTTGTTGCCATTTTTGTATGTAATTTGGTCTACGCCTACAAATGTGATGATAATTTGGAAACCGCGAGATAAATTTTTTTAAAAATTTGACAATCTCGAAATTGGTCATCAATTTATATGGCCTGCAAGTTTCAAGGACATTGAAGACATGCAAGGCAATAAAATAGGGCTTCCAATGAACCAATTTTTTCCCGCAGATTTTGTGTTTACAAGTGAGCGTCCTCATTATTCACGAGTATTGTTTTCGAGTTTCATATGCACGTGCAAAACTTTAGCAAAAAATTTATTTGCATCGGAACAGAACGCTCGATTGCTTTCCGAAGAATTTTCCAAAATATGCTAATAGCTGGATTGAGAATTGTAATAACATTACGCATTCGATGTTGCGCTATTACGCTGTAATGCAGCCATACCAAGGGTCTCTTTAAAATTGCAGGACAAGAAGAACATATCCCAATTTGGAAATTTATAAACGTAATGCAGAAACAGTGCTTCATTAATATGTCACACGCAAGAACAGCGTGACAACTTTATATTTTAGCTGAGAATTCTGCTTTGCGCTATTTTATATCTAAATAAGGAACAGATGCTACGCCGATTGCAACAAATAACCAGAGTGAGACAATCATAAATGTGTTGTTTCTGCATCCGGCACTTGATGAAACGTGACGTTTCCGACGTTGTCTTCATCAGTACTGTTGTCATTGCTATTCGTAACGCAAGCCAGTTATTAGCATGTTTCGGAAAATTCTTCGGAAAGCAATCGGGCGTTCTGTTCGATGCAAATAAATTTTTGCTAAAGTTTTGCACGTCCATATGAAACTTGAAAACAATACCCGTGAATAATGAGGACGCTCACTTGTAAACACAAACTCTGCGGGAAAAAATTGGTACATTGGAAGCCCTATTTTATTGCCTTGCATGTCTTCAATGTCCTTGAAACTTGCAGGCCATATAAATTGATGACCAATCTCGAGATTGTCAAATTTTTAAAAAAAGTTATCTCGCGGTTTCCAAATTATCATCACATTTGTAGGCGTAGACCAAATTACATACAAAAATGACAACAAGAGCAGCTGAACGCACGCTAATCAAATCCTTCTTTCTTGCAATCGGCCAAAGCAACCCCCTCAATTTTTTACACATCATTTCAAATGGAATCAAAGTACTATGAGATGAAACTGCATCCCCATCGCGCATCATTTTCTTTAGATATTAGCCAATTATGTCGATAGTATGTTTTTCACTGTATTTATAATTCCCAAAACTTCATCCCTAAAAATTTCGAAAACGCTCTCATACATTTCTTTCAAACTTTGTCCAGTTGAAGCCCATGGTCTAATCAATTAGTCCACTAGCGGGTTCTACAAAAATTTCTCTTGATCTAGAGAAACTCCGCAACTTGTGAATTTCAGAGGATCACCATTCCGTTGCCATGGAAGCACCGATGTAAACAAATCCTATACTCACATAAAGTTCAATGTATTGTGTGTTTGCATGCAAAGTGGCTTGTCTTTATACGCACTACAACAAAAGATATGGCCCATTAAAATTGAAAGGGTGTGGACTTAAGAAATGGGTACGAGCCTCCTTAAATTAGTTTTGTTACGAATGCGTTGCGTAACAAGAACAACGTGAATCCAGCGATAACAATAACTAATTTATTGTGAACGAATATGAACAACAATAAGCTTAAGCAAAAAATATATTTTTCTTACTATTAATAGTTTTGATTCTTAAACCACTCAAACAAAACACCCTTAAGACTAGCAACATGTCATCACTATTTTATTTGACAACAGGCATATGCATCAAGATCTGGGGGGAGGGTACTAGTTGCTGGCCAATATTTAGTGCAAAGGTGAAAGTTGCATGAAAGCCAACTTCAAGGGGTGGTGATTTTCAAAACTAGACAAGAGAGGTGGAGTTAGAACAGCTAGTGACAGTTAGTAGTCGAGGGTCAGTTCATCTAGGGTGCTCAAGTTTGATACCATCGCCTATCACGTGACCTGGCCAACCCTAAACCTGGGACCTAACCAAAAGTTAGGCCTGGCCCTGAGCTAAGTTACCTCTACCCTAGAATATTATTCTAACCCTAGAATCTTAACCCTAACCCCAGATTAGAACTGTCCCTGACCCTAGCTTTCGCCGGGGGGGTGTCAAAAGCCCTGGTCACGTGACCTCCATTTTTCTTGATTAACTCTTTTCCGACGGTGACTTTTTACGTTTTTGAGTGATTTTCTGCATATGAACGAGCCATAGGATTTCGTGACTCCATATTTGGGGTTACCATGGAAAGTGCTGCTGTTCTAAAACACTGAAGGCTCGAGTTTACAAGAAACGTCATTCTGACGTAGTGTTTTTGCTTCGTTAAGCGATACGAACAGATCAAATATGGTTTGTATGCGATTTTTGGTAAGTTTACAGCCATTTTTCATCTTTAGTAGCTGCCCGATGAGCATCATTAAGCGTGAAGGTAGCTAAGAGTCCACTTTCTCAATGAAGCGAGTTAGGTGTTGTACTTCGTTTGAATAGGCCTCGGAGGCGAAACCTATCCCGCAGGGTGAATTTGTCGATAGGAATGTGACGAAGTATATGTTGTGAGACAGTAAATCGAAAGGTCCAATGGCTCTGTATAACTCCGTTTTATTCTAAAACAAACAAATAATATTAAATGACATGAATGATCGTAACACAAAACTTGATGGCGAAACGAAGCGATTCTTACAATACAAGCGAAAATAAAACACTAAATACACGTACAAAAGCTTAGCTTACCGAGTACCGACGGCTGGTCCAAGGGGACAATATTTAGGATGGGTTTTGAATAATTCTCAGGGAGAAAAGCTGACTGAAAGTACAACAGTGAAACGTGTTTACGACTACAGCGGGAGATACGGCTCCCGGATGTAAGGGGAGGAAAACCGCTGACACAAACTGGATGTGTTGAGCGCGGGCCTCAACATGGCCCCCCCTTTGAACAAGCTAACTTATGCTTCGTTCAACAAAACAATAACGTAAAAAAAAAAAAAAAAATCTATCTTGCAAAAGAGTTCAGTGTTCATACTTAAAAGACTAAATGAAATGGTTTAATGTTCATTTGGTGTCGAGTCCAGTTACTTAGATTCCTCCAGAAGACACAACTTGGAGATTGGGCGCAGAAAAGTCGAGTTCTTTGTCTTGACTTCGGCTGTTCGGACTAATCCATCGGGGCCAGGGAACACTTTCACAACTCGACCCAGCAGCCAGTGACCACGAGGAAGCTTCTCTGTCACAACAAGAACAAGGTCGTTAACAGCCAAGTTGCGCCGCTTGAGAATCCACTTCTTGCGCTCTTGCAATAGGGGTAAATATTCGCGAATCCATCGATTCCAGAAGTGACTCGCCAAAAGCTGGCCTCTTCGCCACTGTTTGCGGGAGTGTATGTCCGCTTCGTGAAATTCACCAGGAGGCAGGGACATTCCTTGACGCTGTTGCAGCAGGTGGCTTGGCGTGATGGGGTCACTATCATTTGGGTCATCACTACTTGGACATAGAGGTCGACTGTTCAGGATCCCAACTGCTTCGGCGAATACGGTTCTCAGGGTCTCCCTTGTAACAAGGGCGTGTGGATGGCCCAAGACAGCTTTCATTGTGTTGCGGACACTCCTTATCAGGCGCTCCCACACTCCGGACATGTGGCTGGCAGTAGGGGGTTGGAAGTGCCACTTCTTCAGGGGCTGGCAATACCACTCAACTTCCTTTTCATGTAAGGACCTCTGGATCATCTCATGGTCTAACTGTTGGATAGCCAGGGTCAACTCTCTCTCTGCTCCAGTAAAGTTGGTGCCGTTGTCACTCCAGATTTCCTTGGCGGCGCCACGAATACAGGTAAAACGTCTCAGCGCTTGGATGAATGCATCGGTCTCCAAGGATCCCACATCCTCCAGATGTATCGCTCTTGAGGTGAGGCAGACGAAGATGCAGCCGTATACCTTTTCTGTGGCCCGGCCTCGCTTTACATGGAAAGGGCCAAAGAAATCTAGCCCAGTGAAGGTGAACGGTGGTTCATGTGGAACGAGTCTCGCCTCCGGGAGGTCCCCCATCATCTGGTTCATTACTCTTTCGTGTCTCTTACGGCAGGGTACACAACCGCGAAGGATCTGGCGAGTAAGTGCACGGGCATTGACAATCCAAATCTTCTGCCGCAGTACGGAAAGAACATGCTCTCGTCCTGCATGACCAAGAATCTCATGATGGTGACGAATAAGCAACGTGGCGATAGGGTGCTCACTTGGGATCAGCGGCGGATGGATGGCTTGAGGCGCTACAGGTGCGTGACGCAGTCGTCCTCCAACACAGACTGTGCCATCAATCAAGATTGGGCAGAGCGGGGTCAATTTGCTGCTGCTTCTCACTGGTCTTCCAGCTTTCAGGGCTTGCAACTCTTCCAAGAAATACTGCCGCTGGACTATCTTGATGATGATCTTTGAGGCTGCATGTATCTCCGGCAGGCTGATCTTGTTAGGCATGCTGTGTAAAATGTGCTTAGATTGTATGTAATGGACGAAGCGCTTGAGCCAGGACACACTCCGGACGAGCTTGGGCCAGGAAGAGAACTTTTCTAGCAACTGATCTAAGGAGGAGCTGTTTGCAACGGTCAGGGTGTTTTGGTTGACTCTTGGGCGGATCACTTCAGCATCATCTTCCTTAATGCTGCCGACTTCACGGTGCGGCCACTGATCCTCTGACTGCCAAAGAAAGTCTGGACCAGACCACCATCTACAGCCGGGTTGAAAGGAATCGATTGGCAGCCCACGTGACCCATCATCGGCTGGGTTGAGAACTCCAGGAACATGGTGCCACTGGTCTGGGGTGGTATGCTCGTGAATTTCTTCGAGCCTGGTGGCCACAAAGCGGTGAAATCTCCTGGTTTCGTTCCTTATGTACTGGAGTACCGTTAGGGAGTCCGTCCAAAAGGTCACGCTATCAATGGTAAGTTCCAGCTCTGCTCTGACCAAGCTGCTGACGCGGACGGCCATGAGGCTGGCCATCAATTCCAGTCTTGGGATGGTCGGTCTCTTTAGCGGTGCATTACGTGATTTCCCGAAGACGAAGGAGCACTGAACTTGGCCACTATCATCGCACAGTCTTAGGTATGCTACAGCTGAATAGGCGTACTCGCTGGCATCACTGAAGAGATGAAGTTCCACTGCACAGTTGTTGGCCATGTCTGGATTTCTGTAGCAGCGAGGTACTTGGATGAGCTCAATGAGTGGCAAGGAACTTGTCCACCGCTTCCAAATCTGCAGGTGACGATCCTCAATTTGCTCGTCCCACTCCACCTTTTCTTTCCACAGCTCTTGAATCAACACCTTGACCGGGAGAACGAAGGGTGATAAGAGTCCTAAAGGGTCAAACAGCGTGCTGATAGTGGAGAGGACTCCACGCTTGGTGGCTGGCTTGTTGGTTGGCACTGTTTTAAAGCAGAAGACATCTCGTTCGGCATCCCAGTGGAGACCTAAGGTGCGGTTGATGGGCAGTCTGTCTAATTCGAGGTTGAGGGTTGGATTGGCTCGTTCTTGTGATGGCAGTGTTAATAGAACTTCCCTCCGATTGCTCAGGAACTTAGTGAGACGGAAACCGCCCTCCTTTAGCATACCAGTCAGATTGTTGGCAAGGGTCGTGGCCTCTTCGACTGAGGAGGTAGACTTGAGGAGATCGTCTACATAAAAGTTTCGGCGCACAGTCTCAGCAGCCTGTTTACCATATCTTGCTTCATGGTCGTCTGCCGTTTGTCTGAGAGCTTTGTTCGAGCAGCAGGGAGAAGAAGTAGCACCAAATATGTGCACTTGCATTTGGTACTCCTCTGGGTCACGGTTAAGGTTGTCGGGCCACCAAAGAAAGCGGAGGGCGTCACAGTCCTCGGGAGGTACTCGTACTTGATGGAACATTTTCTCAATGTCGGCAATAAGGGTGACTTGTTCCTGACGAAAACGCATGAGGACACCAGCCAGGTTGTTAATGTAATCCGGGCCTTGCAGGAGCTGGTCATTTAGGGATGTGCCGTTGAATTTGGCCGCTGCATCGAAGACGACGCGAAGCTTGCCCGGTTTGTTGGGGTTCAGGACTGGATGGTGAGGTAAGTACCATGTTTTGTCGCTTAACCTTCCAACCTCTTCTTGCGTGAGCTTGCGAGCGTGGCCCATGGTGAGGTACTCGTTGATGACGGAACGGTACTTCACATGAAGCTGCTCATCCCGTTCTAGACGACGCTTAAGATGTCGCAGCCGTATTTGAGCCATCTGGCGGTTGTAAGGAAGCTTGGGTTCTGCTTGTCGCCAAAGGAGACCAACACAGTAATGTCCATCCAGCTTGGAGATGGTGTTGCTGATTATCTTCTCTGCACGCTTGTCTTCCATTGACATTGACTTGTAGTGTTCAGTACCAAAGGACTCTGATTTCCAGAAAAGTTCTACCTGATGGTTGAGGGAAACATCATTAACTGCTGCATGAATGTGGTGAACATCATAGCTCTCTCTCTTTAATCTGTCTCCAGTTCTTCCAAGGACAGCAAAACCGAGACAAGAGCGAATTGCAATGGGGTCTTCCGGGTTTCCATGGCGAACCTCTAACGGGATGAAGGCTGCCGAGACGTTGGTACCGATGATCAAGGATATCTTGGGACGATCAACTTCAGGAAAGGGGACATCCTGCAGATGCGGCCATCTTCCCTTATTTGCAGTAATACATTGATGTCGCAGTGGAATCTGCAGTTCGTTTCCTGACCATGTTCCTTGTAACTGGAGACGTCGGGGCTGCTCATCGATGAGGGATTCTACTGCAAGGTCGACTCTTTCTCCTTCCTGAGGCTCATTACGTTGGCTCACGGTTGAAAAGACTAATCGGTCAGGCTGGCCACGAAGATGTAGGAGCTTGACAAGAGACGGGTCAACAAGAGTTATCTCAGATCCAGAATCCAGCATTGCATAAGTAGTTACCGCCAATCCATTGTGACCAACAACTCGCAGGGGCACAACTTGCAGAAGGACAGTGTCAGTGTCACAGTCCTCAGTTCCAGTAGTGGTGCAGGAAGTGGCGGCAGTTAGATTTTCAACCTCTGTTGATCGGGCATCAGAAACATGATCTTCCGATACGCTGACATGGAACTGAGTGGGGTGAAGGAGTGAATGATGAAATGCACCACATCCCGTAACACGGCACCTGAAAGAACTGGGACAAGTGTCTGCTGAATGTTTTGTGTCTTTGAGACAGTTCGGACAAAGTTTGTTCGCGGTGATCAAGGATGCTCTTTCTTGTGGCGTTTTGCCCTTAAATGTCTCACATCGATACAGCGGGTGCGCCTGTCCACAGCAACGACACTTGCCATTTTTGGGCGGTGGCTTGCGGTCACCGATGGTAGTCATTGTTGTGATCCTTGGTAGATCATACTTTTCAGGTGGCGGCGTGACTCTTCTGCTCTTGGTAGGGGTTGTGGTGTTAGCCTTCTGGTTTATCGGATGGTTTGCGATGCTAGCCTGTCTATTCACGAAGCTTGCAAAGTCACTCAAGGTTGTGAAGCTCTGGCCTTTAGCCTCCAGGTCAAAGGCTAGTGTGGCAAACTTGTTCTGCAGGTGTTTCGGTAGGCGCTCTGTCATACTGATGATGTTCCCTTGATTGATTTCTGACAAGCAAGCCATGGACTTTAGAGTTGCGAGGGCTCTTGTAGCTTGATCAGCAAATTTCCTCAGGGCGGCTTTGTCCCCACCTGCGATAGGTGGTCCTTTGGTGAGGTTGTTTACTACAGAGCTGACAATCATGCAGGGGCGGCCGTATCTTTCCTCAAGGATCTTGATTGCCTGGTAAATTCCTCCTGCTGCGGTCTCGAGTCCACACACCGCGTCTTTAGCTTCACCACCAAGAAACTGTAGCAGGCGCGTCATCTTGTTCTCATCGTCAATGTCCTCCCGAGACATCACAGCATGCTCGAAGCGCTGCTTAAACAAGGGGAACTCATCCGGAGCTCCGAAGAACTTTTTTATCTGGATAGGAGGTAGATCTTGATTGTACGCAAGCCTTTGTTGTGCCTTTGAAACATCTCTCATCGCCGTGGCAACCAGGGCTAGGGTGTGGTCATGCGATGGTGAAGTCAAGGGGGATTGTTCTGGAAGCCTTGAATTTACTGGTGGTGTAAAGTAGGTTGATTGCTGAGGCGAGGAAACACTCATCGCAGGCGGTGCTTGGCCATCAGTGGTAGGTGTAAACGAAACACTATTCACAGGGTAATGCATCGGGGACAAAGCCTCTCTGGAAGAGAACCTTGGGGCTACTGAGTATGATGTGAGGGTCGCTGTAGGTAGGCCGGCCACAGGAAATGAAGGGATCACAGATGTTGCTGTATGGACGTAGGTCGTGGGTGTGGTATCATGATTCGCTGAAGGAGGATCTGTGTCAGTCCTGGATGGTGGTGGCAGATTGTGACCGGGGGCTCTGGATACTTCCGGCTCTCTAGGGAGATCATCAGTGGGATCAGGCACAGACGCTGTATCAACGTCTGATAACTCTTCTTCTAGTTCCTCGGCTAGTCTGGCCTCAAGGTCCATGAGAGCAGCTGTTTTCCGAGCTTCGGCGAGCTTGCCATCCTCCTCAGCCTTCAGGGCTTCAAACCTCATTATACTCTGTAATTCTTCCTCCTCGATTGCTCGGATTCTAGCAGTCTCGCGACGCTTTCTTTCTAGCTCTATCATTTTCATTTCGGCAGTAATTTTCCGCTGTTTCTCTCGCTCAGCGAACTCGAGTGCGAGTCGGGCCTTTTCTGCCTCTGCTCTCCGTGCTAGTGCTCTTGAACCAGAAGAACTTTTGGAGCGACTCGAGCCACGTGATCGCGTGCCTTTAGTGCTGCGTAGTTCGGGCGAAATTTTCCGTAAATCTTGCATCACTCGTTCGTTAAGTTCGGCGGCTGCATTACAAATAAATTCCTCCACAGTTGCGGACAGATGAACCCTTAGCTGTGACAAGGAATCCAATTGTTCCGACGCTTGAGCTTTGTCTTCTTCGCTAGCCACTTCCATAAACTTGTAATGTGAATCAACAAAGGCATTCCAGAGCGTTTCGAAGCGATTCAGTTTATCCTTTGCTAGCGTGACGTTGGCAGGGTTCGTTAACAACGCTTCGATTTCCTTTCGAACGGTAGTAAGGGCGCTAAGATGGCCTGAGCGCGAGTGTCTCAAAGAGATCGCTCTTTCTCTCATAACATCATCTGTGTCCAGCAGAGCGGACGCTCGGGTTACACGCCTCTCGCCTCTTTCCATATTTGTTTATATTTGACACGTAGAAGAAATATCAGTTCATTTGAGGCAAAATTTAGATGAATAAGCGACGGCAATGTATTGTTTCACATCCACAGCAACACAGACGTACGTAAATCCAACGAAAGAATGAAGAAGCGAAGTGTTCGGCGAAGCCACGTGCGATTTTACCATTGAAGATCCGATTTCAAGTGATGCGAGCGCCTGTTGTCCTTGCGGTGGATTTACTCGAATAAAACCATGAATAGGCCTCGGAGGCGAAACCTATCCCGCAGGGTGAATTTGTCGATAGGAATGTGACGAAGTATATGTTGTGAGACAGTAAATCGAAAGGTCCAATGGCTCTGTATAACTCCGTTTTATTCTAAAACAAACAAATAATATTAAATGACATGAATGATCGTAACACAAAACTTGATGGCGAAACGAAGCGATTCTTACAATACAAGCGAAAATAAAACACTAAATACACGTACAAAAGCTTAGCTTACCGAGTACCGACGGCTGGTCCAAGGGGACAATATTTAGGATGGGTTTTGAATAATTCTCAGGGAGAAAAGCTGACTGAAAGTACAACAGTGAAACGTGTTTACGACTACAGCGGGAGATACGGCTCCCGGATGTAAGGGGAGGAAAACCGCTGACACAAACTGGATGTGTTGAGCGCGGGCCTCAACATCGTTTACAAATTTGGCTCATTCATCGTTGAACTGGAAAAATGGCCGCCACAAAACGAAGCAGCTTTGGGACTCGACTCTGGATGAATTTCTCGACCTACCACGGCATATTTTGGAAGTTGCGACCACTGAAGAACACAACAAGCGTGAAATTTCGGTGGTAGGTCGGAGTGGCTGTGGACTTAGTATAAATATGAAATATGTGGGGGACGGAACGAGCCCTGTCAAAAATTCTCGATATTTCCCAGCATGCAGTGCGGTCGTGATGCTGAAAATCGAGGTAAGGCCAGGATGCACCAGAACGAGAGGCTGCAGCTCGGCCCGGCAACGAATAAGAGCAAAAAAAAATCACTTCTAAGGTAGGACTAGGACTGAATTTTGCTGTGAATGTTGACTTTTGGGTTTGCAACGATGATTTCAATAAAAAAAACTGAAGACAAAAACGTAATTTTTGTTGTTTTTCTATGACGTTAAAAACGGTCATTTTTGTTCTTCTCCAAATTCAAACGCTGATATTCTGCGAAAATCGCTGACTTTTTTGTGTTTATTGGGTGTCTCAATTTGAAGGACATTCTAGTCAATGTACACAACTGCAATGTTCGCGCGATTGAGAAAGTTGCAATTTTTTAAAGCCGTGGAGTCTTATCGGTACATTATCGTACCATTTTGGCCAGGACGCCGAAAAAGAGTTAAACGGATATTTCGTATTTGAAGTCCTTTGATGAATAAAGCAAATTCATGTCTTTCATGTCTTAGCGTGACAGTACAAATACGCATTGTTTGATTGAAATAGGAGAGAACTGCATGAGCACGGTTATGTGCTAAAGGTCAACTGATGTGCCGTCAGTTGATCTGAGGCTGTTCCTCAAGTGAAAATATATCCTTGCGTTTTCTACTGAACAGAATATGTAGACCTTAAACATCACACATATCATATCGCGAATTACGGTATTTTAAAAGATATCGAGCCGTGTTTATAATTTTAAAATACCGTACATTGCGTTACGCGTTAAAAAGCTAAATTTTGGCAATCTTATCGAATGCGTTGCGTAACAAGAACAGCGATAACTATAACTAATTTGTTGTAAACGAATATAAACAACAATAAGCTTAAAGATGTTTCGCATTTGGAGTCTTTTATTGCAAAATTAAAACTGAACTGTAGACTTGAAATGGATTTTAATACGCGTTTTACCGCATATCTACGTTGAAATAATAAAATTTTACCTTTCTAGTTATCGTAGGTTTTCGTGGCCTAGTGGCGTGGTTCATGTTATGGCAGTCAGACGGCTCGAGTTCAAATCTCGCCGTGAAACTTCACGGCCGCTCTTTATAAAGTAATACATGCTTTTCTGCATTTTTCAGAGATTTTATTCAGAGACTCAAAGATATTATCGAAAGATGGAAGTTATCCTGAACATCTTCTCCGATTTCTTGGGCCTGGGATAGATTCTGGCTGGCTGCTTTGCTGGCGAGCTTCGTTACATGGCTGGGATGTCGGGGATCAGTTTCACCCTCGCTGCGATGGAAAGAATAACACTGTTACCATCATAAAGAAAGATGAATTCGTTTTTGGAGGATTCACGGACGTTCCTTGGGGTAAGATACTACTTTTATTGGTTGCTTTTTGGAAGATGTTCACAAAAGCAATTGCATAGGTAATTTCAAAGTTGAATTTAGATGGGCTTAATACCTCCGCACTTCTACTCCACCTATTTTGCTGAAACTTGGTTATGGCATGTATTGATTATTTCAGTCAATATAAGTTGCTTTCAGAACACAAATTTAAAACAAATATAACAACAAAATATTTAACTGGTTAAATTTTGTTCCACTAAACCCTCCGACGTACAATATTTCGAAAATACCTCTAGTAGATAACCTGTGGTGTGCTGTACAAGATAAGGTAAATATTATGGGTAATGGCGCCACTGGGGATCCGTTACGTTATCCAAAAAGGCGGCCACAAATAGCCGCCATCTTTGATTTTATTAAAATTTCAAATTATCAGAAACATGCGGAAATATAATTAAACATTTTGTTGCTATTGGTAGCGTTATATATATATATATATACTTTTTTTTTTTTCACCGAAAAAGGGTGATGAACACCTTTACCAACATGTGAACAGCTTCTTAAGGTGGCATGCTCATTCCCGCTCTCTGTACGTTTCAGGGTTAAGCTCTATTTATATCAGTAAAAATATTTTCCCTCTTAAATCGAATTCTTTGATTTTACTCCTGAATGATAGCTGTAAGTTTTATACTTTTATATACATACTTCATATATTACGCATATCCGAGGTGGTGTTTTTCAGACGGCTCGCTCAATTCAATACGAATGCTTTATTTTTAGCGCAAGGCGCCGTGATACCGTATTAATTTATTTATTCTAAATGTTTGAACTCAAGTATATACGTCATAATTTAACCTTCGTAGTTCACAGTCTTGCCAACAATTCAACGTTTCTCGAAGAAATAGATTGCAACTCGCACAAATTGGACAATTTCTTTTATTCTACCCCTCTGTGCAACACAAATTTCATGTATTTCGCCAACCTATTTCCCTCTTCAGTCTTACTCCTCCATTAAACCTACACATATTTTCAAACTTTCTCTCAATATTCGCTATCCTGCCAAGAACCATACAGTCTTTTGATTAAACGTTGTCATCGATCGGTCTCATCCCTACGCGACCAGACCGAAAAGGATTATGGAGAGAAATCAATTCACATTCAATAGCTGCACATTATCAAAATACGGAACGTCCTCAAGGGAATATGTATCGAAGCGACTCTTGTTGTCTTTGCGTAACACGCGAAAACAAACGTGAGTTTTGTTCACCATTGTAAACGCGATAGAGAATAATTAATCATGCATTTTAATTCACCCATACTCCCTTTCGGTCTGGTCGCTTAGGGATGAGACCGATAAATGACAACGTTTAATGACAAGACTGTATCCAGTTGACTAGTGCGGTTCGCATGTTCTCATCATGCTATATTAAACACACGCAGCAAGTCGCCTCGTCGTATCCCACCCCATGTACCCACAAAGCCATTCAATACTCCATCTCTATGCTTTACCTCCTATAAATCTAAAACACAATTTTTAAACAAGTTAAATTATATATTTAACCCAACTGTCACAAACACAAACACCCGCCAAGACATACACGTCAAACCCATTCTAAAGTTATGCTACTTTTCCTGCCAAAAAATACACCGTCACATATTACCTAAAACATATTTACTATATTTACCTAACCAAGCCACCCAATCTTTTCGATCACATCGATATCCAACTCAACCTTTTCGAATTCCCTATTAATCGACATTTCAAAACGGTTGATTTATATTACACCAAACTACATAAAACAAATAACATCTTTACCATATTCACTATCAATTCTTCTTTTTTTATTAACCTCACGTTCTATCGCATTAACGAGATGGCTTTAAGAGCCCTTTGATTTTTATTAACCTCACGTTCTATCGCATTAACGAGATGGCTTTAAGAGCCCTTTGATTACCTGTTTGCACATGACGTCACGGCGGCCATGTTGGAGGACACCTACAAAAGAATTTTGATGAACTTCTTTTGTTCTGGCACCAACATGGCCGCCATGGCCTTTGTCATTTGAGTCCCACAGGACTGAAGGTCACGTGATTGCAAACCATCAATAATAAAATGGATTGAGATTTTTAACAGCACAGTCAGGACCGTAATAATCCAATAAATGTACCTCACATTTTATAAAAATTTCTTGAAATTTATTAAAAACATTGCTTCTTTTGTATTTGGTTGTCTATCTTTTCCCCATAAACAAACAGGGACAGAATATCCAGTTAATTTTCCAGTTTTTGGATCATTCTTTTCAGTTACACCAAATGAAAATAAGGAAGGATTTTCTATAACTAAGGGTCCTTTTTTTATTATCGTACTTTGTTTCTATTATTATTCTTTGATATTTCAGCTTTGTATCCTTTACATTAAACATTTTGATTCATTGAAAATCATATTCTTGACATCGTAGGCATTCAAATTTGTATGCTGTATCTTTTTATTATAATAAAATATATTTTTTAAATTTCAATTTCAATAAATTTATTAATAAATTCTTCATAAACCTTTCTAAATTGTGGAGTAGGTTTATTGCTAACTATATTATCAATTTCCCTTTTTTCATTAGATAAATTATAATTTTCTTTCCATTTATCAACATTGTCATCAAAAGCGCAAACTAATTCATCATAAAAATAATAAACTTCATAATCCACTTTAAATTTCTTTAATTTTTCAAAAAGATATAAAATATCATAACAATAATAATCAAATTAAACGAAGAATGATCCTCGCAGTTGTGAACGCAATTTAAGTAATTGCGAAAAGAAGCCTGAAAAAAATTCAGGACTTCAACGGGGTTCGAACCCGTGACCTCGCGATACCGGTGCGATGCTCTACCAACTGAGCTATGAAGCCACTGACGTTGGGAGCAGGTCAATTGTAGGTTCATATGTTCCCGTGAGGAGTGAGTGTGAAATGATATATATGAAAATAAATCATATATGAACTGCGGAAATGAAATCAAATGAAGAATGATCCTCGCAGTTGTGAACGCAATTTAAGTAATTGCGGGTTCGAACCCCGTTGAAGTCCTTTATTTTTTTTTCAGGCTTCTTTTCGCAATTACTTAAATTGCGTTCACAACTGCGAGGATCATTCTTCATTTGATTTCATTTCCGCAGTTCATATATGATTTATTTTCATATATATCATTTCACACTCACTCCTGGAATCTCACTCCTGGAATCTCCCAGAGTAGATAATATATACATGTTCTCCCTGGAATGGAATCTCCCAGAGTAGATAATATATACATGTTCCCTAATGGTTTTTCAATTTTTTCATTTTTTGGGATTTGGTGTCATTTTAAAAAGCAAAAAAGAGTTATTATTATACATTGGTGTCACTAGCTCGATTTTGATTGGCTATAAGCACGCAGCTAATTATTGCTTGCTGTTTCTGTTACGTCATACCTACAGACAATAGTTTTATGCATGCAGAAGTGACGTCATACCTACAGACAATAGTTTTATGCATGCAGAAGTGACGTAAGTTGTTTACTTACAAGTTGACTGCTGTGCATTGATCACTTTTTTGTGCGCGCTCTTGTCTTTACAAGTGCAGCTCAGGAATATGCATAATAAAACAATTATTGGATTCAGTTTTCACATGATAGCGATAATTATCAAGGCCTCAGTTTGTGTTATCCGCCTCAGCCTTCGGCTTCGGCAGATAACACAAACTTTGGCCTTGATAATTATCGCTATCATGCTCAACCTCATCCAATAATTGTTAATTGTATGATCAGAAACCGAAAAATAAAGCTCCAGAGGTGTGATAAATTATCACAAAATATATCAAAACTGTTGATTAGTGTCTCTGGTCATAGATGGACTGGGTCTCGATGAAATACAACTTGAAAACAATTAGCCTAATCTTTTTCAAGTTACCATATTTTCGTCTCCAAATGGGCTAGAACAGACCATAATCTGTCCCTCTTTCAAGAATTGGTTGATTTCACTCTTTTGGTACGGTGTTTTAGTATTAGTTTGTAAATAAGCAAAGATATTGTCAAATGGCTTTGACCAAAAAACATCAAAAGTCCCGTGATACTTCCCCTTTAATTTCCCGTAGGGTGCAAGCGGATGAAATGAAAGTATTTAATCCATATAAGAGTAAGAGGGGAGTATTTTATTTATGGTTTGTGAAAGGAGAATATAAAATTATACTAATTCCTTGATTATTTATATATATTTTAAATGTTTTGATTTATTTTGCCTTGGCACCCTACGAGAAATTAAACTGAAATAAAAAAAATAATGAAAAAGTGATAGGGAACATGTATATATTATCTACTTAGTCCTTCCGATTGGTTGAGAGATTGTTTCAACCAATCAGAAGGACTACCCTGAACTAGGTAGCGTTACGTCATCAGTACGGTATTTTTGCGCTCGTTTCTCAGACGTCTTTTCGCAGAGGGAACCGTATGTGGCGCCACCGCGAAAAGTCGTCTGTTTTCCGAGGCTAATACTCAGTTTTTAAGGGATTTTTCCAAGACACACGGGGAGAACTTGAAAAAATTGTCCAATTTGTTCAAGTTGCAATCCATTTCCATCATGGCGGTTAGTAGCCAAAGACAACCAATACTAGTTTCTGTGCACTCTAAGAGTTATTTTTATACATTGGTGTCACTAGCTCGATTTTGATTGGCTATAAGCACGCAGCTAATTATTGCTTGCTGTTTCTGTTACGTCATACCTACAAACAATAGTTTTATGCATGCAGAAGTGACGTCATACCTACAGACAATAGTTTTATGCATGCAGAAGTGACGTAAGTTGTTTACTTACAAGTTGACTGCTGTGCATTGATCACTTTTTTGTGCGCGCTCTTGTCTTTACAAGTGCAGCTCAGGAATATGCATAATAAAACAATTATTGGATTCGGTTTTCGCATGATAGCGATAATTATCAAGGCCTCAGTTTGTGTTATCCGCCTCAGCTTTCGGCTTCGGCAGATAACACAAACTTTGGCCTTGATAATTATCGCTATCATGCTCAACCTCATCCAATAATTGTTAATTGTATGATCAGAAACCGAAAAATAAAGCTCCAGAGGTGTGATAAATTATCACAAAATATATCAAAACTGTTGATTA
Organism: Cladopsammia gracilis; assembly: GCA_022457155.1. Classification (NCBI taxonomy): domain Eukaryota; kingdom Metazoa; phylum Cnidaria; class Anthozoa; order Scleractinia; family Dendrophylliidae; genus Cladopsammia; species Cladopsammia gracilis. The sequence goes on along the minus strand of JAJGOT010000658.1, from coordinate 62,203 downwards.
GTGTCTCTGGTCATAGATGGACTGGGTCTCGATGAAATACAACTTGAAAACAATTAGCCTAATCTTTTTCAAGTTACCATATTTTCGCCTCCAAATGGGCCAGAACAGACCATAATCTGTCCCTCTTTCAAGAATTGGTTGATTTCACTCTTTTGGTGTTTTAGTATTAGTTTGTAAATAAGCAGAGATATTGTGAAATGGCTTTGACCAAAAAACATCAAAAGTCCCGTGATACTTCCCCTTTAATTTCCCGTAGGGTGCAAGCGGATGAAATGAAAGTATTTAATACATATAAGAGTAAGAGGGGAGTATTTTATTTATGGTTTGTGAAAGGAGAATATAAAATTATACTAATTCCTTGATTATTTATATATATTTTAAATGTTTTGATTTATTTTGCCTTGGCACCCTACGAGAAATTAAACTGAAATAAAAAAAAATGAAAAAGTGATAGGGAACATGTATATATTATCTACTTAGTCCTTCCGATTGGTTGAGAGATTATTTCAACCAATCAGAAGGACTACCCTGAACTAGGTAGCGTTACGTCATCAGTACGGTATTTTTGCGCTCGTTTCTCAGACGTCTTTTCGCAGAGGGAACCGTATGTGGCGCCACCGCGAAAAGTCGTCTGTTTTCCGAGGCTAATACTCAGTTTTTAAGGGATTTTTCCAAGACACACGGGGAGAACTTGAAAAAATTGTCCAATTTGTTCAAGTTGCAATCCATTTCCATCATGGCGGTTAGTAGCCAAAGACAACCAATACTAGTTTCTGTGCACTCTAAGAGTTATTTTTATACATTGGTGTCACTAGCTCGATTTTGATTGGCTATAAGCACGCAGCTAATTATTGCTTGCTGTTTCTGTTACGTCATACCTACAAACAATAGTTTTATGCATGCAGAAGTGACGTCATACCTACAGACAATAGTTTTATGCATGCAGAAGTGACGTAAGTTGTTTACTTACAAGTTGACTGCTGTGCATTGATCACTTTTTTGTGCGCGCTCTTGTCTTTACAAGTGCAGCTCAGGAATATGCATAATAAAACAATTATTGGATTCGGTTTTCGCATGATAGCGATAATTATCAAGGCCTCAGTTTGTGTTATCCGCCTCAGCCTTCGGCTTCGGCAGATAACACAAACTTTGGCCTTGATAATTATCGCTATCATGCTCAACCTCATCCAATAATTGTTAATTGTATGATCAGAAACCGAAAAATAAAGCTCCAGAGGTGTGATAAATTATCACAAAATATATCAAAACTGTTGATTAGTGTCTCTGGTCATAGATGGACTGGGTCTCGATGAAATACAACTTGAAAACAATTAGCCTAATCTTTTTCAAGTTACCATATTTTCGCCTCCAAATGGGCTAGAACAGACCATAATCTGTCCCTCTTTCAAGAATTGGTTGATTTCACTCTTTTGGTGTTTTAGTATTAGTTTCTAAATAAGCAGAGATATTGTGAAATGGCTTTGACCAAAAAACATCAAAAGTCCCGTGATACTTCCCCTTTAGTAGTTGGGACGTTGGTGATCCGGGACCGCCCCCAAACGCCCGAAAAAACGCTTATTTTGAGAACTCCCGAACACCTAAGTTTCCGTGCCCCAGGACTCATTGCATTCGCCCTGGGGCACGGAAACTTAGGTGTTCGGGAGTTCTCAAAATAAGCGTTTTTTCGGGCGTTTGGGGGCGGTCCCGGATGCACCAACGTCCCAACTACTCCCAGTGCTTGTAAATGCTGGTCCCGGCACGAGACCACCAATTGAAGAAACCCCTCTACTGGGTACCTAAACGACGATGGGGAGAGGAAGAAAGTGCATTCAGACACAATCAAGTAAACGAATTATCTTTAATCACTCAAGACACGGAAGTATTCTTTGTCATAGATGTAGACAAGGAAAAAAGGTGAACTTTGTAAATGCTTTGAAGATAATCGAGTGCAAATATCTACTCCACTCATTGTACCGAAATATATTCTTGAAGCCGCACAAAGACTGACTCCACAACAACTTGTCGCCGTTATCACCAATTGAAAAAACACTTTCCCTTCGTATATCAATGATGACGACAACACAAGTGTTCTTGAACTTTCTCAAATCGAGGAACACTGGTCTAAAACAAAAGAGCGCCGACTGGGTGAGTTATCGACAAAATACTCTTGGGGCATCCGAAATTGCAGCCTTGATCGGAGTTTCACCCTTTGAAACACCAAAGAGCTTGCTTTTTAAAAAATTACAGCCATCAGACATGCATAGCAATACGGCCTGTACCTGGGGCAATCTGTTCGAACCGATCGCTCGCAAATTTTTTGAGCAGAAGCACTCTGCTAGAGTTTTTGCCCATTCTGTATCCCTCAATCTGGCAACAGATCATCCATTGTTTCGAAAAATTATATGCAGTCCTGACGGCTATTATCTTGACAAAGATAATAATTTAATTCTTTTGGAGTTCAAATGTCCTTTCAAGCGGAAAATAGCTATGACTCGAGTGCCCAGTTATTATAAACCCCAGATACAAACTGGCCTTGTGTTTAGTGGGGAAATGGTCAACAAAGGCCTTTTTGTCGATTCTTACTTCAGAATGTGTTCTATAAACCAGATAGAGCCAAGTTCGAATCATAATAATCTTTTAAACGGCGGAAATATTTACCAGACAAAAGATCACACAGCGCTTGCCTGGGGCATATGTTATCTGTTTTCAAAACAAAAGTTTACACGCAAGCAAACTAAAATGATTGATATTGGTTCTCTTAAACAAACTCAGACATTTGAGCAAATAATGACTTCAATAGCCGAGAAAGACCTATGGTGTTCTTACGGCTCGGTCAGAATGTCGTTCAGCAAAGAATACATAGATGAAGAGTATTTGCGTTACTTCAGAATGAAAAAGGCTTTCCTTGCTCCAGATGAGGGGCCGAAGCCGGTTGCTTTCTTTTCATGGAAATTGTTGAAAGTCACAGAGCTTGAAATTGTCAAGCATGAGGGATTTTTGAACAGTATTCAACCGAAGGTCGAACAATTTCACGAGAACTTGGCAAGGCTTCGCAGAAAAATACATGAAAATTTATCAAATCAAAAACACCTTGAGAAAACCATACCTGGTGAAACTTTTGAAGACAACATCGGCGATGACAGTGCTATGTTAGAAGCCTTTCTTATTGAGAAAGCGGAGGCGCTTACTCCAGATCTTTGAAAGCGTTGCTCCACAAACGGTCGTTTTTAATTATCATATTGTTCGACATCTGTTGTCTAAGGCAATTTACAATCGCTCGTTGTGGGTCTTCAAGCGGCATTGTAATGTCCAGGATTTTGTAGATCACAAACGTATAAGAAATTCTCGGAAGCCGAGCTTGTATATGTTTGAAAATACGTTTCACCTCATTTATTTGGTCGATAGACAATCCAATCCTTTTGTTAATTCGTGTTAAAGCGTACCCAAACGCATAACACCGTGCCGACTGCCTTTGTCTTGGTTTGTACAAAATGTTTTGATCCGTATATGCCGGAGCATAATCCTCTAGCACTTCCACACGACCGCATTTTTTGCAATAAAGTTCACAAGAATCGCTTGATTGCAAAAATGAGCCACCACAATCATAACAAGCCCTCTTGTACAATCTTCGGGCCCAACGTTCACGCTGCAAGGCGTTATAATGTTCTTGTAGATATTGTTTCCCCATCTCTGCCAACCCCATATCTTCGTAGATATGGCAAAGTTTTTCCGGCAGACCCAAGCGGTGTATTTCTTTCCTATAATCACCACCATATAGCGAGCGAAGGATGGCAAAATTGTGTTGTTTGTCAAGTTCACTGAGCCGTGCGGTGAAGTCAGTCATGCTTATACAATACAAATTGTTTTTTCAATTAGGGGGTTCCCCGTGATTTCCGGTATCGTTGCGTAAAGGTCGTATTTATAAAATTACAACTTTAGAAGCTTCTCGATCATACCGAAGCGCCCCACAAATACCGAAGCGCCCCAACTTTGTTGAAAAAAGTTTTTCTGGGGCGCTTCGGTATTTATTTTTGAAAAAAGTTTTTATGGGGCGCTTCGAAATGCATGGGGCGCTTCGGTATTTAGGGGGCGCTTCGGTATTTATGGGTTTCTGAGCGCTTAGGTGTGGCGGGTTTTTTCCCTCAAGATTTGTAGATTAAACCCCGAGCTTATTCTTTCAAATCTGACTTGGAAACTGCGGCAAGACGATTGAGTTTTTTTTGAAATTCTTCTTTGACTTCTTTGCGAAGCTCGCCTCTGAGTTTTTCAAGATCTGGAGTTTGAGTTTGCTTGTTTACTTTGTTTGCGGCCTTTGTTTCACCAGAGCGTATTTCGTTCTTAAGTTCGTGATATCTTTCGACTTCACGGAGGATTATTTTGAACTCTGAATCACTGATTCTCTTGTCAGTTAGAGCCTTTGAAACCAGCTCAAAGACAGAGTTTCGTTTAGCAAGGGCGAGTGTGTATATTTTTCGTGTTTAGTAATTTTTCTATCAAGCCGCCTGCTAAACAAAGTGATGCCGGCCGCTGAAAAACCTGTCAAAGCTGCCACGCCGGCAATGACAGGGCTGGCTATGAGCCCGGCTCCTGTCAGGGCTGTGACGATTGTGGCTGAAGACAAAGCTGTAGAAATGAAACCAAAACTTACTGCGGTTCCGTGAACAATGGTGTGTGTTCTCTTGTATTTCTTAGCAACTTGTCTGTAATGATTCGCCTCCGACTCAAGCTCCTTTTGCAAATCAGAAATTTTCTTGAGTCTGAAGTCTTCACCGTTGGATAAGTCTGGGTAAAGCGATGGAGTTTCGCTGTATTCAGGAGCTGATGGCAACACGTTAGTCGAGCTCATCATCAGGGGGTATATATATAATATATTTTTTAATTGATCTCAAGTTCAAATTCAAGGGGCATGTTATTGAAGCCAAAAAGGGCATTGTGTTCATCCCTTACAGACAGTGTTATGCTGTTTACATAATCACCAGACGAGACGTCACGCATGTTCTGCTGTGTTGACTCATAGAAAACTCTCTCATATGGCTTTCCGCGAAGATCAAATTTAGCCAAGACAGTCGAAGGCTTACCGTTGAATAGGTTCTGTTCTTTATCAACCAGATCGCAGTGGATAAAGTAAGTGCTTGGTGATGTTAATCCTTTGACGTATGTTACTAGAAACAATACAGCTCTTATGCCAAGTAAATTTGCCAGATTGTCACTAAACTTTACATTACTTCCATTGTGAATGACCATCGCGCCGACTGGTGTATTTATAGTAGTTGATAATTGTAATTTTATTCTATGTTGGGTGGCTAAGTCGTTAAATTGTTTCGCTAGACTATCAATGGTGTAATGCCCTTGAAGTAATGTCACGTTTGGAGTTGATCCATTGGAGCTATCTATTGTTGTTGAAATAGTTGCATTTTCTTTCAAATTATGCCACGAATTGAAAATTGAACAAGAGACTAGCCTTATGTAGCTCGGTTTCTGAAGCGGGTGGTCGAAGTAGATGGTGTGAGGGTTCGAAGGTGCGACGATTGTTAACACAACCATTGTATATATATTTAAATTTAAATATATATATTCAATCATGTTTGGCAGACGCCCTGGTGGTTTTAATCCTGGTTCAAATCTCGGTCTAGACATTGGCGGTCACGATTACGGACCCCCACCCCCGTTTTTTCCTCGTCCCCAAAATCCCCTCTATCCCCAACAGAGCAGGTATATTAGCAAAAAACAGCCAACACCACCCACAGTAAATCCGCAACTTGCTTGGCTTAGTTCTCCGGAGGCTGAAAAACTCTCTACAGCCGCCAAGGCTAAGGCTATTTCAGACTTCAAAAGGCGTTTCCCGCACGCTGATATGTCAAGATTTACAACAGAAGTTTCTTTCGACGAAAAGCACAAAGCCACAGCAGTAGTTCTTTTCTCAGAGGGGCATGGCTCCTGGGCTATGCCCTCAGACATACCGCACAAGAATTGGACACAAGCCCTGAAAGACGCGCTTGGTTTAGAGTATATTGGCGGTTTCCCCTATCAGTTGACGTTAAACCGAAACACACAAAAACCGATCCCGGCTGTTGATTTCTCCACCTCAATCGATAAAGACATGATGATTGGCTCTGTCTTGAACGACGAAGCGCAAAAGATCTATGTCACGCCAACTGATTATTTCACAACGAAATACAGAAACATTTTCAGAGACACACAGATTTCGTTCACAACCGCGAAATATGGGAGAAAGTGGCTAGGCGGTCCGCATATGAGTTTCTGGCCACAACAACTAAACTTTGCTCTGTGGTGTGCAACAACTGGCTGCGGGATCTCGCGTGACCTTCTGTTTGATAAGAACTCGACTCTCTCCCTAACCCCGCAGCTCCGGTCATTTTACAGGTTTCACGTCTATTTCACAACAAGGCGAATTCTTTACAAAATGGGTGGGGAACAGAGTGTGAGTGCTTTGCCAGACGACCCCACATTCAACCAGAAAGACAACAAGTTCAACATCGACGCATACAAGAGGATTTGCCAAGAGTTCGGTGTCGACCCCAATGCTGACTTCCGTTTCACATACGGCAAAAATCACGGGCTTGGCAATGTGTACATTTGGGTTCCTGGTGAGGGCCCCTACTCTACTGATTACGACTATCCTGATCCCGATCTAGCCCTGTTTGATGACGAGCGCGTCACAGACAGAAAAGACCCAAACTATCGAGCAAACGGCATATACTTCGTTCGTAACGACCAGGGCGCTGTTAGTCAGTTTGAGCACTTTGTGCCGAATTATGCACAAGGGCTAACGCAGCCAGGGCTCGCGCGTATGAATCAGTCAATCGAGGCCTTTGTGTACTGCATTCTGGGTGCACAAGCAAACACTCGCAGCAGCATTCTTGGGAGTGGAGGCCGAGCATTCGAAACGCAGAGAGTATTCCTCACACTCTTAGAGGACGCCATAAGACTAAACGACATATCTAAGAGCGTACAGCATTATCAGCAGACCATCCAAGCAACGAAAGTGTGGCTAAACTTTGTAGTTGCCCCTGGGAGCTGGCTGATGCCGTCACGCATGGTTATCAACACAGAGAGCGTGGTGGGGTACAATAACAATCTTATGCAGGCAACGCAAGGGATGAAGCTGGGTGTTAACAATGATGTCAATCTTGCCACAAAAAAAGCCTCCCTTCGCCCCATGGACGGAGGGCTGACAAAGATTAATCCACCAAACAGCCACCCATCGAACCCGATTCACAAACAGGCAACACAGGCACAGGGCATTGCACCAAAAGACCCAAAACCAGCCCCCGTACCCACACCACAACTAGCCTCCACACCAACAACACAGCCCACACCCCAGTCCGACTCACAGCCCGAGCCGCATCATGTAAACAAGGCGCTCATTGGCGTGGGTGCGCTTGCTTTGGCAGGCTTGTTTGTCTGGATGAGATAATTATCTCCTGCGCTTGCTGATCCTTTCAATCATAAAGCCTACAACGGCAAGGATCAGCAGCCAGGCGTGCTCGCCAAGGAAGGATATAACCTGGCCGGCTGTTTTGAAGATAAAGCTCACGATCGAACCGATCAAGCCTGGCAAGATGGAGGCAACCTTATTTCCTAGGGCTTTGAGCCCATTGCCAATAGCCTTGGTGCCGGCCTTTAAGCCATTCATTGCAGCAATCGTCACAGCGCCTATGACTAGACCTGCAGCCAGAACAACTGCTTGAAGGGTCCAGCCATATTTCTTGAAGATATTTTTGACCCTTTCTCTCAAAGGCAAGGCTTCTTCTCTTTCCTGAACCTGTGTTCTTAGTCTTGCCAGTTCTTCTTCTCGCTCAGCAACTCGGGCTTCCGCGGCTTCTCTGTCAGAGGGAGAAGTGTTCTCATCCTCTATCACGCGTCGGTCTTCCTCGTTTTGTCGTACAAGATCGGCCTCTTGTTCGTTTAACTCATCCAGCGGCTTGGTGGAGTTCAGTCTTGCTTCGATAGTGTTTGTTTTTTGTTTTTCATCAGCGCGTTTTCTCTGTAAGCGTTCAACTTCTTTTGTAGCTTTTTCTTGATCTATTTTAGTTTTTGCATACTCTTTGCTTTTTTTCTTTGCCTCTTCTATGTCTCTTTCAATTTTTGCTTTTTCTCGGTTTAGTCTGTCTATTTCGTTTTGTCTTTCTATTACTGTACCTCCTTCCTTTTCCATATTTGCAATGCGATGGTTAATTTGTTCAAGTTGATCTTCTTTTGCTTGTTTTTCTTGAGCCGCTTGCTGTTGTTTTGCAGCTGTTTCGTTTAATGTTTTTTCTAGTCGTTGAGCTTCTTTCAGTGCTTGGTCTGTTTCCCTAATTTCTTGCCGTTGTTGAACTATTTTTTCTTCTGCAGACTGACCAAGAGCAAATCTGATTTCTTGTGAAAGGTTTGGGTTTACTCTTAAACGGCCAGTTAATCTTTCTTTTGTGTAGATATAGTATGCTTTTTTGCCAACACCGCTTTTTTTGATCATGAGTCTTTTCGATCTTGGATCAAAATAAGCATCAAGTTCTATTGCATTAGCATCTGGATATAGTGACGTGATAGCATTCCAGGCCCGTTCTCTGCCACCCTCTGCAAGAATAGGGGCAGTTTCATCTAAGCCGCTCTGTTCGTGAGGCATTGTATGCATTTCATGCTCTTCACCACCATGATATGGGGTGGATGCAGCTCCCGGTGTAAACTCGGTTGTTCTGTCAACTTCTTCTTCGTCGTCGTCATCATCGTGGTCTATATCCCAGTCAAGCCCGGTGTTTTCGTTCTCACCAGTTGGATCATAGTCATATCCACCTTCTGCCATGATGTATATAAATATAAATTTATATATATACTCTGGCTATGGCCGTGCAACCAAACCTCCTCCCAACGAATGCCGAGAAGACTCTTGGTGCAATGAAAGCAGAGCGCACCGTAAAGCGCATCACCTTTGAACGCACTTCAGCCAATCCCGGCGAGACCCTGTACGTTACTGTGCCCAAGCTCAACGAACATGAGGTTATCGTGTCGGGCTCGCTTGCCTTGCTCTTTAACATCGACCTTGCTGGCGGCCACGCAAACAACTATCTTGTACAAAATGTCTCCAGAGCACTAGTTGACAGGCTTGTTGTGAAGTTTGCCGCAACCACTGTCCAGGACACCGTTGGGTACGATATTTACAAAATCTTTGAGGACCTTTTCCTCTCTGTTGATAAGAGAGATAACATGCTCCCCGAGGGCATCCAGAGTGTAGACTTGAGCAAGATTCGCTCTAGTGCCGGCGACAAGAAGACCTCTGGCGTGGATGTGGAAAACAAGCTGGAAACCATTTACAAAAACAAATATCGCATCAACCTTGACCACCAGATTATAACAGACCACGGCGTCATGTACCCACAGGCACTCTACAACGATTTGACATTCGAGATAACGCTCGCCCAGGCTTCTCAAGTTGTCAGGGGTTCGGATACAAGCAAGCTTGTCTACAAGTTGACAAATATCCAGCTTGAGTACGAGACAATCCGAAGTCAGCAGCTGGCTGACGAGGCAACAAGTGTATACTCTAGCGGAAAGGAGTTTGCCTACGACCATATCATGCGAGAGGAAGTGGTCCCCTTCTCGAAGGGTTCAGACGCACGGCTGAATCTCAGGGTGAACCCGCAGCGCAGGTCACTGAAAGCCATCCTTCTGCTATTCATCGAACCCTACACGGCAGGGGCCAGGGACTCAGAAAAATACTTCAACCCAGACATAACCAAAGTTAATGTCACCATAAACGGCTCCCCCAACAGGATTTACAACGAAGGCATCAACGGGACCGACATGTGGAGGGAAGTCAGTCGCCTTTTTAACGTAAAAGCTAAGGGTGATGGCAGGCCAAACATGAATCTGACTAAATATCTCACGGGCAACAAGTTCGGCCTCCTTATCGACCTTAGATCAATGGCTGATACAACCCTACATGGCAACGGTCAACGCCTCGTCAACACAAAGGACGGCGTACATCTTGAGATTGAAAGGACAACCTCCGGCTCGGGAAACGTGCACTGCCACATCTACACGATCAGCGACTCACAGATGAACATCATGGACAAGCAGCTGCAGGCGGTTCAGTACTAAACACAATATATACACATAAAAATATATAGAGAATGGACCCACGAAAGCTGCCATTCAATGCACTAATTATCGGGCCGACTAATTCTGGCAAAACACAATATCTTCTGAATCAGCTGCGTGGCCCCTTCAGGGGCAAGTTTGACTATATTGTTCTCTTCTGCCCAACATTTGTCCACAACAAGACCTACGACGGTTTCGTGGACAAGGAGCCACGCATTTTTGTTATAGACTGTCAGCAGCATGAGATTGAAGCATGGTTAACTTTAGCCAGTTATTTCTTCGACGGGACAAACACGCTCTTTGTGCTGGATGACTGTGCTGCTTCGAAGGATGTGAAAGGTCGCACTAGTCAACTTGTGAAACTAGGGTTCAGTGCTCGCCACAGCGGCTTGTCAGTGTGGGTGCTAACCCAACAGTTAACCAGCATTGCGAAACCCTTTAGGGAAAACGTTGCAGCGATTGTGCTTTTTTACACCCCATCAAGCAAAACAACGAAGGCCATCTTCGACGACTATGCCGGTGAGCTCTCACACGAGGAGTACAAAGTGTTGATTGCAAAATTAAAGGGGCACAAGTTTTCTCACCTAGTCTTCTCTCTGCGACATCCCTATGGGGTTGAAGTGAAAATGTGAAAAAATATATATATATGTACGCTGAACCATGAACACCTCAACCAGTATCCACAAGCTCACGGTCTTTTCACAGCTTCTGGGTGAATTACAGAGTCATGCGGAGGAGATTCAAATACAGATAATCAAAACCGCTGGCGAGGACGATCTGCGCCTCATGCTTCTTAACCGCTATCCTTTGAAAGTCACTGTGTGCCCAGCCACCATGACGGGGCTTATACGTGAGGTTGAAAGTCTTTTGCCTGACATCAAGAGAATAATTGAAAAATAAAAAAAAAACACATATATACACACATACGCAATGGCAACAAACCTCCAAGAAGACATGGCCATTGAGAATGTCATGCAGCTGCTAGAGGCAACCCCTGATAGCACCTTGCCATCAGCGATTCCTGAAGTCTTAACAGGTTCAGACACTCCAGCTCAACGCGAGAAACTGGCAGTCCTTGTTTCAACCGGCAAATCAAAAGAGGCCATCGGTGCCCAGCTCACACACGAGCAGGTGAAACGCCTGACGGATAAAGAGGTTGAAAAGTACTACAAAAGGTATGAAGCCTATGTCGGTAACAAGACGACCGAGTCTCTGATTGACAGCGTTATAATGTTCGCAACCAAAGGCGCCGGCATGGTTGTTAAGATTGACGATGTGGAGGCCCTGCAGAAAGAACTCAAAAATGACTACATGATTAACCAGGAACTTTCATCTCTTGCTGGAAACCTTGCACTGCGTTGTGGGCGCTTCTTGGCCTTGGCCAATGCTGTTTTGATCACTACAAAACACATCGACTTCAAAAAGGAGCCAGAAGAGTTACCCCTTCAACCTGCTCCACCTGTACACCCAAGCAGAGACGGTGAAGGTTTTCCACTCGAGGGTTTTGATGAAGTTGACACATGTTTTGATGAAATTTTTGACACATAATCTGACAGGAACCTGGCAGGAACCTGTCAGAAACCTGGCAGAAACCTGACAGAAACCACGAAGGTTTGAAATAAAAAATATACATATATACACATGATGGCTCAACCACTCGAGACGGTGCCTGAAGAAACAGTCGCACCAGCAACACACGTTACCTCTGATACCCCAAAGACTGCTCCAGCCAAAAACCCTGGGCGTGTTGCTTCTGGCAAAAGGCTTGCTGAGCGCAACCGCCTGGCAAGAGAGGCAAAAAAACAAGCACAAGCACAAGCACAAGCTGCTAAAGCAACAAACGAGCCTGCCCCAAACTCGGCAAATGAAGAAGCTAGCAGCAACTCAGCATTTCTCATTCTTGGTGTTGTCGGGGTAATTATATCCGCTTGGGGCCTATATTACCAACGCGAGGCTATTATGAATACACTTAGACGCAAAGCCCCGACCCCAGCTCCTGTAGTGGTGAATGAAGTTCAAGCTCCCCCACCACCGAGACGAAGAATTCGAGAAATGGAGTAAAAAAAAATATATATATATATACCATGCGGACTAACGACTTTGTGGACTTTATTGGCTGGGCTATCGCCGGTTATCTTTGGGCTTGCAATACCTACGCCCTCTTCAGCGCAATCAACAATGCATGTAAGAAACGCTATAAAGAGGAAGAGCAAAGACATAAGGGACTTGCTGAGTGTAGGGAAGAGCAAAGACATAAGGGACTTGCTGAGTGTAGGGAAGAGCAAAGACATAAGGGACTTGCTGAGCGTGTGGAGGAGAAAAGACATAAGGGACTTGATGAGCTTGTGGAGGAGAAAAGAGAAAGTGAACTTGCTAAGTATATGGAGGAGAAAAGAGAAAGGGCATTTGCTAAGTATAGGGAGGAGCGAAGACAAAGGAAACTTGCTGCACACGATGAAAAGATGAGACAGCAGGCACTTGAGTTTTACAAAAAATTCTGTGAAGACGAGAGTGAAGACGAGAAATAAAAACCATAAATATACACCATGTCTGACAACAAGCTCGTGAAAGCTGTTCTTGATGCGGCCACAATAACTGGTCTTGTCGCAACTATTGGCTGGGTTGGCAAAAAGGTCGTCAAGGAAAATCTCACAGCCGACCCCAGCTCGAGTCTCATGAACTACGTGAAGTTCACTGCTGCCATGGCTGGGAGCATAGCTCTCAAGAAATACCTCGAGGACCAGAAGATCCTCCCTGCCTCAATGTAAATCATATATGTATATACAGGGATGGCCTCAATCGCTATTATGGTTGGTGGAGCAATTCTAAACGCAGCTGCTTTCACTGGGGGCAACTATCTCGCAAAATACTTGTCTGGCGACAGTGGCCAAGCCGCTCTGGATGAGAAGATCAGACACGACAAGGCGTTAGAGGCCTATCAAGCGGCCTACGCTAAATATCAGAAAGACCGCACAAAGCTCCTCGACTGGATTGCCAGCAATGATCGGATCAAAGATCAAGCGAAACACAACTTTCAAGACACTGACCAAGCTCTAGTGCTCTACAACCAAACACATCGGGAGCAGCAAATAACACTCCCCAAAGAGCCCGAGTTCTCTGACTTCTATAAACCAGGCCCACAGCAGAAACAAGGCGAACTCTTGTTTATCGGCACTGGCGCGCTCGCCCTTGGATATGCAGCGTTTCGCTTTCTGTAAACACATATGTATATGGAGGCTAAACTCTCAAAGGTCTATTACGGCCCCAAAGGCTACTGGAAAGGACTTGCTGCTGTCAAAAAGCTAGCTGCAGCAGCCAAGGTCTCTGAAGAGGCGGCAAAGAAATGGCTTGTCAAACAAGCCCTTTGGCAAGTATATCTCCCTGCACCACGCCATATCCCTCGGCCCAAGTTTGATGTCCAGACTCCTAATGCTGTGCATCAAGCGGATCTACTGTTTTTGCCACACGACAAACTGCCCCACGGGCGAAAGATTTACAAATATGCTTTGACAGTTGTTGATGTAGCAAGCCGTTACAAAGCAGCAGAACCCTTGACTTCGAAAGAGTCTGATGAAGTTTCGAAGGCACTTACACGTATTTACAGGCGTGGGCCTTTGAAATGGCCACAACTGTTGCAAGTCGATCCGGGGACAGAGTTTATGGGAGCTGTGACTAAAGACACTGGGGCTCATAAAACAACCATTCGCCGTGGGCGCGTTGATATCCACAGAGACCAAGGGATTGTTGAAAGATTCAACAGAACCCTGGCTGAACGATTGTTTGGTTACCAGTACGCAGTTGAAATGAATCTGCCCTCTGGCCGTTCGACTGCTTGGGTTAAAAGATTGCCAGATGTTGTCTCAGCTTTGAACAATGAAGTGACTCAACTCACTGGCAAGAAGCCCGCTCAAGCAATCAAAGAGAAAGCCACCTCAGCCAAACCCGCAACCCCATATGCTAGACCTGTTGGGGTGAATGAAAAGAAGCTCCCTCCTCGGGTGAACTTGAGATATCTGTATTACCCCGGTGAGCTTGAAGGTGGTAGCCGACGAGCGACGGACCCGATCTGGTCTTTGAAGGTCTACCAAATACAAAGGATTGTCACCAAGCCAGATGCGCCGGCCGTCTATTATCTATACGACGGGCCCAAACGGGGATTTGTGCGTGAGGAGTTGATGGTTGTGCCACCGGGCACTCAGTTGCCTCCGGTATCTTTGTGACCATATGCAAGTGTATGGACACCATCGTCTTTTATCCAGCGCTTTGAATCAAAGGGAGAGAGCGTTGTCTTGTTTAGATGCACGCCATAGATTTGGTGGCCTTTGCTTCGGAGCCTGTCCATCCCATGCTTGAAGGTTAGCCGGCCGAAGAGAGCTTCCTTGTAATTCTGGTGGGTAATCTCTTTCTTTGTGACAACCTTGGTGGTGCCCTTTGCTTTCTTGATGTTTTTGTCGTCCTCTAGTAAGATAGAGTACATCTTCGAGCGAAGACACACAACCTCTGAGATGGGCACACCCTCGCACTCGTCCTTCATCTTCCCAATGACCTTCTTGTTAAGCTGGCTGTGGAGTGGATGGTCCTTGGGATAATCACTTGTGTCATAGAGTTCATCCCGAAGATTCTCCATGTCTTTGTAAACATCATCCGTCTTGATCTCGAGGAGCAGAGAGTCTGTGTCTGTGTAAAGTAGGTCTACGCGTGGACCATATTTCAGCTTGAGATGTTTGTAATAGAAGTCATACATCAGTGTTTTGGAAAGATCAAGGATGCACATGCCTGTGTAGACTGGGCGGTTGAAGAGGATTTTCTCCCTGTGCATCTGGATCCCCGCCATGTTAGCTCCAAAGACTGTTGCTCTGGAAAACAGCGGGCTTGCGATAAGCTTTCTAATCTTGTCTTGCTCGTGCGATCGGACAAGCTTCATGTCGATTCGATTTCTGAGGTTCTCCATTGTCTTACCGAAGACTGAGTTGTTCATGAGCTTGAAGAAGTTCTTCTCAAAATCGGAAGTGGCCTTCTTTCTGAGCTCGGTGTTCAGGGAGATGTATGGCTCCATCCAAGCCCTCTGCTCGAACTTGAGCATTTTGTGAATTTTCGTCAACTTCATTCCCAGATCCAGGTACTGCTGGAGATTTCTGTAATGCAACACATACCGAGATTTCTTGTTTAGGGTAAGGAGCAGCTTCTGTGTCTTGTCTTCTGACTGTCCCTCTGCCAAGGCCCTTTGATATGGAGACATCCATGCCTTAGGAACGGCCTGACTTTCTGGGGCAAGAGGATATGCGTTGTGCTCATCGTGCAGCTCATCGGGGTACTCAAGATCAACCTCGAGGATGTAACCGATCTTTCTGTTTGACCTCCACTTCCTGATCTGGTGTTGTGTTGGAAAGACAGGGCACCATGCGAATTTACCAACTGGGAGAGGCTGACTCATGGCCCATCCATAGAGATTGTTCGCGTCTAGATACATGATGTAACTTGACTCTTCGTTGGGGTTGTGATCGTGAAGATAGGGGTTATTAGCCTTGCAGTACCGCCTGCTCTCCATGGATATACCACCTCGCAAGCCTCTTTCAACAAAGAGATGCATGTCAACATCTGTGAGCAGCTCCAGGTTGATGTCCGTATACCTGAGAAGGGCGTCCCATGAGAGGCCAGGGCTTGTGTAATAATGTGCCGGGTCAAGCTTGTAATGTTGCAGACATGTTTTTCTGAAGTTCTCGAAAACATCGGCCAGAAGAAGCACATCTGTCATGAGGTAGAGATCGTGGTAATCTCCAAGCGTCTTACATCCAAATACCTCCCACACTTTTTGCGCGTGGGCGTATTCCTTATCGGAGATGCCTTCCTTCTTAAGCTCGCTGTAGAAGGCATCCTTAGGCGGGAGAGAGGTCTCCTCGAATCGAGCCCATGAGTCCATGTATTCGTATGGGTAAATCCCTTTTTGCAGGAGAAGGTTGCGTTTGGCTTGGTTCTCCATATAGCTTGCCGTGATTGTGAAGGACTCTGGCTTGTTTGCTTCAACCAGGGCACTGAGGCTTGACTGCATGAACTGCAAGCTGTCAATGAACCTCAGCTTGCCGAGGGAGAAAGAGATGTATTTCTCCATGTTGTTGGGGATGCATGTCAAATCGGAGTGAATGTTTGCAATTCCGCCCATAATGTGGTGTGCATCATAACCCTTCAAGTTGTGAAAGTTTACGGGGATTATTTCCGTTTTCGGGTTGGTTCGGAAATAGTTGATGTTGCAAAAACTGTGAGCCGCACCCCGATACTTGCCTGTAATGTGGCAATGATCTTTGACTGCGTCTCGAACAGAGTCTTGGATTAGAGACTCCCCGCAGAAAAGACAGTCGACCTGCTCGAATAAATTTTCTGTGATGGGCTTCCATTTGTTTCTTGGCCCAACAAATGGGAACTCTTCTAATTCACCATCCTCGCCCTTGATGTAAGTTTTGAATGCCTTTTGATAACATTTGTTGGTGAAGCGATGAATAAAGCCCATGTATTCTCCTGTGTTTGGATCATATAATTCAGTGGCATCCCTGTGGTTCCTCTTGGTGAGAGACTTGTTACAGATGTGGCAGTCAGTTGCGCGGTTGAATTCAATCCATTCCTTTCTCGTCATTGAGAGTGGTACCTTGTCTTGTAGTTCTTCTCTGATCACTGCTTCCAGCTGCTGAAGGCTGTTAAGAAAGACTGGCACAGCGTCCTCTCCTCTGTATAGGTAAGGGCCCTTTGTCTCCCCATCAGATCGAACAGCTAACATGCAGAACCCGCAGGGTTTATGTATGGATGTCGTAGTTGTACTGCTCTGTTGGTGGTCTGGTATGCAACCGTGGACTTTTTCGACAATGCTTTCAAAGTCAGCATGAATAACCCAAGGCTTCTTCATCTGGTTCTGAAAGTTCTTGAAGTGGAGGAAGTTTTCGCCTTCTTTGGGCATTTCAACTCGTGCCGGCCTGCCTTTGACTCCCCTACAATAGAAGAGATGATCGGTGAGAACCCTTTCTGAAGAGAAGGGTTGGAGACACCTGTCACAGTGATGCATGCGACGTCCAACATTGAACTCACTGTGTAGAAGTCTGCTCATGCTCTTGATGTAACAATAATGCGAAGTGTGTATGTCTGTGAGCAACATCAGATTAATCCTTCGCAGATTGGGATCCTCTTGCTCACTGACTCTGATTACAGCCACCTTGTTGTTTTTCCAGCCATAAACGTTGATTGCAAGGTTGTTTTGACGTTCAACCTTAGTAATCTGACTCAATGGTGTTGGAAAATCAACTCCAGTGCAGTCTAGACCATCATCAATGGGATAACTTCCTGGTCTGTCTGAATGCGCCTCGGCAGGGAACAATGCCGATCGCAGTGCCCAACGTAGACACTGATTGTCTATGTTCTTCACATTGATGATTGCCTGCTTCGACCTGAGTTTTGATGGTGTTGGGATAAATGTACCGCCTCGTATAGGCTTGTACAACCCGAATTCAAGGTAAACAGTTTTGATTTTATCAACCGCCCAACCAGAACCCAACTGCTGCCATCTAGCAATCTCTTCCTTAAAACCATTCACAATGTCTTCTAGGAAGCCTTCCTCCCGCAGCTTATAGATATGTGTCACAATCAGTGGGTTGATGTTCCAAAAGAAGTGATTCATTTCTCGATTGTTAGCACCTGCCATTGAAAAGTGAACATCGAATGACAAAGTGACCTTCACCCCGCCAAGCTCTGTGACTTCGCGTGCAATTGTCTGGAGAATGACCGCCTTATTAGTTATGAAGAATGAATTCAGATCTTTGATTTGGTAATCATCAGGGACATTCATCTTATAACCATGCAGCGAATTGCCGAAGTAATCGTGGTTCCTTGGATTGAAGTCAAGACGTTGAGCCTCCATGTTATATACAGGGATTTCATTTTCTCCAATTGCTGGTCTCGTATCGGGCCTCTGTGTCATTGCCATGTTGGTTGGTATATGCGGTGGTGGGGTTTCTTCAATTGGTGGTCTCGTGCCGGGACCAGCATTCACAAGCACTGGGAGTAGTTGGGACGTTGGTGCATCCGGGACCGCCCCCAAACGCCCGAAAAAACGCTTATTTTGAGAACTCCCGAACACCTAAGTTTCCGTGCCCCAGGGCGAATGCAATGAGTCCTGGGGCACGGAAACTTAGGTGTTCGGGAGTTCTCAAAATAAGCGTTTTTTCGGGCGTTTGGGGGCGGTCCCGGATCACCAACGTCCCAACTACTCCTTTAATTTCCCGTAGGGTGCAAGCGGATGAAATGAAAGTATTTAATACATATAAGAGTAAGAGGGGAGTATTTTATTTATGGTTTGTGAAAGGAGAATATAAAATTATACTAATTCCTTGATTATTTATATATATTTTAAATGTTTTGATTTATTTTGCCTTGGCACCCTACGAGAAATTAAACTGAAATAAAAAAAAAATGAAAAAGTGATAGGGAACATGTATATATTATCTACTTAGTCCTTCCGATTGGTTGAGAGATTATTTCAACCAATCAGAAGGACTACCCTGAACTAGGTAGCGTTACGTCATCAGTACGGTATTTTTGCGCTCGTTTCTCAGACGTCTTTTCGCAGAGGGAACCGTATGTGGCGCCACCGCGAAAAGTCGTCTGTTTTCTGAGGCTAATACTCAGTTTTTAAGGGATTTTTCCAAGACACACGGGGAGAACTTGAAAAAATTGTCCAATATGTTCAAGTTGCAATCCATTTCCATCATGGCGGTCAGTAGCCAAAGACAACCAATACTAGTTTCTGTGCACTCTAAGAGTTATTCTTACCAAAACTGGACCATTATTTTTAGGTTTCCAGTTACAAATATATTTGTTGGCTTTTCCAAGTGACACTTAACATAGGTGACATTGCCCACCTTAATTTACAACTATAATCATTTGAAAGTAAAACAAGAACAATAACTCTTCGAGTAGTGAAGTCGTGCTTTAAGAAGCTTTAAGGGTCTTGTAAGTGCCTCTAAGGTATGAGAATTAATTCAATATATTGTTATGATTTGTTTTACATGTACAGTCGCTTTTCCGGTCACACCAGGTGATCCGTCACGAACGTTACTACACTGTACACGTACGTCATTTGAAACCTTTAATCAGTCTTTCGCAATCACTCGTGCATGCAAGGTCAACTTTAACTTTTATATTACTTCCATTTATCTGTTGCTCGAAAAGAAAGAAAACGAAAACGAAATCGTTATCGAATGGAACTCTCGCCAAACCCGGAAATAATGTAAGTTCCTTTTACTTGATATATTATGTTTCGTCATTTTCCTTTTTCTTATATTGTAAATAAATCCAATCATCCATGAGCTTGAAAGTTGCTATATCAACTGATATAACGTCACTAACACTTCACCTCAGGCTATAAATCACTTGAAAATGGGAACTTTTTACTTTTTTGCCACCGAATTTATAAGTCGCGCGTTTGGCGTTTTCTGTGTCGCTTTTGTTTCTCTGCCCTAGGGATCGGTTTTCCGTTTTTTTTTTAAGAAAACTCTGTAGTGTTTTGAACACTCACTAAAAAAAATAGGTACGCAATGCGTACAGAAGCGACGACGAGTTTCAACTTGGCGTTAAATCGATAGGTCTGGGGTGCTCTGATAAAATCAGTGAATCACTCGATTTAAATGCGAAGTTCCACAAGAAAAGGGTCGGTGTGAAATGCAAATTTCGGCGACTTTCAGTCGGTGCATGCTGTTGACCAGAGTGTCCTATAAATGAAATTTGCTTAAAAATGCTCATTAAACCAGAATATTGCTCCAGCAAATAATATAATACCAGAAGTAGTCAAGAACTTGTGATAGATTCAACTTTCATTGGTAAAATGACTTTTTTCCAAATATTTTCAATTTTTGGACTTATGTTTGTAGGAATAACGTATGTTTGTCAGTTGTTGATTCTTTTGTGTTTGATTGAAAACCGAAGGTGAGAATGGCCAGGTAAGCCCTTTTTATACCAGAACTTCCTGTTGAAGACTGGTCCTGGCTGACACCGATACTCGTGATATGCATGAGAAGATTTATTACGCAAAATTATTGTGGTTGCTGCATTGGCAATTGCACATTTTATTTAAACCATGTTGCACAAACTCGTGTGCAAAATCAAAACAATTCATCGTTTTCCTTCATATTTGTGACAAATTGCTAAATGACAACAACTGGAAATTGTTTCCATGTTTGTGCTTCACAAATTGAAAAGACTTTGTCAGCTCTGAACATGTTTTCAGAGATTATTGGTAGTTTGACATTTTGTGGTTTCATTTATTAATGCATGAACAGCAGGTCACCAGTTTCTTCAGCACTTGAGACTTTTCGTCACTGTTACCAGCATTAGTTGATGTGCTAAATGTTTGCAGATGCATTGGCTGGAGGTGATTCAGTACCTTTAAAAAGAAAATAAATGAATACCTTGAGATTCAGTTCTTTTTTTTTTAAGTGTTTTGTCATACTACTAAAGTTTAAAACCAAAGTGGCTTTATGGGGACTTAAAAGAGGAATTAAAGTGCTTTATTTAGAGATACATTGGATGGTGAAGAATTCAATTTGGGAGCTGAGAGATTTCATTTTATGTATTGAAAAACTATTACATGTGGCTAGTCACATGTAATAACCGGTGAAGACAGAAAGAAAATTCTTGCACAACCTCAAGGCAAAAAAAAAAATATGCAGAGAAAAATTGCCCCCCACCCCCCTTAAAATTAAAATTGTCCATCCCTTAGCCCAATACAAGATAATGTTCTCACCCTTCTTGAAAAACACATGAGGAAAACACTTTGGTAGAAATTCTGAAGATATTGCACCACTTCCCCTATACTGTTAAATTCCAACAAAACACTCCATTTGTAGCAACATTTCTATGACTATCTCGTGAATGGGAATCAAATAATTTGTAATAACCATGGTTGTCAACAATAACGGCAACTGTGTTTATTTCAATGATCAACAGAAAAGCATTATACTGTGTCATCAACATATCGAAAGCATGTTGTAATGGTAAATGCGGACAATCTCTTATATGAGACATCTGTAAGTCACCAATGCTATCACTAAACCTAATAAAAAATGTTTCATTGTTGATCGATAAAGCAGAAGGAATCTTGGACAGCAACAAATAGTCTTTTCCTGCAAACTTACATAAATGGGAATAAAGTGAATTACTAAGCAACAATATTTCATTTGAATTGTTTCTAATCCAAGCCGATGCATTCGTTCTAAAATTGTAAACGGCCGTCAAGCACATAGCTACACACTGTTTACCAGAATTACTTCCAAACAGCGAGACATTGCCCTGATGAAAATCAGCTGTACGTAACTATCTTTGAGGTATATCCTACAAAATAGCAAGGACCAGGATTCATTTCTACATCGTTAGCAAGTCGAATCAAAAGTGGAATATAACAACGATACATGCAGATTTGTGAGAACCAAAGCTTAGTATAGTAACTCATTTGCCACGCATCAACAACATTTCTCAACGTTGGAAGGTATATACATTGTAGCTTCCAGATAAAACAGAAAATTTCTATATAACAACATAGACCAGAATTTTCCTTTGACACGATTTAAACATTCTCTGGCTTTGAGATAAGCATTATATACAACCCCACAGCGGCTCCATATTACATTAAAGATACCATAACTGTATACACAATATGCTGGTAATGATGGCTCACCTTTTATTAATAGCTTGAATCTCCTTCTCTTCCTTCAATACAATGAAGTTGCTCCCATATTCTGTACGTATACACAACTGATCATGAACCACCGCACACTTCGTTTTCGGGTAACAGCTCTCGTAGGATACTCAGTTATAAGTCAAGTTCAGTAAATCAATGCTATTTCGGCGTTATTTCTGGCCATCAGTTCTGACAAGTTCTTTCTGAGACAAGCAAAGATCCGTTCTAAAAACAGCGCCCGGACTCCCAGACCTTTTGCCTATCGCCAGTGCGAGTATGTACTGCTAATGTGTGTATATCACTCCGTGTCTGTTTGTTTGCAAGTGAGCGCAAATATATTCACGATAAATAAAGCACGGCGGTGTAAAATTTGAAACAGACAAGCAAACCTTTTCTCCACACTTAAAAACAAAATGGCGGAGCAAAACAAACTCCCTTCGACGAGGTGGTCACGTGACCTTATCTTCCAAGCTAGTTTCCAGTGTTTCTCGGGTGTAATCCGGACAGCCGCCGGACAGACACCACAGCACGACGGCAATAATGCGATGACTTCGTCATCGCTTAATGAATGTTTATAAAAAAGTTGGCTCTCTGTTTTTTCTTCGGAGACTTAAATACAACGGCAATGAAACAAAAAATAGAAGTTTGTCACAAATCTTCAGAGTCATATTGGAACTTTGATATATCGAACGTTCAAAGAGTGTGTTAATTAACTCGATCTCGTTTTGCAGTCCTCAAGTTTTGCCATTAACCGGAGTATGAATTCAGACCGAACTGGACTCCTGTATAACTCATATCACTATTATGGAATGAATTTTGTTATTATATAAATAGCAGATAATTTGCGGTTTTATTAAAATTCATATTTGGGCTTTGTTGTTTTGTTAGCTCAGTCCAGTGGTGTCTATACCAACTCTTACAAAGCGTTTATTTTTTCGCTCCGCGACAATGAAGGCCTGGCACCTTTCAAGAGTTTGGTGAGAGAACCATCAAACGCAATCTACAGGGCATCAAGGACTGGTCCGACATTTGGTAGAGGGTGGGACCTCCACATTGCTCATAACAGTAACAGCAACAACAAGTCATATACACGGTTTGGCAACTCCTACCATCTTCCAAGTGGAGTGCAAGACCGGCTCACAATCCTGGCCGGGACTTCTTACTTCTCACCTGATGAGGTGGAAGTATTTTATCTTGATCCATCCCACTAAATCCAGGGACTGGGAACCAGATTCATAAAATGCAGCTGGAAATCATGCATATTTAAAACAAAACACTTAGTCACTCATTTTGTTAGGTAATGTTTCTTGTTTAATATTAGTATTGATAAGATTGGTTTATTATGTTAGTGTCGCCGTCCATTGTTACAGAGACAAGGTGTTACATTAGTCATAACAGGCCTTATGCATATTACGTCACACACTGAAAATTAACCCCAGACCACATTACAATAGTTTCCACAAAACCAAGAAATATCTCTCGGTTAGTGAACGAAATTTTCTCAAAGTGATACACTGGTTTTGTATGGGTTATCCTTGTTGGGAGATTTTACAAGTTTATAATTCCAAAACGAGGCTTGGGGTGAAATTAGCCAGTGTGACATAAATATGAATAAGTAAGGCTTATTGACCTGTCCCTCGGGGATATGTGATATATTCCCCTCGTGACGTACCCGAGGGCGTAGAGGGGGAATATATCACGTATCACCGAGGGACAGGTCAATAACATGATTCTTTTTCACCTTGTGAGGTTTTCTAAAACAAAGAAACTATTATTTTTTCGGAGAGTAACATTCCGTTCAATTCCAATGCAAAAAGCATGATTCCGCAAGGCCGAATTGGGATCACGGCACATGACGAAGCGAGACGGTAAACATGTTTTGCTTTTGCCAAATTTGCATTGAGCACGTTGCTTCGTTATGAGTCGAAGGAGGGAGAGAGAGAGAAGAAAATGTATGAACAGTACTCGTGGTCTCGCCATGGCCCAACTGCCCGCCTTCATCTTTCGAAGATCAATGGAGTGGATGTCCGTGTGTTTTCCAAGGGAAACCGGCGGAAAATATTCAAGTTCAGGAGCGATTTTAGAATACCCGTCCACTTATTTACATATCCCTAAACAACGAAGCATATGAAAACAAAAGGATCTATTCTTATTCAATGAGATGCAAATAAGTGGACGGGTATTCTGCAGTTTAGCCGAATAATGTTATCACCATTTCGCTTTTTGGTCGCGACCGGGCAAGTTATTTATGTAGGAATAAGATTGATGAAGTTGTCTTTTTATGTAAACCAAAAATATTGATTGATGCTAGTGTGTTTTCCTTGTTAAGCCCTATTTTGTCTTTCCATTTGTGTTATTTTATTACTAGCAGTAATCGAAGATTATGGAGACGCGTTCGGAGGAATTTCCGGCGGAAATGAGCCCCTGAAAAAAAGCAATAGGGGAGGCCATTTGGAGGACCGGACACCAAAAAATCTCATGTAAGGCACAGGGCCACCAACACGAAATTAGAATAGACCAATTCCAATATATTAAAATTCACACTTGGCTCCGAGGCTTAGGGGAATAAAACAAAAGAAATCACATCGAGGTTCAGGGATGAATAATTATTTTTTTTTTGTTTTATTCCCCTAAGCCTCGGAGCCAAGTATGAATTTTAATATATCGGAACGCGATTAGGGGACTAAGGCGAGGGGGAATATGGCGACGGGCATATGACGGGGGGAATATATAATTCAAGACTTTAAAAACGGTAAGACCACAGCGGCAAGACGTTAGAAGGAGCCGGATCTGTTGTCATCACAAGCCAGAGGGTCGATTTTAATGTACGCATTAGAGATCCAAATTCGACTTGGAAGTTCACGCGTTTGAATAAATTTTAATTAGTTTTCACACATTGCTTTTCGCACCCAATAAACCATATCTGTCTAAAGCTGTCGTTTCCAGAGGGAAAAAACAGACTTATAAAAACCTATTAATAGGTATTGTAGTTAATATTCAGCAAAAATAAATTTGATCTCTTTGCGGCAGACAAGACATAAATTTCGAAACCACGGGAAATAATATTTTTCTGCCTTCCTTTCGCGCTGTTTAGCAATGGATTTTTCGATGTTTATCGCGTTTTATCGCCCTGCTTGGGTTCTTATTGACTTGATTAGCTTTTCACTTGTGCGTCGATCTATCCAGTGAAAGTGCATTTGTATGATGTTTCGCAAAGAATTGCAATGTGTAATGGTTAGCGATCCAAACGAGGAACACGGCGGCTGTAGCGGTAAGTGACCGACTAAGAAATAGAACCGAGGCTTCAAAGGGAGGTATGTAGATGATGTTTGATTTTTGATACTCGGAATTTAAGCAGATTTAAGGCGGAACTTCTGCTGTAGGGAATTTTACCTGATCAGGCAGAATTAATTTCGCCGTGCGGGCGGACGACGGATAAACATTAGGTCGGAATAAAAACAAAACGCAAACAGCGGTTACAAACATTTTGTCTAAAATGCATTTCTTTCAGTTACTTGACGTTTCGTATGTACCGCATACATCATCAGAAGTGATCGTTATTTTAAAGCGAACTAAATTTAAATGTATAAAGCAAAGAAAGCTTGTAAGCTTTTAAGCAATTCGCACAAACATCATTTTATCAATGCTTCATGTCCGTAATACATGAATTAAGCGAAATTCTGTAAGTTCTTAGTATTGAATTTTATAAGAATCATTTGAAATTACATACGACAGACGACAGATCCTTAGAGTCAAATACAAGCCCGCCAAAAATCTGGAAATTCCCGGCCAAAATGTATCACGCTCATGACGCCATTTATGCAGATAGACTTAAGCCTTACACAGTTACTTTAAATTCGACAAAATCTGATCAAATTATTTCGTATATATGGACATAGAACAATAGCGGAATACTGATTTAGCTTTTAATCGGCGTGCTTCAGCTTCTGGCGTTTTGAAGAGATGAAACCTATTCGTGGTAGTAGACTTACAATAATTGAAACTTAGTTTGTAGACTAGAAACGGTCAGAAACATTTTCGCAAATTAGTCTTTAAGATCTCTACTACCTTACGTTAACATGGGGGTCACCGCTCCCTTATGTAAACTTACAGGCGGCGCGCCCAAGCTTCTGAGGTAATGGGATCCATTCGAGACAGCAGTAAATTAACATTAACTGTAAAAATGAACTGTGTTTTCCGACTAAGGAAATTTGTATAAATTAGTGTTTTGAACATAGAGGCTCCGCTCCCTCATGTAAACTTATAGGCGGCACGCCCAAGCTTCTGAGGTGATGAGATTCATTCGAGACAGCAGTAAATTATAACATTAACTGTAATTTTGTTGGCCGACTAGGGAAATTTGTATAAATTAGTGTTTTGAACATAGGGGCTCCTCTCCCTCATGTAAGCTTACAGGCGGCACGCCCAAGCTTCTGAGGTAATGGGATCCATTCGAGACAGCAGTAAATTAACATTGACTGTAACTTTGTTTGTCGACTACGGAAATTTGTATAAATCAATGATTTGAAAATAGGGGTCTCCGCTCCCTCATGTAAGCTTACAGGTGACACACCCAAGCTTCTGAGGCGATGGGATCCATTCGAGACACAGTAAATTAGCATTAACTGTAACTTGCTTTGCCGACTGGGGGAAATTTGTATAAATGAGTGTTTCAAACATAGGGGCTCCGCTCCCTCATGTAAGCTTATAGGCGGTACGCCCAACCTTCTGAGGTGATCAGATCCACTCGAGACAGCAGTAAATTATAACATTAACTACAACTTTGATTGTTGAGTAGGAAAACTTGTAGAAATTAATGAGATGAGTTGTCGAGATTCTTTTAAGATAATAGACTAATATAAATGCAACTTTGTTTGTACGGTAAGAAACTTTTGTATATTGACCGTAGCATGTTTTTTTTCGCGATCTTGGATGGACGTATGAGACACAGAAAACGCGATTTCATGTCCAGCTACATCCCTTAGAATATCCCTTAGAATTCAAAAACAGTACGAAAAAGAAAACCAATCTCTCCTAAATCTTTTTGTTTGCTATCAAAACGGGTTTTCCCTGTGGTGCATAGAAGTCACAATCGCGAAATGGATGAAAGCTTTTTGTAAACTTTCCTAATCGCACCAACTTAGCTAGGCTTTTAAGTTGACCTAACGGTTTCGTAAATTTTTGAGCAATTTATTATTTTTATTTATTTATTATTTTATTATTATTTCATGGTATAGTGAAGTGTATAGATCCCTGTACATGTGTATAGTTTTATTTTTATTTTTATTTTTTTGACATTATTTCGAACGTTTCATGAAGTAGTTTCTTCCACTTTTTAAGTCGCCATTGTTCTCCAGCACTATGCTACCGGGGTCGGTTACATTGCGTTCGATTTTGTTTGAAGAAAACGATAAGAAACAAATATATATATATATATATATATAAATTACAGCAATTACAAGTAAAGTGCAAAGAGCAAAGTTTTTAGATAACACAAACAGGCGAGAATAAGCAAAAACGCAAGAGATGGATGTCAAACTAAAGCGTAAAATTCTGAACTCTCGTTCAAGTTGTAATAGTTGAACCATAGGTAACCCAAGCTGAAGTGATGTTTACACTTTGTAATTTGAACGTCGTGGGTAACTGTTGCGTAATAGCGAAATTATAAGGATTTGTGTGAGGAAAATTCACTTCGAATTTGAGCGTAACATTAGGAACGATATTTGAATAAAACTGGCTCACCTGAACCTCTTTGTGTGTTTACTTGTGTCTCGAGTGGTTTTGGGTCGATTCGAAGCGATTCCTGCGAGTTTTAGTTCCACTGTTTTCTTCCTCCTAAATCTCGCTGGAATCGCTTCGAATCGATATTAAATCGATGTCATTTATTACATTATCACCCGTTGTTATTATCAGATTAATTTTTACCCGATGTCATTAATCAGTTGTTGTATATCAGATGTTTACCCGAAGTCATTTATCAGTTATTTACCTGATGTTATATATCAGATATTTTGCCGATGTCATTGACCAGTTATTTAACCGATGTTATATATCTGATATTTACTCGATGTCATTTATCAGTATTTACCCGGCGTTATATATACACTGTATTGTAATACTATTAATTAAAACACAAGGGAGCAGTAGATGCATGCATGTGCGATACTCCCTTTTTGCATGTACCAAGTTAAACCATGGGCTCTAGGAAAAGATGCATTTTGCATAACTCTTTGCTCACGAATTATTTAGGAAGAATCGACTAGAAAAATAAAAACAGGACGACTTAATGTGAGAAATTTGACTTTACTGGAGGTAAAGTAAGTTCTATTTAGTCGAAATACATTTTTCTTATGGCCCGTGGTTAAACGTTAACCCAATCTGTAAACATAAATAAAAGTCAATTTAAAATGAACACCAGTGTCTCAGTGTTACATTAAAAATAAATAAAAAGTTAAGTCAAGTAGAATGCAAACGTTTGGGATTTTTCTCAGGACAACGCGATTGATAAAAATATCAACATTTGCCACCGTGGAGAAAGTGCAGTGATCAATGCTCGTCACCCCTTCTCCCTCCCAAGGCCACACAAGGCTCGCTTTGCTCTCTGACAAACATCGGCGTACGGGAAAAATTTTGTCCGGGGGGGGGGGGGTCTGAACTTAATTTGCCCGAATGAAACTCGCGACGTCATGTTTATTCGTCATGATGATGATTCTAGCACTCGCTGACATTTCACTTTTCTACCACTGTGAACGATGCGAGAATGAGCTTCTACATCTCGCATTCTTCGCACTTCACACGGTACCGATAAGATATATTTTGCGAGATTTCAACGAAGACATACTTTGAACGACCAGATACCAACCACGCATACTGTCCTAATAAGCAAGATGGTCGCCAAATGTTATACTTAGTTTCAGTCCCTGCGCGGTCTACAAAATCATTCCCACCCTTGGCGGACCACAACGCAAATTTGTCGTTCTATGACCCTATTTGCATGGAAAGAGGAAGATCCTAGAAGGTTCATTTGGTTTACATGCGTAAATGCGGCATCCAGGATCAACTTTTCATTTGGTTTACGCCGGGGGTTTACGTGAAAAATTCGGCAGGATGGCCCCAGTATGGTGGCCTAGGACTGCCATAAGGAAAAATGCTTGTTTTGAAAAATAATCATGTATTTAAAAACAAAAGTATACTATCGGGCATAACATAATGTTTCATACATGCCTTCTTTATGTTGTCGATAGACAGTTCATCGTACTCGTGGTACGGGACAAACTCACGTGCTCCTACTCTTGAATACTTTTGCGCTCTCCCAGATACCTCTGCGCTAAGACGTTGAACAACGATTGCATCTAGATCTTTGCCCGACTGGCCAGTGTCCTTGGTGATTTTAGTTTTCCGTTTGGCCTTCATTTTGTCTTTAAATTTTCGCCAGTCGTCAGCCATTTTGACTCACAACATTGGGCAAGGCACCATGGGTAAAACACATGGCTACCCCGCAATGCATTCTGGGCTATGGCAACGATAGGCCACAAGCATTTTTGTTTTCATTTTACTTTAAAATGATTTCATTTTGATTTTAAATTAAAATAGATTTTATTTTTCTTGTAAGAGTATTGTAATTTGTTTTCATTTTACTTTAAAATGATTTCATTTTGATTTCAAATTAAATAAAATAGATTTTATTTTGCTTGTAAGAGTATTGTAATTTGTTTTCATTTTACTTTAAAATGATTTTATTTTGATTTTAAATTAAATAAAATAAATTTTATTTTGCTTGTAAGAGTTATATTATTTTGATTTCGTTTTACTTTTTATAAAAATTTATTTTATTTTATTTTGAAATTTGAATAATATCTTATTTTTTGTTATGATTTTATTTACTTTTGTTTTTAAATACATGATTATTTTTCAAAACAAGCATTTTTCCTTATGGCAGTCCTAGGCCACCATACCCCAGTACCTTTGAGTTCGGCGCGGTTGCAAAGCAAGACGGTGGGCGACAATAACAAAAGCGAAGATAACCTTGGGGCTCCCGAGGCCGTTTACATGGAGCTCGGATGATTCTAGCGCTAGGATAATCTTAACGCTGATCCCAATAACTATCGACCGATCTGTGTTCTATCGACCGTTTCTAAACTATTTGAAAGGGCTATTTATGACCAGCTATATATTTACTTTTCTAGCAACAACTTGTTAACTAAGCATCAATCAAGTTTTCGTTCGTTGCATTCTATAGCAACCGCGCTGTTAGAGGCAACGAATGAATCGGATATTTCAACGTTGACCAAGGGAACATAAACTTTGATGTATTTCTTGATCTGGCTAAGGCCTTGGATACTGTATTTTACGATATTCTTTCACAAAAATTTGAACTATATGGGATAAGTGGACTGACCCTGGACTGGATCAAATCTTACCTGAGTAATAGGAAACAATTATGTGTGGTTAAAGGAAGCGCTTCACAACCGTGAACAATCACCTGTGGTGTTCATATGCTGCCCGTTTTAGGAGCCCCTTTATTTGTTTTTCTTGTTAGTACGTGGACTTAAAGTACTATTACACGCGTCCATAACTATTAACCACTGTACGAACTTACTAACGTACTAATTACGAAGAAACATAAAATTCTAACTTATTAACGTACTAAAGTACTAACTTGTAAGGGAATTGTAGCCAAGATAAATATTGACTTTTACGAACGTACTGCGTACTGATAGGGTAAGTACTATAAACTTGAATTGTACGAACACTACAAGTGCCGTATGATGAACCAATGTACGAATGTACTTTTTTTAATAATTATGAACGATATGACTTGTATAATATGTCTTGTACGAACGTACTTATTATGAACGTGTGCGAACATACTATAGGGTAAGTGCCGTACGTACTATAAACCTGAATTGTACGAACACTACAAGTGCCGTATTACGAACCAATGTACGAACGTACTGATTATGAACGTGTGCGAACGTACTATAGGGTAAGTGCCGTACGTACTATAAACCTGAATTGCACGAACACTACAACCGTATAATGAACCAATGTACGAACGTACTAATTATGAACGTGTGCGAACGTACTATAGGGTGAGTGCCGTACGTACTATATACCAAGAATATACTTGAATTATACTAATTATAAACTAAGGTAATTGCACAAGTGCCGTATGATGACCCAATGTACGAACGCAATAGCAAGTCCGTACCTTCCTTCGCGTACCAGTTTAAGGTACTAATACGTACTAATACTGAGTTAATTGCACAAGTACCGCACGAAGAAATGAACGAACTATACGATGAATGTTGACTTGTACGAACGTCCCAACATTACGAACACAAAACTTCTAACGATTTTCAAACAAGCTTCGAGCTCATCCATTTGTCCAATCTAGTTTGTTTGGGCGTGCTCTTTGGAAAAAATTACTATTCTCTTGCGAGAGTTTTGTATTAGCCCTGGGTAGCGGAAACGACGCAGCTGAAGTTTTAGCGGTCGAAACTCGCGTTTCGCGCTTGATTGTATATCCTCCTTCCCGCTCGGCTAATCAGTAACGCCTGTTATTCAAGCTGATTTAAAAATGACTGATTCATTATTAAAAACGTGTACAATGGCTAGTCGCCATTTTTCATGCCATTTTTTTCCTCTTTTCTTTGTGACGAATTAAATTCTTACAAGTGATCTCTTGACCCTACATAATCAACACACACTGTAACGAGGATTGAGACGAAATCAGTGTTTGCAAGCCAGCCCCGGGATAGCTATAGAGCTATTTTAAAAATACCTGGAAGAGGGTTTTGAAGGGATGTCAGTAAAACGCGGGGTCGGGGTCGGGGCCGGGGTCGGTGCCTGGGCCGGAGTCGGGGCCGGGGCCGGGGTCGGGGTCGGGGTCGGGGTCGGGGTCGGGGTCGGGGTCGGGGTCGGGGTCGGTGCCGGCGTCGGGGTGGCGGTCGGTGCCGGCGTCGGGGCTGGGGTCGGTGCCGGGGTCGGGGCCGGTGCCGGGGTCGGGGCCGGTGCCGCTGCCGGGGTCGGGGCCGGGACCGGGGTCGGGGTCGGGGCCAGGGTCGGGGCCGGGGCCGGGGTCGGGGCCGGGGCCGGGGCCGGGGTCGGGGTCGGGGTCGGGGTCGGGGTCGGGGCCAGGGCCGGGGCCGGGGCCGGGGCCGGGGTCGGGGCCGGGGCCGGGGTCGGGGTCGGGGCCGGGGCCGGGGCCGGGGTCGGGGTCGGGGCCGGGGTCGGGGTCGGGGCCGGGGCCGGGGTCGGGGTCGGGGTCGGGGTCGGGGTCGGGGCCGGGGCCGGGGTCGGGATCGGGGTCGGTCTCGGGGCCGGGATCGGGGTCGGTCTCGGGGCCGGGGTCGGGGTCGGGGTCGGGGCCGGGGCCGGGGTCGGGGTCGGGGTCGGGGCCGGGGCCGGGGTCGGGGTCGGGGTCGGGGTCGGGGTCGGGGCCGGGGTCGGGGTCGGGGCCGGGGCTGGGGTCGGGATCGGGGTCGGTCTCAGGGCCGGGGTCGGGGTCGGGGCCGGGGTCGGGTTCGGGGTCGGGGCCGGGGCTGGGGCCGGGGCCGGGGCTGGGGCCGGGGCTGGGGTCGGGGTCGGGGTCGGGGGTCGGGGCCGGGGTCGGGGTCGGGGTCGGGGCCGGGGTCGGGGTCGGGGTTGGGGTCGGGGTCGGGGTCGGGGTCGGGGCCGGGGCTGGGGTCGGGGTCGGGGTCGGGGTCGGGGTCGGGGTCGGAGCCGGGGCCGGGGTCGGGGTCGGGGCCGGGGTCGGGGTCGGGGCCGGGGTCGGGGTCGGGGTCGGGGTCGGGGTCGGGGTCGGGGTCGGGGTCGGGGCCGGGGTCGGGGCCGGGGTCGGGGCCGGACATATTTGCATTTGGCGACGCGAGTATAAAATCTAAGTCTTGTTTTGTTGACATAAAATCGCTTTTCAATCTATGTAATGAATGAACAAACACATAAAAATGGACAACACAATCTTCTTTCGAAAAATTTTATTGAAATCTCAATTAGTTTATGTTTAGAAGCAAGTTAGTTTATGTTTAGAAGCAAAACGCGTACAATTACAGCGCATCGAGGCCGAGCCGTGTCTTCGATGAAATTCAAGAAATTAAAATACAACTGAATTTAAGCTACACGTTTATAAACAATTCTCCAAAATTAACGAGAACACAAACAAAATGTCAATCACAGATTGATATCAAGATAAATTCCCTTCGAAAAATGTAATTTGTTTCACCTTTAAATCCCTCCGGCTGTACTTGGAAATTCTTTAAACCTCCGCTTTGGTGCTGAAATCCGTAAAACGAACCCATCTCTTCGCATTGCTAAAAACGTATATAGTTCCTCGAAGCAAGATTTTATCCCTGAAAGCTCTTCTTTTTCCACTAAAGCGGCTTCTGAGTATCCGCTTAATTAGTATCCCTCTCTTGAGTAGCAAACCGCGAAAAACTGCAGGAAAATAACGACTTTAATTCTCCGCTAAACACAACAAAAGAACTAAATTGTTTACCGAGGCCGCGCGAAAAACAAAGCCTTGCTTTCAAGATCCCGGATGTTGTTCCAACACGGGCGGACGGGCACACACGCGCCCGCGAAACATTCCGCTAGCCATGACCATGAAAAATGACGGGCATAGTTCTATGAGTATGGTGCTCCGCCGGGCCTTCGGCCCGCGGGCTCCGCTATTAACGTACTAGCGTACGAACGTAACATCGTACTATGAGGTGACGATATTACTAACGTACGATCGTATTATCGTGCTAACTTCATGACTATTTCCGTATGAACGTATTAACGTACTAGCGTACGAACGTAACATCGTACTATGAGGTGACGATATTACTAACGCACGATCGTATTATCGTGCTAACTACATGACTATTTCGGTATGAACGTATTAACGTACTAGCGTACGAACGTAACATCGTACTATGAGGTGACGATATTACTAACGTACGATCGTATTTTCGTGCTAACTACATGACTATTCCCGTATGAACGTATTAACGTACTAGCGTACGAACGTAACATCGTACTACGAGGTGACGATATTAGGCCCTGTTCGCACTACAACGAAAAATGTAGTTTGGCGTTTGCAAAAAAATGGAAAATTTTGTAATCACCAAATTTTAGTTTTTGTTATCCTGTTCGCACTTAAATTTGTGAAATTTTTTGTGTTACCAAATATGACAATCATACCAAGATCATATAAGTTAAAGGTGAAAGGTAAGGGTTAGGTGACTTTCGATGGGAATTTATGTTGATGTCAATTTTTGATTGACTTTTCCTTTGTGTTCCGCTTAAGTTTTGGAGACATATTTATGAAACGTGCTCAAATTAAGTCGTGTTGTTATCTTGAATTTCATCGAGGACAGCTCTGCCTTGATGCGCTATAAATGGTGTGTTTTGCTTTTAAACATAAACTAATGGAGATTTGAAAAAAATTTTTTGAAAGAAGATTGTGTTGTCCGTTTTTATGTTCATTCATTACATAAATTGAAAAGCGATTTTATGTAAACAAAACACGACTTAGGCCCGGTTCAAACGTCGAACTTCACATGTGCCAAATCTAATGCAAATGAGCAAGAACAATAGATTTTGCTCATTTGCATTAGATTCGGCACATGTGAAGTTCGACGTTTGAACCGGGCCTTAGATTTTCTGTCTTCACTCGCGTCGCCTTATGCAAATATGTTTGTGTATTTTTGCAATTTTGATTTCCAAATCAGTTTCTCGGGCAATTTTTGACAAACAAAAACTGTATTTTATTCTGAAAGTAGTCGTACTAGTTATTCTAGACGGAGAAAAGTTGTTTTTGTGAACTTTTGTACGGTCTAAATGTACCGTGCAGACGGTCGGGTAATACTGTTTTTGAGAATTGCCAAAATTGAAAAATAGCCCGGTCGTCAATCTTAATTCTTGTGCTTCCGACCTTTCACCTAAGTTAAGTTTCATCTTAGTTAAGCTTGTTCAGAAGGTCTTCAGAGGGCGCCGCTGTTAGGCTAAGGCTAACTATATATATTACGTTCATACGGAAATAGTCATGTAGTTAGCACGATAGTGCGATCGTACGTTAGTAATATCGTCACCTCATAGTACGATGTTACGTCCGTAAGCTAGCACGTTAATACGTTCATAGGGCACTTTTACTGTTGTATGAAACTCCCTTAGTATGTTCGTACCTTTCGAACGACACTTTCCTTTTTGCATTCAACTTATCCACAGAACTGACATTCAGTGATTTTTACCTCGGCAGATGTTTTTGCACGACGCTTCAAAGTAGAATATATTGAAATTTCGTCTTACAGTGCGTCCAACTGACACTTTTTATTAGTAATTAAAAAGATTTACATCTAGCAACCAAGTACGTTGTTCAGGCGTATTAAGTAAAAAAAAACCAGAATCTCATTCCTAAAATGGGCACGGTATAGTGGTGTTAACAGGGATCGATTCTTGGACCACTACTCTTCCTTATTTACATTTATGATCTTCCCGCGTGCCTCAAGTTCTCGACTGCACGAATGTTTGCAGACGATGCAAGCTTTACAACTTCCTGTAGATCAATAAAGTGCCTTCACAGTGAAATCAACCACGATTTGAATAACATTCAAAATTGGTTACTGGCTAACCAACTTAGTTTGAATGTTCTCAAAACAGAGTATTTGTATTGTGCCTCTGATTTCAACCTAGCTAACATTGGAGCCAGTAGTACCGTTATTGTAAACATTGGTGGTCAGCCTATATCCAGGGTTCAGTCCAAAAAATCCCTTGGAGTAATGATTGATCAACGTTTAGTTTGGGATAAACATGTCGACAACCTATGTAAACGAGTCTCATCTGGACTAGCCGCTTTAAAACAAGCTCGTCGGTACGTTCCCCAAAACAGCGAGGTCAGCGGGGTTATCCACGTGCCCGCGCAACCCCTCAGCCAAGTATTGGTCCTTCAGTCAATGTACAAAACCACGCTCTCCAAGATACACGCAAACCACTTCGGCGCGGAATCCAATACACGCATGGCACGTGAGGTTCTGTTCTGGCCAGGAATGAGGAAAGCTATTCAAGACGCCTGTGAATCCTGTGGCACCTGTGCCAAATACGGTCAATCATCCCCAAAAGAACCAATGAGGTCTCTACCCATACCTACAAGGCCATGGGAAATAGTCAGCCAAGACATCTGTGAACACGAAACGCAGAGCTATCTAGTTACCGTCTGTCACTTCACGGACTGGATCGAAGTTGACAAACTAGAAAACACCCTGTCTTCCACCATCATCGAGAGAACCAACGCCCACTTTCCAAGATATGGCGTTCCGGTGACCTGTCACACTGACAACGGCCCGCAGTTCATAAGCAAAGAATACAGGCAGTTCTCAACGGAGTATGGGTTTAAGCATACCACCTCCTCGCCATACCACCCAAAAGGCAATGGAAGAGCTGAAGCTGCCGTCAAGGTCACAAAATCCATGTTGAACAAGGCAAACGACTTTCACAACGCGATGCTGATGTACAGAAACACCCCAACTCAGGGTTACACCTACTCGCCAGCTCAGCGCATGCTCTTGAGACGGACCAGAACCACACTACCTACCGCAGAACCACTCCTAGCACCATCCATGGCCAACTTTCAAGTTGTAAAGCAGGAAATCATAAAGAAAAGAAGTGACACCAAAGCGTACTATGACAAGACAGCAGGAACACAGCAAAGTCCACTCGACATTGGCGACTATGCATATGCCAAGCCACGGCCAACACACCGCGGAAAACCATGGAGCTATGGGGAAGTTATCGAGACAGATGAGACGGCAAGGTCATACACCATCCGTACCCCACGTGGAATCAACATAAGAAGAAACAGAATCCAGCTGAGACCCGCAGCGCCACCGCCAACTGACAGCCAACCAATGTCGGGCGACATACCCATCCCACATCAGATAAGACTATACCCAACAATGGTACCAAACAACACCCCACCAGCCCACCCTAGTAAGCCAAAGGAAATCATCCACAATTTCCCCGTACCGCAGCTACACGACAACCATTACCCGTCCTCCGAAGCTGAGAAGATCAGTAAAACAAACCCCATTGATGGGCTCGCGGAAAAGGCGACAATGCCTCAAGCCATCCATGAACAACTGGAGACGCGGAACTCGACAAGACAGACAAGATCTGGCAGGGAGGTCAAAACCCCAGAAAGATTTAAAGACTATCTCCTCACGTAGATGTTCAGAACAATCACCCAGGAGTATCACGGGAACATTTTAGAACGATATAGTATACCCTTAAGGTTTTTTTTTGTTAAGATCATATTAAACATTTTTTACTCATGCGCGTAGCGGCATGAGGTAAGGTTTCGGCTCCGTTTTTCTTGTTATTTTTATTATTATTATTATTATTATTTTTATTTTTTGTGTCACGATTTTGCATGCAAATTTATGCACGCATATTTTAAATTGTACACTTCCGGTTCATAGCTTTTCCACTACACTTCCTGTTTAGTGACTTCCGGCTACTCTCACTTCCGGTAAAAGAGCGTTACTCAAGTGTCACGACAGCGTCTCCTACAACCCTACTTACATTAGCAATGTTCATGTTTGGTATATATAAGTCTTAGAAGAATCATTCCCTTCATTGTGGTACAGCCTACTTACGCATGCGCATGAGTATAGGCTGCTAGGAGCCTCTTGTTTTAACGTTAAAAGGGGGAGATGTTGGTCAGCGGCGGACCGCAGGATAGTAACTTAGAGTCGGCCATGTTGAATGGAGGAATAAAGGATTAGTTGTCTATTCTTCTAGTACTGTTCACTAGACTAACTTTTTCGGAGGAAAAGATTTTGTTCCGTTGAATTTTCAGGCATCCAAACAGATCGAAAATTGGTTGTTGATCTGGCAATTAAAACATGAACGTAATATGACTTTTGTAAAGCCTCTGGTGAACTTGGCTGAATGGGTGCACCTAATTTATAAACGTGTTTTGTTTATTTTGACTTTCGCTCGGTTCTGGGATCTCATTGTAAGAGATAAGAATAAGTGAAAAGTCTGAAATGAGTCAAAATGCGAGCAACAGTTGATTCCTGATGACTCGAGACGTCAGGGGAAACACAGAACTGACAGAACAATGCGAGTTTTCTCGGGGGGGGGGAGGGGGTGAAATAACGGCGACAAGAGAATGAATCAAGGCATGGGCTATAGGAAAAGTGCATTTCGACTGAATAAAGTTTTATTTATCTCAATAAATTTACACTGCTCACATTAAGTAGTTCCTTGTCTTTTTTGGTCGTTCCTCTCCATATATTTTGTAGACAAAGCTTTCAAAACACTGCATTGGATTCAGAAATAGTGCCAGCATTCGTTAAGTCTTGGTAACCAAATTATGGTACATAATTATGGTACATAATTTTAAAATTGTGGAATTGCGTGCATCCTTCGATTTTCAAATTGTGGAATTGCACGCATTTTGGGCATCCTACTGATGAACAGTTACGACTCAGATATATATATATATATATTTTTTAGCAACTAATGTGATTTGCAGTCTGTCCATTTGAATTGGAATGTGCATATTGGGGTCTTGACATGACCTTCACTCGTGAGGGGATATGCAAAAGCGCTGAAGGAGTTATACCAGTTGGGGCAAATTTCACTCGCTTGCTCGATGGGCTGTAAACTTTTCTTGTTAGGGAAATGGTCAAAACTATTGTACTCGGACAGGACTCACCATTTTACAAAAAGACTGATGGTCTCTTTATGTACCCCCTCTCTTCCACCTAAAAAGATGGTGTTTTGTTGGTATAGCCCCCATTGTATCAGGAGTAGAAACTGAGAAAAAAAGATTCAAATCTTCCTGTGCTGTTTTACTAGCAATGCAAGCTTCATGTACACAGAATATTAAAGTCTCATCTCCAATTTTTAGGCCAAAAATTGTGTCCATTACACTCATCAGATAGGTGGTATCTTGTGTAACCCCCTACCCTACCCCTACACAGGGTGGGTCCTCGTCGAGTATACTTGTTATGACTACTTCCCTTAATTCTGCTGGCCTGCACATACATATCTAAAGGCGAAGAAATATACCTAGAGAATACTCGATTGCCGAAAAAAGAGGACATTGTGAAAGACATGTCAGATCATTCGCGTGCATCCTTCGATTTTCAAGGCACATTAGCTCTAAGAAATTAAATTAAAATGACGTGTGAAGTTTTTAATTATTTCGCTGCTTTGTAAACAGAAATTTGACGAGGTCGGCAACCTGTATAGAAAGTCTTAGTTTAAGTTTAAGTAAGTATCTGGCCAAGTTGATGACCCTGCTAAAAGTCAACTTGTGTCGCCAATGGATCTGTTCCTTAAGTGAAAATGAACTTTAAAACACTATATCCTCGAGTTTTTCTACTGAACTATGTATATAGACCTAAAAGAGAGTAAAACAGATTTAAAACGACCAAAACATTTTAACGTGGCATAAATATCCATTATGTGAAACAAGACTGTCTTGACAACTGGATGAAGTACGTAATTACACTGGGGAATTAAAAAAAGTATACTACAGCAATCATCTTTTAACACGTAATACACTGAAGTGTAACTGCTAAAAACTTCTTTTATTTACAATGCAGCAAGAAACATTTTTCCCTGTTAAATTCTGTACAAACATTCTTATTAGAAAAGTTACAAAAGCATCAACTTTTCCTGATAAACAAGATTGCAACAAACGTGTATCTCCATTATCAAACTCTTTTAACATGACAGTTGTGTCAACTTGGAAACTTAATCTACAGCTTCAACTGTGTGTCAGTATGCTTTGTTCACAGCAGCAAGGGCTTCTTTGCATATTGGGTCAAGTTTTCCATCACCTCCTAAATAAGAAAGAATAACGTTAAAAGAGTCTGGCCCACCCAGTTTGCATTGCATGCTTCTCTTATTGTTATGATAT
Organism: Cladopsammia gracilis; assembly: GCA_022457155.1. NCBI lineage: Eukaryota > Metazoa > Cnidaria > Anthozoa > Scleractinia > Dendrophylliidae > Cladopsammia > Cladopsammia gracilis. The sequence goes on along the minus strand of JAJGOT010000658.1, from coordinate 22,475 downwards.
GGCTCTATTCCATATTTGGGCAAGCATATCACCTCTTTTCCATCACCTCCTAAATAAGAAAGAATAACGTTAAAAGAGTCTGACCCACCCAGTTTGCATTGCGCGCTTCTCTTATTGTTATGATACGGCTCTATTCCATATTTGGGAAAGCATATCACCTCTTGCACGAGTGAATTTCTCATCTACAATACAGTATGGACTTTCGGGGGCCCTGAAAATGGCAGATGAACCAAGGTAGGTGCGCAATGCAAACTGGGTGGGTCAGATTCTTTAAAGCTGTGGCTACATGTGCGATTTTCTGAAAAACTGTCCTGTCGCCAGTGCACGGTGGTGGCTACACACATGACAAATTTTGGTGACAAAATGTCGCAACAAAGACCACAGGAGACTGGATTGATAATTAAGCCTGAGCCTCGCTTTAGTTCTTAAATCTTATTGTCTGGATACCTTCAGTCGCGTTGCAAGTGCAAGAAAAAAGTTACAGGGTGGCTACACGAGCGAAAATGTCCATGCGCTGGCAACAAGACAATTTTAAAAAAAAATCGCATCACCTGTGCAAGTAAAAAATTGCACATGTAGCCACGGCTTAACTGAGCACTAGAACAGGAAATCTTGGGTACGTTTACACAATGTACCATAGAACTTTGAAAGTAATTACCCCAGGGCAGTGTTAGTTACGGAATGAGCATTATTCTAGGCTAAGACACCAAAAGAATTTTAGAAAATCTCAGGAATTTTAGACAATGAGTAACAATTTGTTAGAATTTTAGAGAAATATCAGCCGTTCCAGGTGACACTTTTACACAAGCAAAAACGTTGCAAAAGCGTTTTTGTGTTACCGCTGACCAACTTTAGGGTTCACCCTCACAGTAGTGTCTGCAGTGCAACTAATCAGCTGTTTCCCACTCAAATTATGCTTTCCATGAATTCCATCTCTATTGGTAGCAAATATGGCTGATTCCAGCTAGCCATCTACCAGCTCAAAGTCAGAAATGAGAGAAATTTAAAGAATTTTCGAGAATTTTAGAAATTTTTAAAAGAATTTTGGAGCTTGTTTGGATAAATTCCTGAAAGCCCATTTTTCGGGAATGTTATATCTACAATGTAAGCCAACATATTTACTCAGCCTAATTAAAAATGAGACAGCCTGGATTTTGATTTAATGCCAAGGCCGGGGCAGCGTGTTTTTTAACCACAAAGGCACAATCTCCAAGAGTTTTGAAAGATTGAACTGCAAAAAGGACAGTAACTTACTTCAGTTAGCACTGCAGCAATTGAAAACAAGTATGGTTAATTATATACACATGTATCTAGGTTAGTTAGCTCTCAGACATATTAGCATATCTATGCTACTCTGTAAATCCGATGTATGTATGTATGTATGTATGTATGTATGTATGTATGCATGCATGCATGCAACTGGCTTGCAAACCTGTCTTCGTAGACTTGAGTCTTATACATTCAAATGGAAATTGAAAGTTAATTTAAAAAAGTCAAAGGTTTTGGTTTTTGCAACAGCTTCACAGAGACAAAAACTAATATTATGTCAATGGTTTTACGGTAATGACATGTTAGAACGGGTCGATGAATATACGCATTTAGGTATTACGTTTCATTGCTCAGGTGGCTTTAAAACTGCACAAAAGTTACTTTACAGCAAAGCTTTGCGTGCTTACCATAGTCTTTTTAATTGTTTTTCCTCTATAGACAATGTGTCAGTAAAAGTCCTTTTGAAACTGTTTTCTTCAATGGTAATTCTGATTTTGTTATATGGGTGTGAAATTTGGGGAGTATATGCTCTTGGTAAGATTTCTGGCTTTGATATCTTTAAGAAGAAACTTTTTTCAACAATAATCCTTGCCGAAAAGCTCCATTTGAAATTTTGCAAACGTATTTTAGGTGTTCATTCTAAAGCATCAAATCTAGCTGTTTATGCCGAGTTAGGTAGGGTGCCTCTAATTTTACAGGTATCTACTCTTATTGTGAAATATTGGGTACGTTTGAATGACCCCTTTCTTGGTGAAACTATTGTTGGCAAGGCTTCACGCATATGTATTAATTCAAATAATCAAAGTGTTACATTTGCGAATTATATCTTAAAGTTGTGTGGTCTTGACGATGTTTCAAATCTCCGTGTCCCTTCAAAACAATTAGGACAGTTTATAAAAGTAATTAAAACAAAGTTATATGATCTGTACTCTAGTTTTTGGGAAAATGAGGTCTTTGGAGGGCATTCTGACTCTCGTGAAGTACAGCGGGGTAAATTACGGACATTCGGACTTGTAAAATCTAATGTGTGCTTTGAGAAGTATTTAAGTAGAATCTCTAATGTAAAACATCGACAAGCTGTTACCCGATTGCGAATCTCGGCACATAGGTTGCCAGTTGAAACTGGGCGGTACAAAAAGATACCTTATGATTCTAGAATCTGTACTATTTGCAATGATAACAGGATTGGCGATGAGCTACATTACATAACTGAATGCAATAACCATGAATTTGTCAACTTGAGAAAGGACTTTCTTCAAAAGTTATATTGCGTCAATGATGTTTTTCGTGTATTTGATAAGGGGTCTTTATTCCTGTATTTGTTCTCAATGAAGGATGTTTCCGTTATTAATATATCTTCAAAATATTTTCATGATGTTTTGGAATTAGCAAAAGAATTAATAGATGTGTAATTGTTTTTGCAATGACATTATATTTTGTACTTTACTCATATTATCTGGTATTATTTTGCCAATATATCTGTAGTGATATAAGGTATAATAAAGTTGTTGTTGTTGTTTGCATCTTGTGGAGTGCAACTTTACCTTTTATTACTCCATACCATGCATGCATGCATGTATAGTGTAATAAAAGGTGAAGTTGCACTGCACAAGAGCCACAGGTAGCCTACTTGGCCAGAGATTAACCTGGTTTCCATAGCATGAAGCAATACTAGGAGTATTGCTTCTCCCCCCTGGATGGGATGCTAGTCCATAGCAGGGTTACCCCCAGAATTTTGTCAACCATAAGGGGGGGGGGGGGTACTCCCTTATATACGCTATATAGGTATGTGCCGCCCGATAGGGTAGGGTTTTTGAGGTGCACAGTCCTTAAATAGAAAGAAAGAAACTTTGCTCTATGTTGTCTGTCTTCACCCAGGTGTATAAATGGGTACCGGCAACATAATGCTGGGGGGCAACCTTGCGATGAACTAGCATCCCATCCAGCAGGGAGGAGTAGTATATTACTCCCAGTCGCTTTATGCTGCAAAAACTGAGTTAGGCTCTGGCAGTTGGGAGCCATTAGGCTTGTGAAAACTTCTCTTACCTAAATGATCTCTAGACTCACCATATTGAAGATCCTGAATTTTGCAGCAATAAATTGTTTCACCATGGACAACCAACTCAACATCATTTCTGTCTGGAGTTTTTACAAACTCTACAGTGTGACCCTCACTTCTTAGTAGTGCTATCAAAGACAATACCACCAATTGCAAACATTAAATATTTTACACATCATGACAATACTGGGTCAAAACTAGCTTGTTAGAGAGACTCATGTTTATGCATCCCCTCATGCATTTACCTCACCCGGTAAGAGGGGGGGGGGGGTTATTTATTTCAAGAGTTTTTTTTGTAATTCATAAGTTTAAATAGGTTCCCACATATAGATAAATGTCCATAAACTATACTCTGATTGATCAAGTGATGATTACTGGTATGTTTCCTGGCCCCAAAGCTCATGAGTACTGTTGGTGAATTTGTGCCCAGACTGGTATGGTGAAATTGTACTGGTAATACAGTCTTTTGTTTACTGTTTTGGTTATGAAGGAAAAGAGGGGGAGCTTAATAAATGTCTTTATCCAAAAATTAAGGAGGGGATAGGGCTTAATAGAGCGGGGGACTCTGATATGAAAATGATGGGTTGCTTGTCGTACCTTTTAGGGGTCAAAATTTGTAGATTGATACCGCTTAGGGCACTGAAATCTAAAATGACCATGGTTAGAATTATCGCAGTACCTTTTAGGGTATTGAGCTGCAAAAAGATGACAGAATATGTCTTGTGTTGTATCAGGGCTCCTGGATGTAACAATAACAATATGCTTGAGGCACACCTATCACACGAGATTCTGGCACCTTTTAGGGTGTTTATCGAAATTTTCCGACTAGCACTCCCATCATTTTTATAGGGGAGTCCCTCCCCAAAGCCCCCCCCCCCCCCCCCCCCCCCCCGACGAAAGGGATGTACGGTGTTAGCTCTCTCAAAAATAAGCCTCGGTGACTTTTTATCCCCCCCCCCCCCCCCCCCGTGCTCTCCTCTCTTAAGATATATATGGTGGAAATACGTCCATTTCTATACACAGGCGAGTTCTGGCGTTGTCAACTGAGGGCACACTGACTCGGAAATAGCAAGTTTGGTAAATAACGATTCAGTAGAGGGTTATTTTAATAATCTTTACCTTGCAGTCCTTCCAATCTAGCAGTCCGATGCTCTACTATTCCACACGACATGTACGGGCCAAACTTTACCGTAACTTTGTGTTTAACCATTTTTTAACCGGCAAATCCGGCAAAATCTTTTCCAAGACTTGTTTATAGCAACGAAGCCGCCATCTTTGATTACCCGGAATGCCTTTGGGCAGTGAACTTATTAACCTATTTTTGATTGGTTTAGTTTTGACCAATGAAAGAGCGTGTTAGTTTATTTTGCGCGCCATTTGAAGAAAATCTACACGAATCGAAGAAAACGCGAAATGTCTTTCAAAATGTCATCCGAAAATTCGGTATTTCTCGTCTTTGGACGTAAATATTTGACCATCACAGACACTTGAATAAGCCAAGATTTCTTTCAGCTCTTCAGATGTTGTAAATGCTTGGTAAGTAGGTGCGTTTGCGCGTGAAATGCGCGCGGCTGAGTTTGACGCTCAATGCTCCCCAAGGATGGGGATCAGCGGCCATCTCGGAACGCGTTGGAGCGATTCTGTAATACCCGCCACCTTATACAATGCTTTCATCCATCTGCATCCCTGAACGAGGCATATCAATTGAACTGGAAACAAACAAATCTCTTGTATTCAGTGAGATGATGCAAATAACTGGCCGCCGGGAGATTCTAGAATCTACAGTAGAAATGATCTAGCCCAGGGTTTGAACAGTTTTGTAGGCAGTGGGAATGAGGAAGATGAGAAATCACATTTGCAACAGGAGTGACCCATAAGATGACCTTCACAAGGGGAATTTGTTTATTAGTACAAATATCTGGAGAATTATTGGAGCCCTTCACCCCACCTCAGGATTGGGTGATGGTTGTATTTGCATAAATAATAGTCTTGCAAAATTTTACAAGTATTTCACAGGCCACTTGTGAAGAGATGGTCAACTAGCAAGCGCATTGGCAGTCTTGGGGGGGGGGGGGTACTCCCATATATGAGCTATATAGGTATGTATTGGTATGTGCCGCTGTGAAGGGTATGGTTTTCAGGCAGTTTAGTCTGGGATAGGGTATAATAATCAGAGAATTTTGGTGTAGAATAGGGTATCATTTCCGTGAAACTGATCAGTTGTGCATAAAGCATTTAGTCTAGACAAGGCTTACTGGCAAGTGGCATTTAAAAATCGATACAGTGGGCAGTACGGCATTTTTACTGACCCCTGGTAACTAATAACAAAGAAAGCATTCAAAAATTTGGTCTAGGATAGGGTAGGGTTTTTCAGTGTTTAGTCTAGAATAGGGTTGCAAAATGCAGCTAAAACGGTCTAGCATAGGTTAAGAGTCTCAGAGTCCCAGTGGCACACCCCCGCCCAAAAATTTGCAGAGTAACCCCCACCTCCCCGGGATTGGCAGGCACTGAACAAAATAATTCCCGGTATAAAATAATAGATGATGTGTGTGAAATCCAAGTCTGTAAATAACCTGTAGAGAGGCTCAATTTTGTCGTGATATGTATGTTGAATTTGTGGATATTTTTCTGTCAGGTGTATATACGTTAATTGCTGACTCAACAAGCATCTTTAAGCCAGTCTCGACAGCAGCATGAACAACTCGGCTGAAGAGGATCTTGCTTCTTTATCTGAAATGTTTCCAGCTTGTGATGTCAGTACATTAAAAAACTACTTACAAATGTTTAGTGGTGATCCTAACTACATGTCATCAATAGTCAACATGCTTTTAGAAGCAGACAACTTGTCAAGTGTTGAACAGGGACAAAGCTTAATACCTAGGCATGGCTTGAAACGAAGCGCAACTTCTGGTGATGACTGTTTGCAAAATGAGCACATGAGTGGAGCATTGACATCTCCAAGCAAAGCCTCGAAAAATGATTTCATCAGAAAGGAAGCTAATTTTTCAAGCACATCTGCGGTGATAAAAATCAAGGAAGAGGAAAGTAAACATGGGATGTTTGGCAGAAATACAAGTGAATTTTGTACTTCAAAGAGTTCTGTTACAGAGAGGAAAGATCAATCTCGTAAAGTTTTTAAACATGACTTTGATGACCACAACAAAGCTACGTCTTCCAGCGACGAGGATGAGATAGTTTTTGTAAAAAGTGTAGCAAGCCCTCAAAAATCATGTTTTCAACGTAGTACTTGCTATTCTGACACAGTAATAAGTTCACCCAGGCAAGGTACTGGTATTTGTATACGATACAAAGGCGGGGCCCTCCACCCATCCATGAACAAACCTAAAAAGTTGCAAATTGTGGAACTTTATGATGATGATAACAGGAAAAGTGGTATTATTTCACGACCAAAGAAGGCACATCTGTTAAGTAGCCAATCGCCTTCCAGAAAAGGTTCGAGCACATCTAAGTGCTCTATGTCAGTCACTGAAACCTCTGTGGAAATAGATGATACCTTGCCCAAGTTTTGCACAAGCGTATCTCAGGAGAAAGCAACAGAAAATAATGCTGATGTAACTCGTGTTAATTTGATGGATCGTCCACAATCTACGGAGAGGACTGAAGTTGGAGAAGTAACGTCAACTGAAAACAATCATTTGCCTGTTGCGGAAGCTCTCACTGATCTTGAGATTCTAAGAAAAGTGTTTCCTGAAGCTGATCCCAAACATATCAGTTCCCTTTTGGACAAGTATGCAGATCAAGCTAACCGAGTAGCTTTTGTGGGTAAAGAGCTTGGAAGTAATCAAGGCTCTCAAAGTGGAAAAAAGAAACAAGTGCAGTCAGTGCCTAATTGGTTCTGGCAGACAGGAGAAGGCAAGCTGGTTCCGTTTACCGATTCAGAATGCAACGCTTTAGAGAAAGAGTTCAGCAGCTATAGTCCATCTAATTCTGTTACAGCATTTGTCAAGATCAGGCTGCCTGGCTCAGCAAAAAGATATGACGTAAATTTTGCAGACATGATAATGACCTGTGACAAAGGTCAGAAAACCATTATCGTTCGAGCTCCCAGCGGCAGTGATGACATCAAACAGATTGGGTAAGTGTACATCTGCTGAATAGTCCTACTAAATCTCCACCTATAAAACTCACCCAATTTCGCTATGCATTTGTTGCTTATTACAAAAAACTTTGACTGTATTATTCATGCACAACTTTCTGGGAGAGAAAAGCTGAAAATTGGACTGAGGTGTCAATTAAGCCCTTGAGCCCTTTACATGGTAAACCCCGATATTTACGAGTTTTGGGGGTTTTACACATGGAAGCCATTGTAACATCAATTCTCATCTCACAAGATAACTTTGACATGCAGTTAATTCAGAATGGATAGATCTTTGCATTCAATGTATTAATTTTGGGAATTGGTCCAATTCTTCAGGAGTTATGCAGGAAAAACCTGTTAAATTTTTGTTGCAAAATCAGTGCCAAATTTGGCTCACACACTGGACATTCTTCCAGATTCATTTCTCGGGTTCCTTATGAGGTTGGGTCAAAACTTTTCAAACTGAAAGAAAGTGTATAAATACTGTAGCTAAAGATAGCGAGTAAAGAAAGGGAGGGAAAGATGAAAGGAAAAGAGAGAAGGAAAAATCACATGGGAAAACTCTTTTTTTTTTTTAAAAAAAAGTCTCAGATTACACCTGCACCAAAGTCAGTTCATGCTACAGAAACCGGATTAAGCTCCAGCAGTTGAGAGCCATTAGGCTTGTGAAGACTTACCCCCCCTTTACTGCAAAATAAACTTGGGTTATTTATCTTTTTTTCAATTCATAACTACAATACATGTAATATTTCTCTTTCTCATCTTTAATGTTTTAGTGGCAAAAGCTTAGTGCCACAAGAGGCTCTTACCATCCCAACCGACTGGCAGCAGCAAACCAATAGTGTAGAACTGATAAATGTTCGTCCTGGTTCAGCCGAGTGGGACCACGTTCAGCGAAGTCTCAAAAGAAGTTTGAGGGCAGCACAAGTAACAGATATACAGCGTGTTCAGAACAAGTGGCTTTACAGAAAATATGCAATTCAGCGGCATTTGATGAAAGACAAAAATGGTAAGTTTTTAAGAGTGAAATTTTAAAAACTGTGAAAAAAACAGGGCACTAATTTTATTCTGCAACGTACTGGTATTGAAAAACATTAACAGGACAACAAGAGCGAGAGTTTAGCCTGATTCTTAGATGGTCCAAAGTCATCTGCGCTCAGCTCACCCGTGCCCTTGTCTGATGCATGTAGCTAAGAGACGGCTACCAACTAATTTCACCATCTGAAAGAGAACTTATTACCGGCTGAAATTGTTAGTGAGCCTGCTACGTGTTTTCTAAGCTACATCCCTACTGATGTCCTTTGTTTGAGGGTGCACAAGCCAGAAAAACTGGCTGAACTTGTTAATGAGCCTGCTAAGTGTTTTCTAAGCTACACCCCTGCTGATGTTCTTTGTTTGAGGGTGCACAATCCAGAAAAACTGGCTTAACTTGTTAATGAGCCTGCTAAGTGTTTTCTTAGCTACACCCCTGCTGATGTTCTATGTTTGAGGGCTTGTTCCTGACATCGTCTGACCATTGAATATTTATACCAAGCACAGTACATTCAGTCGCATTCTTGAAATTGCTGATGGAGAATAAACCGTCTAACAACCACTCTTATTGCCAACTCCTATCTTGTCTTACAACATAGTTAACAATACCATCAGGAAAGTACTCCTCAATAAATTTCACGCACAGCCCACTGGATCAAAAGTTAGAACCATCTTGTGCCGCACAACAAACAGCACCACAGGAAAGTTCCTCTCAATGTAGTCTTTAACACTTCTGGTTGACTTCAGAGGGGTAGCTAAGAAAAACTTTAGCAGGGCGGCTCATTAACAAGCCCAGCCAGTTTTTCTGGCTTGTGCACCTTCATAATCACCCCAAGTCTTTGTTTTGTAGTAAAATTTCAGCCAGTGATAAGTTTTCTTTCAGCTGGTGAACTTAGCCAGTTGCCGGCTTTTAGCTACATCCCTGCATTACCATTTCAAATGAAGTTGGATTTCAATACTTTTAACAGGACCCACTTGCATAAATGAGAAAGAGTTGTTCCATGGGACCAGACACACAAACCCAGATGTCATCTGGAAAGGTGAAGATGGATTTGACATGCGCCATTCTGCAGACGGTATGTGGGGGCGCGGAACTTACTTTGCCACGGAGGCATCTTATTGCCATCAGGGATTTGTTCATTTCAACCCACAAAGAAGGCAGTACCAGCTCTTTCTAGCTCATGTTCTCACAGGAGACAGCATTTTCTTACCTCCTAACAGAAACATCAAAATGCCTCCCCCAAAGAGGGGGTCTGACATCCGTTATGATAGTGTCAATGGTGTCGCCAATGGCTGTACAGTTTACATCGTCTACAAACTTGACATGGCGTATCCGGCATACCTCATCACTTACACAGTAAACTTGCCAAATTTACCTTAATTGCATAATTCGGCTGATTTTTTTATCCAAAGAAAAAGTGCACTCAGCTTATCGGGAATAAAACTACTGCATAATATCCAGAAATAAAAGGTACAAAAGACATTCCTTTTTGTCACAAAAGTTGGTTACAGCTGTAATTTATGTGACCATCCAGATACAACATTATTATTGGTATTTCCTTATTTCTTATACAAATGTTTAAGAAAAAGTTATCAGCCATTTTAATACAGGGCAATAATGATGACAAAAGTTAACAATAAATTACAATAAAAATGGTAAAAATTACTGACATTGTTATAATTGGGATAAAAGCGTAAAATAAAAGCTTAATTTACATGTATAATGTTAAAAACTCAATAAAATTAATTTTTATTATTACCTTTAAAATTATTTGGCAATTTTCAAAATTTGGGTCATCTGGTTTGCAGTGATCCATCTAGAAACAGGCTGTAGTGATTCCTGAGACTCACCCAGCCATAAAACTATATGGAAATTTATGCGTCTGAGACGCGTGATGCGCAGGTAGATGGATCACTGAGGGTTTGTATCAAGTATATCATAATTCACTGTAAAATACCTGAGTGTTTAATAATATGTACTAAAGTTGTTCCGATTCTAATCTTTGAGGACTTCTGATCTTTTAGATCTGCTTTGCTCAAGAATTGTGCTTGCAAACAATAAATTCATTTAATCACAAGCAAGTTTAGGAGAATGATTTGCACTGTCAGTTTAATTATACAGTTGAACCTCTCTAATACGGACACCGAAGGGACAGAGCAAAGTGTCCGTATTATAGAGGTCACCACGATGACGTCACTTTTAAGATTCCACTGACAGTTTTTGTCCAGAAACTAAAAACAGGCCCACACTCGTCTTTTAACTGCATCTAAATTGATTAATATACAGCGTTGAGACACCGTCTATCAGTAGTGCACTACACTGTAAAATTCTCAGCTATATAAGGTACAGTGTATATGAATCACTGTTTTAAAACGAAATGAGCTACAACGCCATGCTTCATGTGAAAAAGTAATATAAAGTACAATTTTGAAAACGTCTTTCGATATATATATTATGTTTGCAAGCACAAACAGGAAATTGTATCACTTACTCAAACTATCATCACCTGATCACCGGAGTGTCCGTAATAAAGAAGTTACGTTTATATGAATTAAAAAATTGTTTTCTGGGGCCGAGATTTAGTGTCCATTGTCCGTATTAGAGAGGGTCCGTATTATAGGTCTTTTTTAAAGAAAATATGTGAGAATTTTGTCGGGACACAGGAAACTGCCCGAAATAGAGAGGTGCCCGAAATAGAGAGGTGTCCATATTAGAGAGGTGTCCATAAGGATAGGTTTGACTGTATTTACTTCCCAACAATTTTTTAACACAATTCGACATGTTCATATCATCAATTTTGTTTAATTATGAAAAATAGGATTCCAGTATATTACATTTAACAGTCAGAAAATTTAAATGATTATATGAAGTTACAGATAATAATGAAAACAGATTTTGATGACCTGTAACACTTTTCATCCCCATGTTGGAGTTATTACATTTTTAATATTGATATTTTAATTTTTTAATTATTTTTTAAAGTTTAAAAATTTCAATAAAGTTGGTTGTTGTCTGTAAAATTTACTATTGTTGTCTGTATGAGTGGTAAGGAACCTTAGAGCAAAAGGAATTTATACAACCTTTATCACCCCCAAGAGAGGCCAAAAAAGGTTTTGCACTGCTCTGGCACTGCTTGTTCAAATGGGCAATAACTTTATATCCACCAAATAAATCACTAAAACGACAACAAATCCAACTGTATTAGCCACTGGTTCTAGAGATTTTATTCAAATATGCATACTGCTATCCACCTTTTGAACAACGAGGGCCTACTCTAAACTAAAGACAATCATTAAAAAAAAATTTACACTGCCTGCCTTTCAAACATAATCTTAGAACTACACAACATGTCTTATTGACTCTGGGAGTGAATGGGTTTCAAAGATGAATTACAGTCTGTACTGCGCAATCTCAGCTCTGCAATGTTTGTGAGACTCACAAACAAAGAACGTTTACTAGCAAAAATGAAAATTACGGGACAAACTTACCTTTTCCTTCATTATTAACATCAGATGTCCTTGCCAAACAATAATAACAAGTAAAAGAACCCCAAAGTTTTCCCAAACCGACGTTTCAGCTTATCGAGCATTCGTAAACACAACGGTTGTAATGGCGGACTGATGGTTTATTCCCATTTACTCCATGTATGCTATTACCAAAGTGTAACATCAACAAATTCAAAACAAAAAATGAAAACAAACCCGAGATTGCGCAGTATGGACTGTAATTCAGCTTTAAATAGGGATGATAAAAAAATTAGTGAAGGGCAGTTATTTGTGCGCTTCAAATCGTATGGAGATTGTTACAGCCTTTTCTCAGTGTCTGTGCACCTAAACTTTGGAATTTTTTTACCAATTCATATTAGAACTATTATCTCTGTGGATAATTTTAAATCTGATTTTAAAATGTTTCTTTTTATGCAAGCTTTTAATTAAGTAATCTGGTATTTAGAATTGTTTATTGTATTAAAGTGCCTTAGACGTTAGGATTTGGCACTAGATAGATTTATATTGTAATTGTATTTTTTTTGGCAGAGAAGAAACAGTGGAATGATTTCTTGTGGCAACTTGTTTTTGCAATTTCATGCAATATGTTAGTATCTGAGCTACATCCACACTTAACCCTTTCACTCCCAAGAGTGCCAACAATCAAAATTCAAGAAAAATTCCAAATTTTATTTTATAAAATAATGAAAAACAAATGGTACCATGCAAAAGTACTACCAAACAGGCTTCATTTGAATGGTTACACCATAGGATTTCGTCGACAGACTCAAAAGTTAGAACAGCACTGCACGTCTCCATAATTGTCTCTGGGAGTGAAAGGGTTAATGGGGTTCAACTAGTACGGCATAATAGTTAAGTTGAGTCCCTAGCATGAATAATGATTACATGTAAATATAATTATAAAATTATTATAATTAAATATTATTATAGCTTGATGAGCTAATTTAAAATTAAATAGACTACCTCAGTGTTAAAGTGCATATTACACCATCCCGAGGCCTTAATGTCAAATTCTCCTCAATTTGATCAGTTTGTCCAGGGAGAATCTCAAACTTGAACTCTCTCAGGACCCTTGCCATCAAAACTTTTGCCTCAAACTGAGCCAATGTCTTTCCAATGCAAGTTCTTGGTCCTAGAGAAAATGGAAAGTACACTGACTGCGATATAGCTTCTTTACGAGACGGAGAAAAACGATCTGGATCAAACTCATCTGGAGATTCCCAGAATTCAGGAGATTTGTGTATGGCAAAACAAGAAATAACCACTGGGCTATTCTCAGGTATTTTGTAACCACCGAAATCGTCTTCCTTTTGAAGAATACGCTGGGTGGAGCTAATTGGAGGGTGCTTCCGTAAACTCTCCTTTAGTGTCTGGTTAAGATATTGAAGTTTGTCAAGGTCTTCATATTCCACAGTCTGACGACAACCAATGACTTCTTCAATCTCTTTTAAGATCCTGGCAAGAAATAGAACTTCTAATCACACTCAATGCTACTGGAAATATATTGCTCCTTTTCTACAGCAACACAAAATACTGCCTGAACATAATACACTTAGTCAATTTACGACTTTGGGTCTGTGTCCAGCCTTAGACCCATCCAAATACAACAAAATAATCACTTTTACCTTCTTAGTCGCTAGATTTTTCATCTGGCTTTGTAAACGCTAAGGGGAAAATCTTACTACTACTCCCAGAGTCAACTTTTGAGTTCCTGAACGAAATCCTATCGTGTGACCATTCAAATGAAACCTCTTCGGCAGTACTTTTGCATGGTACCATTTGTTCTAACTTTTTTGTCTGTGAACGAAATCCTATCGTGTGACCATTCAAATGAAACCTCCTCAGCAGTACTTTTGCATGGTACCATTAATTTTTTTGTTCTAACTTTTTTGTCTGTGAACGAAATCCTATTGTGTGACCTTTCAAATGAAACCTCTTTGGCAGCACTGTTGCATGGTACCATTTGTTTTTCCACATTTTACAAAATGAAATTTAGGATTTTTCTTGAAGTTTGATTTTTGGCACTCTTGGGAGTTCAAGGTTTAAATGCTATGAGAGGAAAATCCAACCTGTCTCTATACACTAGATCTATCAGTCTCTTTCAGCAGACCCTATTCCATAACTTGAAGGGATTCAGCAGAGAATATGGGACCCCTACATCTACATTAGATCAGAACATAGGATCTTTGCCTAAGAAAAGAGTGTTGTTTTGAGCTACATACCTTTCTTCAATCTGTGGATGGTTCAAAATTTCATACAGAGTAAATGACAGCTGGTTTGAAGTAGTTTCTTGTCCTGTCAATCAAAAGACAATAAATAAATGAGATTATATGGCTTATTGAAACAAACCACCTACACCGTACTCAGAGAAATGGTAATGACATTGCTTCCAAAAGATTATAAAAACATTTGAAAGGTTTCTTCTTCTTCCATTAAACTTGCCTCCTTCACTTCTGAAGATTTTCGCAAGCCTTAATTAAAAAGTATACAGTCACAACAATAATAGTAAAACTTAATTTATAACAAATTAATATAAAAGAAAAAGAATGGTCATGTCTAGTAATCAAGACTGGCAAGCCTCTTTAAAAGAGGCCAAGATCGATGCTTGCACATACTACATCATCGGGAAGACTGTTCCATTACAGTCTGATTGTTCTGATGCAAGTATGATTCATAGCTTATGCCATCTTAAACGGAGGAAGTTGTAGCTTTGATAGCAAAGGGGTTTAAAACATAAAAAACATCCTCTTCGTACATGCTACTGCAGGTATACCCCCAAACTATATCTCATTTTTGCAGCTCTCATGAGCTGTGATCCTCTTCGTACATGCTACTGCAGGTATACCCCCAAACTATATCTCATTTTTGCAGCTCTCATGAGCTGTGATCAGTATTAATAATAAATGAGTTCTATCTTTAGAGACATATGCATTAAGAAATCAAAGGCTCCTGTGAGTCAACTCATCAATACAAAACAACCTTTGGACATTCCCCTACACAATTTGTGCTACCAACTCCCTCACCCCCTCCCCCCCCCCCCCCCCCCAATGCTATCCAATGGGTAAAGCAGGTGTCCATAACCTAATAACCCATGGTTACGTTCATACAACTTCAGACAAATAAAATTCAAGGACTTTTCAAGGACAAAAAATAGTTTTCAAGGACTACGTTTTATTTACGAAATCGAAACTCTTTGTCCCCTGGTACATGAAATTGAGGCTAAGATTACAATTTTGCTTCATGTACGTATTCATGTATTATGCCGTTATTTTCATGGCAAAATCATTTAATTTATCAGAAAAGTGATAGGGTGTACACAAAGTCCTAAATTTCAAGGACTTTTCAAGACCTAATAAAGAAATCAAGTACTTTTCAAGGACCTTAACCAAATTAAAGGACTTTTAAAGACCACTGTTAAAATTCAAGACCTTTTCAAGATTGTACGAACCATGTAACCCATTTGGAACGGGCGAAATATATGCACAAGCCTTCTGCACTGGTCAGCAGTATAATACAAAGAAACGTTTTCAGCCGACAGATGGAAGGAATTTGCATACTTGTCACCGTCTAAAATTCGTTCAAGGCTTCAAGTATTCACAAGTTAAAAAATATTCAGATGTTTGAGAGGTGGTCAATTACATCACATAGAGTAGGGCTGTATGTGTTCAATGGATGGATCTATCCAAGACCATTTTGGAGGCCAAAATGACTAGATATCATTTGAACAAGGTCATGCATATCAAAGAATAATAAATTGGCTGCAATTTTGGAACAATGTGTAATATACCTGCAATGAAAATCGTCAGGAAATTATCCACCAAGTCATCGATATCAACATCAGGATTGTCTTGTGCTTCTTTTAGGATTTGTTCCAAAATATCTTTTGGTGTTTCCTCTCCATTCTGCAAAGCCAAGCACCGCTCTTCGATGACTTTCCTGGCAAAGTTACGGAGATATTTTACATTTTCAATTATGGAATTTTGATATGGAAACATGGATGTCTGAAACATCCAAAATGGGTTTTGAAAACTTGATTGTATTCCTTGTAGAGTTTTGGACACAGCATCGGGAAAAGCAGAATCTGGATTTCCTATGTTGTCAAGATTTATGTTAAAGCCAACCTGAAAGAGAATTTTTGTTATTTAATAAAAAATGTTCTAAATGGTTTGAACTCAGGGGTATCAGGAGTTTGTTGCATGTGATCACCCAGTTAAGGCTTTTACTGCCTGCAGAGTGTTTCATCAAGTATCCAAACACCTTATTGAAGTTGGTTAAAAACAACTTGGCTGCACCTCATTTTTTCAACCCTCTTTTCGCCCAGAATAGAATATGTTAACTGCTAAGATGTTATTGTAACAATCTTGAAATTAAGTTAGTTTTTACACTTTCAAAATCCACATGTTCAGTGTGAAAGACCCTGTCCCTGCCGAGCTCAACTCACACATTGTCTTGAAGTTTTCTTGTGCAAGCTGTAGTGCTTGTTAAGTTGGTGAAACTAGCCAACACCTCTTGACATCCATTCACAAGCATTTAACTAGGGACAGGTCCTCTCTGACACATTTTCCAGCATTTACAACAATATGAAGAAAATTATTGTGTTCTGATAAATGTATTTCAATTCAAGATCATGCCACCACCAAATATCAGGTTTCATTAAGATAAAAGCCCTACATATCCACTGGGAACAACCTACTTTAATCAAGCAACTTTATCATGTTACTTTTATTATTAATTAAAAACTCTTTCATTTTAATTTGTTTTCAGTGTTTTTCCACCTTTGTCATGCCTCTTATTATAATTTTAAATTCTTTGCAATTTTTTTGTAAATATTTGCTTTTGTTATTGCTGTAATAGCCTCAATATTATAAAAATTTTTGTAACTTCTTTGTAGTTCATCTGCAAGTGACGATAATCAAAGATCGATCGAAACATGACCAGGGGTTTCAATAGAAACCGGCTACCGGCGGTGTACCGCTGCCTACTTCGCCATTCACCGCCGGTTACCAGACCGCCCTAGTGGGATGGGGACTTATGGTCCCTTATCTGTCACAGCCGCCTATTATACCTTGACCAGCCGCCTACTTCAATTCTTATTGAAACCCCCGCATGACTTCTTCAAAAGTCAAAAAAGTTGTCCTGTTTTTGAGTATTTTAACTAGTCTGCTTCTATCCAGACTCACTGACTGTTTGCAAATCCTGATGAAACAATCTTTCTCATGTTTGATACCTTACAATGTACTTCAAACACAGGGTCCAGAGTAGCTCTATTTGATCGTACAAGACGCTATTTTCTTTGAATCGTCAGTGTCTTGAAAGTGAAACTGATTGCGTTACACAAAATATGTACCGCGGGCCAAATTACTACGGGCTCGGAAGCTGCGAATTCGGTGTACAGTGAAGAATACGGAAAGTTCCTTTCTTTTCTCTCGGCACATTGTGCCTCGTTGTCGGCACTTTGTGCCTTGTTCGGAAAGCTTCGCTTTCAGAAGATAATTTGGCCCGCGGTACATATTTTGTGTAACGCATTCAGTTAAACTTTCAAGACAGCGACGATTCGAAGAAAATAGCATCTTGTACGATCAAATAGAGCTCCTCTGGACCCTGTGCTTCAAAGGTACATTGTAGCAATAACAGGACCTCACTCTGCCTTGTGAGTCTGTGAAGTAGCACTTTACTCTATGTTGTGGTTTGTAAAGTAATTCATGTTTGTGGGAATATATCAAATGGGCCATTCCATTTAATGTCCGCACCCCACCCCCCCCCCCCCCCCCTTATTGAGAGACAGGGAAATCCTAGGGGGAGGGGGGGGGGTGTTCAAAAGTCATTCCTGAAGAGGGAGCTATGTTGGTACCTTTTATCAATCAAAAACATCTTTCTTTCTCTGAAGGGGGAAATGTGTTGGAACTTTGATCTTTTTTTGTAAGGTGTAAAATTCATAATTGTTCCTCAATTGGGGGGGGGGGGGGGGCACGGTGCAGATATTAAATGGAATGGCACACTAACTGTAAATTATGGCATCATACAGTTAATACCTTGCCAATAATGTCAAGGGTAACTCTTGCGAATTCATCCACCATCCGAACAGGAGTTTTTCCATCAGCACGATTCCTCAGATTTTCCAGAAAATCGTCACAAATTGAATTAAAAGTGTCCATCAGGCTCATTAAATACCTCCTGTGAAATGCTGGGTTTAACATTGCTCGCTTACGACGCCAAATGTCGTGATCGATTTCCGTCAAAATACCTCGGCCAACGGCTCGCTGACCGAACAGGTAGCTAACCTTGGAATATACACGATGTGCTTTGGGTAGATTCAATGTGACAAGGGCTTTCTTAGCGAAGTCTGGATCGGACAAGATCACAACAGGAATATGAAAAATCCACATAACGTAAACCGAACCGTACTCCCGATACCAGTTGTTCCATATTTCTGCCATGCCTCTACCTTGAATTCTTTTCTTTTCTCGCCGAATAAACGGGACGTTGCCGGTGAAAAAGCCATCTCTTGGTGGCCCGGGAATGTGACCGTAACGCGAATGTTGCAGGTGGACATACAACACAAACGACAGAAATCCAATAAAGAGAAGGAAAATCAGAGACAAGGCGATGTAAATCAACGTTATTAGAGCCATTTTCACCTTGGTCAACGTGTGAGTGTGAAAAATTGCTCACTTACGGAAAATCATGTGACAAACGGGAAAAATACATCATGATGTTGCAAAATTCAGCGGCCATTTTGGAATTTAGACCGACCGTCACGTGAGATTAGTGCCCAGGCTCTCCGCGTTCCTCTTTGGTGATCGCGGGCTCAAATAAATTAACGAATTCCCGTTGCTCTGCCCAGCGGTTTACGCCACCGTTGCCAGGAGAAGATCAACACAAGAAATCTTGGAAAACTGTTTTTTTGTTCACTTGATCAACAGGAGAGACCATTTTACCTTCTCAAGGAATCAATCAACGCGATCCTGGGAAAAATTCATTGCTTTCGCTGCAGTTGAACCTTCTTCGTTGCCAGATACGTGTATTTTGTTAATATACCGCCGTAAAAAGGTAAGTTTAAGTTTATTATCTTGTGCAAAATCAGAGAACGCACTGTTGGTAGTATAAGTAAGAACTTCATCCACTATACTGCTTGGCCATGGATGCATGCATAGCTGTTAAGTTCATCGGATGCTCTAGTTCTTAACATGTTTTGTTTTCCCTTTAGACCCGGGAGACATTCAGTGTTAAAAAATGGTATCCGCTGTGGCAAACGGCTATCAAAACATGGTAAGTTTACATAATGATTTCATGGTTTGTAAAGATTGTTTTTGCCAAGTGAATTAAAGAAGACAAACTTTTATTTTTATATTGCACAAAGTTTATTGCACAAAAGTTACAAAGCGTTACATACCATCATTACGTTTCCTATAACAATATTTTGTTTAGACCAATTTGTCTACCTTTAGAGAACTCAGTATGTTATATAATTAAGACCATAAAAAAATTGTATATTAATATAAAAAATATAAGCAATGGTTCACTCCAAATTCACATCTACGTATTCTTTCTCCACTAATTAATGCCCTTTGCAGCTAAAATGCGTAACAATTTAATCATTTCTTTCCAAGATTAAAAGTTATAGATATTAATAATTTTAATACAGGTTGTCATTTTATGAAATATTAAAGCCCCAGTATCACCCAAAATGCATTGCGCGCCCAATGCCGCGACGAAAATTCCCGAAAGAGCCAATCACGAGCGAGCTCATCATTTGAAAACAAAAACAAAGGACCGCAAAGCCGAATGGGTGATACTGGGCCTTTAACAAAACTAGCTTTCATCAACTGGGTTGATATTAGGTAAAGTGGTAAAGAGATTAAGTTAATTGCTGTAAGTAAACAAATCTTGGGGAGTATTTTTATAAATGTTATTTCCCATTATCAAGACAGTGATTATATTGTGCATGAAACTTTCAGTCACTGTCATTTTTCCTCTGACATAGACTTTTACCAGTCCTTTGGCTCTGAAAGAAGTTGAAGACAACATAAGGAAAGTTGTCAATGCCAGAAATGTGAGATTAACAGAGTACTTTAAGGATTTTGATCGGCTTAGAACTGGTTTTATTACAAGTAAGTTCAATTCCCTTTTATTTCAATTAACATAAACATAGAAACAATGTACAGTTCTCCATATGACCCCTAATGGCCATCAGAAAGTTGGGGGTATTTAAACGTGGTGGTCGTATTATTAACAGGGCTTTAATAGACAAAATGACTGTGCACATTTTAATTTTTTGTTTGGGATTATTACAGCTGTAGGTAGTGGTGTTAAAGCGCTGAGGGCTGGGTAGTTGTATTAGCCTTTCATGTCACTCCCAAGATAATTTGTCAAAAATGAAAAATAATTCAAGAAAAATCCTAAATTTAGTTTTGTAAAATATTGCAAAACAAGTCATACCATGCAAAAGTATTGCTGAAGAGGTTTCATATGAATGGTCACACCATAGGATTTTGTCAACAGACTCAAAAGTTAGAACAAATGGTACCATGCAAAAGTACTACTGAAGAGGTTTCATTTGAATGGTCACACCATAGGATTTTATCAACAGACTCAAAAGTTAGAACTACACTACATGTCTACATTACAACATCTCCACAAAAAAAATATTGACTGTGGGAATGAAAGGGTTAATGGCATGGGGTGGTCGTAAGGCTCGACTTCTCCTTCAGTGCAATTTTTTTTTTACGTATAGGCAGGGCTGGAAATAATTTTGAGACGTCCACCGGTCAAGATGACCGGCCAAATAAATTATAGCTCGGTCATACTTCATTTCTGGCCGGTCAAATATAACGAATTTAATTTTCCACAAGTACACAATACGACCCCCCCCCCCCCCCCCCCAACCAATGGCTAACTCAGTGGTAAACGTTTGTGGTAGCTTTGCTATAGCCGTTTACCGTAGCTTTACGGTAGTTTTACCAGCACTTTACGATAACGTTACGGTACCTTTGCTATAACTTTACGGTAGTTTCGAGGGGAAATTACGGTTAATCTAACGTTACGGTAGCTGCTTTGCGATAATTTTACTGTAGCTTTACGGGTAACTTTAAGATAGCTCTAGGATAACTTTGCGATATTAATTAAAGTCATAGTGCATACATGTAGTAAACAACAGCTATTTTATTGTATTTCTAAAGTTTTGAAAGGATCACTATGGATGTGACCGGTCAACATGACCGGCAAGACGAACGTTTGACGGTCAAAGCCCCAATCAGGTCGGACATTGTCCGTTGACCGGCCGTTATTTCCACCCCTGTATAGGTAATCATAAGTTGGCTTTTAGCTAATCACGCACAGAAAAGGATCGTATGTACATTTATTTAACTTCTTCAAAGACAAATTTCATATCTCTGGGACCCCTGTATCATCTTCTGCATGTACACTGTATATCAAAAGTAACAATTAACAAATCTCTAGTAAATAATGAACTCATTATTTTTTCCTTATATTGGTACAGAGACTCAATTTGACCGTTGCTTGGATCAGTTATTTGGAATTGTTCTGAGCCCAGAGGATGATGCAAAGTTGATGGAAAAATATGGCAGCGCTGATCCAAAGCGCAAAGGGATGGTCAGCTATCGAAAATTCTGTGAGGTGATTGGGGCAGGTAACATATATTTTTTTATTATTTCAAGTCATTGGTATGTAATGGGGGGCAACTAGATCTAGAGGGTATCAAATTCTCCCTGGGGGTATGAAATCCCCCTGCGAGGGAGCAGGTACACTGTAGCAGCATTGGTTTGACCCAATACCCTCTTAAGGTGGCTTTGAACCCTATATACAGAGATTTTTTAAACTTTGCAAAAAGTTGTATCTCAACACGCCAATTACAATTCAATAATAAAAAATGGGGGTCATCCAGCTCATTTTTTAGTTATAAGCACGTAAAGCTAAAATTAAGGATGTCTTTAACAGGTTATTCTGTTACTATGGTAACCTCTGTTACATCATAAAAGAGACCACAACTTGTTCACCATTCTCCTATGAGTTTTTCGCTGGTCTTATTCATGCTTTACATATTGCATTACATTCAAGCTCCTTGTTACAGATCAATTGCCTTACTGTTATGTGACTAGACAATATTCGTATTCTCAGTATTGAACTGGAACTAGCTTACAGTCGAGGTTAATGCGGGGAATATCATTAAAAATATTTGCATGTGAAAAGATTCCTCCACATGAGCCTTAACTGCATGCTAGTTCCAGTTCATATGCCGTGAATACGAATATTGTCAGCTATTATCAGAATATTTTAATTGCATATGTTTTACTAGCTTCTGTTAAAATAAATGGACTAAAATTGGACCAATAAAGTTATGTACAATATATGTTATAAGAGGTAAATCAGTTATAAATAGTCAATATATATTTATTTAATTATCTTACCAGTTTTTAATCCTGATCTCCTGAATGAAGATCCTGCAACACAAAAAATTGGTCCTGCTGTAAGGTAAAACTCAACTTAAAG
>JAJGOT010000657.1:220000-395444 GCA_022457155.1 Cladopsammia gracilis | reverse complement strand
AGAGCTATTTGCAGGGAGTAATAATTTAAGTCTGAGAAAACTTTCTGTGGTTATGACCGCTTATAAAACACGTGTTAAAAATATTTCAGCGATTTATTCAAAATCGAACAGTTGTATATTATAACGCATTTATTCGCTTGTCGCGGGTAGCCCCGAAATCGAAAGATAATTAGGAAAAAACTATTTTTCGCCATGTTTGGTTACCGTTGCTATGGAAACGCTGATTAGCATAAAAAGAGCATCATTCAAAACTTCCATCCAAGCCTAATATCTGGTATCAATTTCAGGTTCATTGAGCTAAAATAAGATTATGTATAAGCGCATTCGAAAGGAAAGTGTGACCCCAAAAAAAAACTACTTGGAGCCACCTTAAAAAGCGTGTGAAATAAATGACTAAAACAGTGGATGTACTATTTTTTTGAAAGTTGAGATTAAGCAAAGTAAAATCACTCCGGACTCCCTTTTAGGACATGCTATTGGCTTCTATCACGAACAGTCTCGTCCTGACAGAGATACTTATGTGGAAATTAAATGGGAGAACGTAAAACAGGGTAAGTATGGACCTTTCTATAGTAATTGGATTCATTGCACAGCTACGATTCATGCTATCTTATGATAGGTCGTTAGGGTTACGATGAAGCCTCAAGCGTCCTTAAAGGAGCAAAGTCAGCTATTTTAAGGTGTTTCCCTCTAGTTTCCATGTAGCCGCACCGACCATTTTTAAGCGGCCGTTTAACTAACTTTCCTTTATTGAATTAGTATGAAACGTACACAAAATATTGTGCTTAGTTTGAAGTTTATATGATTGTAACAATTTTGTAAATCGGATTTAAAATTGCGGAGATAAACGGGAAACATTGAAATCACTTGAGTCTAAATTCCGAGCGATTGCGATGGCATCTAGAAAAATCAAAACTATTACTATAAACTATGACATATGGCAAGCAAAATATCTAAAAATTAGAAACTTTTGTCAAGCCGATTTTGAGTAAATCAGAAAAACATTTCGAACTTGTGATTTTGCATGTGTATGAGCACATCTACAAAATCCTCAATTAAGCTTATAAAAGTTTAATTTCTCAATCTCAAATTTACGCCAAAATGTGTGTTTATAGTATGAGATGAAACTATGAAAGTTTGAAAGTGTTTCTCGTTTTATTTTTGGAGATTCGATTTTCTATAGGAAACCATAGTTTTTTGACTGAGTCCTTGATTTAGTCTTAGCACATTGCTACATATTTCAAAAACCGCGAGATAGATTTTTTTCAAACTTTTATAGTCGTTTCTTTATAATATGAACAGCATTATCTCGAAGTTTCATCTTGATTGAAACATTGCAACATGTCAAATAAAATAATAAAGTTCACCCAAAACGCGATTCAGACTTTGTGTTTTGATTGCACGGTTGAAGGCGCGCAAAGACGCTTTAATTAATTCAGGTGAAGTGTAACGCATTTCTGCGTGTTGCTTGACAAAAGTTTCTAATTTTTAGATATTTTGCTTGCCATATGTCATAGTTTATCGTAATAGTTTTGATTTTTCTAGATGCCATCGCAATCGCTCGGAATTTAGACTCAAGTGATTTCAATGTTTCTCGTTTATCTCCGCAATTTTAAATCCGATTTGCAAAATTATTACACTATTATAAACTTCAAACTTTGTACAATATTTTGTGTAAGTTTCATACTCATTCAATAAAGGAAAGTTAGTTAAACGGCCGATTAAAAATGGTCGGTGCGGCTGCACGGAAACTGGAGGGAATCACCTTAATAAAACTTCAAAATACATAAATAAATTTGTGGCTACGGATGGCTTGGTTGGAAATGAATTGCAAGGTGAAAAAAATTGGGCCAATTTTTATTTTTAAGTTCTTTATAAATTCGTGTGTCTTGGAAAATGTCGACTAAAAAATGATACTGGTTGGTTCTCGTCTCGGAAAATCACTTGATATCCAGTAAAGAGCATTTGATGCATACCTTAGGGAAGTTCTCGAAAATTTCCGACGATCACCCCGTTATTTTTATATGGGAGTCCCCGCCCCCTCCGGGCGTATAATATTGACCCAAATTTAACGAGTACAGCAGAGCGACTATTCAGCAGTTCTCTCTCTCTTGCTTTCCTGTCATAGTTCAATTATATGACTTTTTTTAAACCTGTTAGCTATACCCGTCAATTGTTGTCAACAGTAATACCTTTATCAATGTCTTCCAGGTTATGAGAACAATTTTAACGAGTATCCCAGATCGACAATTGATTCTCTTGGAACCCCATACGATTACGGAAGTGTAATGCACTATGGAGACAAATTCTTCACCAAGAACGGGAAACCGACAATAGTAGTTAAGCAGGAAGGGGTATATTTACTTTGATTATCCAAAATTACTATATTAATATACTTTCCTTTTTAAAACTGAAAAAAGAACTGTAGTTTTAAAGGGAATTTTGTCGGAAGATTTTTTTATTGCTTTGGTACGAAAGCCGAGCGGTAAGGTCGCAGCTCTTAGAAGCTTCTATTTTCATTGGCCTTGTAAAACAAGGCTGCTATTGTTTTTAGGGTTAGGGTCCATTGTTGTGTTGTTTGTCCTATTGTTAGGTCTAAGGGTGGCAAGCCAATGGTGTGAGACCTTCTAAGAGCTGCGACATTGGAGACGGAAAAACATACTTGTATCAAAAGAAACCTAAAATCTACTGGTGCACAGACTAACCAACATTAATTGTATTTGTATCAATGGAAACCTAACAGTAATGGTCCAGTTTTGTTAACAAATACTCTACTAGTGCACAGACTAACCAACATTAATTGTATTAGTATCAATAGAAACCTAAAAATAATGGTCCAGTTTTGTTAACAAATATTCTACTAGTGCACATACTAACCAACATTAATTGTATTTGTATCAAAGGGAGTCTAAAAATAATGGTCCAGTTTTGTTAACAAATATTCTACTAGTGCACAGACTAACCAACGTTAATTGTATTTGTATCAATGGAAACCTAAAAATAATGGTCCATTTTTGTTAACAAATACTATATTCGAGCACCAAACCTAACCTATCAACACGTGTTTTAGACCAAAAAGTCATCATTTTGCCCTCGGCTAAATAACTTACCTTTTTGCGTTTTTAAGGCATCCATTGGTCAACGATCGGGTTTGAGTCCTATTGATGCAGAGCAGGCGAATGAGCTGTACAAATCACTTTGCCAAGGAGGTATGTAAAACAACATTCTTTTTGTTCAATTACCGTACGCGCGTGATACTCAACAAAGAACATGTCACGTAACTAATATGTAAATTCATTCTGTCACAAGCCACGATCGTGAAGTTCTCACTTTACCCCTCGGTTGCATTCGCGCTAGAACCTTGCTTGCTTGACCAATTTTTGTTTACCTAGCAAATTCCTAGCTCATTGCAAGTGTGACCAACCTAGCGCGGCACTGCTTGCTTGCTTGAAAAAGAAGGCGGAGTGGCTAAATCTTCAAACGATCCGCAGTTAAGCTTCAGAGCACTCTGAAGTGCTCTTGAGTTGTGCTTGCGGTATACAAATTTAATTGGTTTTGTTCGAATTGACCAATAAGCAGTGTTTTTGACATCTTGACCTTTGTTGACTAGACGTTTCAGTCGTATTCTGAGCGTCACGCGTGTGTTTTGGCTTTTGTTTTCATAGAGAAAATTTTTTTCACCTTGCATTTGAAAATTTCAAGAACGCCATCGCTTTATGACCATACCAGTTCATTGCCAATCGGGTTTAGCGAGCTTCCAATTTTTACTAATTATACAAGTACTTATTCACCGCCGCCGATACCGCATGCCACATTTCCTCGACCATTCGTAAAAAGGTTTTGTACCGAACTTTTCTATACATCCCGCTATGGTTGCTGTTCCACGTACAGTTTCCCTGTTAGTTGCAACGAGTGAAGCGAATACGTCGTACAGCTTTCAGGCGAGGAATTTATATTCACAAGGTGGAGAAGAAAGGACAATCTTCTCCTTCGACGTATAGCCCTGAATCTTCTAAGACGTGAATGCGCGTTATTGATCTAACATAAAATCGAAAGCCAAAAGCACCAGATGGACATCCATTGCGTTTAACAGGCAACTCAAGCAAGCGGTGGATTTACAATGCTGACAATGTGACCACGATGCACTTGCTTAAGTTTCTATCACTTGCTCCGGCTTGCTTGACTGACGTCATAAGCAAGCGTGCTTGGCGGTGATCTCAAGCGCGAATGTGACCGAGGGGCTTTTAATTATAACGGCATCAACAAAATTGGTAACATACACGATTGGCATATTCAGACCTCACGGATCTACATGTCTGTTTAACCACCTATTTTTTAGTACATAACGACATGCACGATTAAAAACACTGCGGCATGTGACAGTTGAATTCACCGGTCGTTTCCTTTTTGAGAGGTAGTCGTTTTGGAGAGGTAGGGAAGTAATAAGACACTATTCATCATGCATCACTCAGTTGCAAATTATCACGTGCAGTGCACGTGAAGTTTGAAGTTTTATTCTAAAAATACAGTTTCTATAAACAGCAGCTTTTCTTTTTATTTAAACTGGCTTGAAAATTGAGTTTGATTAAGTTTTACCTTCTATCAACGGGAAAAATTGTCGATATTTTAGCTCTGTTTGCTTGAAATCTTGTCGCAGTCTAAAATAGTTTTAACGGCGGTCAGTATAAAACACGGACTGCGTACTACGGACTGCGGACTACGGACTGGGTATAAAACACGGACTAGGGTATAAAACGCGGACTACTTTTTGGTTTTAACGGCTTTTCAGTGATTGACGTCCACTAAATCTCAACTTTACCCGACTGTTTAGAAGGCGGTGGGTCGCATGTTATGGGTAACCGCTGTAAATCACATCACCAATCCCATTGCTGGCATTTATTGGCGATTAGATAAATTGTTGATGGCCAGCAGAGGCGCTTCAATTTTCTGATTTTGAATTCAATGGTCAGTTTTGTTACATCGTGACAACGTTAACCTCACCGTAGTGTTTGGAGTTATTTTTATTCCAGTACAAAGTAGTTGTTTTAACACGGTACCCAAACAACCACACTGTGTATGTATTTCCAACGGGGGTGTGATATGACCGGCAATTTAGCAGTTACCCGTGATTTTTGGCGAGTAAATATTAAGTCTATATATCTCACAAAAAGGTGTTGGGGTAAGAAAGATTAACTCCTTTCTATTTCTCGCAGGATTGGTTTCAAGAGTTAACTGGTCTTCGATACCAGCTTTGTCTGGGGTCAATTTAATAAGTTTTTAAAGCAGTGACCGTTTTTACTCTGCCAGAAAAAAGTGCAAATATGTGCTGCTTGATTCTTACCGAATGCCAGTTTCCAACCGAGGAATTTAATTTCCAGTTATCGGGGATACCAGAATTGTGCATATTTAGATGCGCAAAGCATTACCAAAACCCTCTTTTACTTGAACCGAGACAACAAGACCATAAATATCTATAATCTATTTTGTAAAAACTACTAAATGTCTGTCACATATATCTTATTTTCAGCACCAGCACCAAAACCAAAACCTAATCTATCAGGTAAGCGATAAACGGCCAAAAACATCCAATGATACAAACAGAACACATTTAAAATAGAAGGACTCATTTATGTTTCTCCGAAATAAACATATTTAGACTCAGTCGCTCATTGACAAAATTAAGGAAACTTTATTTAAGCTTTAAAGTGCATATGAAGTAAAAAAAGGAATTTCCATGGTTTGATATTGTTTTACTTTCTTTATCTAAATTTGTGGGTTTTATCGAAACGATCCTTCCCATTGTGAAATTCAGCTTGAAAGTTTTGAATTTTCCGCCAGCAAGTCTCTCTATCGAGCGCGCGGCCAAACAAGGCTGTGACGTAAAAAATACTTCACCTCACGAGTATCATGGCGGCAAAGGAGAAATCTTCGACCTCGGCGACTTTCTGTCTGTCTGACAGAGACTCTGTAGAAGACATAACTTCATCACAGTCTGACATTCTTTTGAATAAATGGAACAAAACACACTGTGAGCATACAAAAGAACGAATCTCAAGTATTTTCTACGTCATCAGCGCCATGGATATCGACAGTAGGTGGTAAAAGAGAGTTCTGAGACACCCTCAAATTCCCCTGAATTTCACACAAATATTTCCTGCAGATTTCAACAAATAACAAATTATTTTTCATCAGTTCAAATCAACAGATACCACGCAATTCTGATGAGTTTGAGCAGATTTGACAAATTTGTGAGTTGTGTGAAAACTGACAGAAATTGTTGAATTTTAAGATTTGTTGGGTCTGAAATATTTGTGTGAAATTCAGGGGAATTTGAGGGTGTCTCAGAACTCTCTTTTACCACCTACTAACGCCCAAATTAACACAAGACAAAATCTTGAAATTGGCTAATTTCAAGATTTCTCCGCTGAATTTCCGCACAAAAAAATCAGCCATTTCCCAAAATTTCACGCTCATTTGGGGAGAATATTTCTCCCAGTCTCCAATGCCCCAAAGCCAGCGTGTCAATTCCATTGCCTAAAATCACTCTTTTGTTATCTTCCGCACTCAGCGCAATTTTGGTCATGTTTTCCGTGAACAAATGGTGTCCTCTGCTGCGAAAAATAGTTTGCCTCCTGAGTTGCTTTTGTTTTGTCCTCAAACATTTCACAAAATTTTCATGCCTCAAACTCTTCCTGATCATGCATTTTTTCACTCCTTTTGCCTTTTGTTCCTCCGTGGTTTCTGCATTCTCCTCAATCAGGAGAGAATACAGTTTCGGTCTCAGGGCGACAAATTCTGTCAAAATGGCACCCCCGCATTCATCTTTCATCAACCCAATCTTTTTCTTGTTCCCCGGCACGATTGGCATTCCATTCAACACTGCTGGATGCTCTGGGGAAAAATCATTTGTGTCAAACCATTCTGCCACATCCCCCGCAATGTCAGCAAAGAAATCTTTCGTTTCAATCTCCAGCACCAAAGAATCTGTGTCGGTATACAGGAGAGAAACATTTTCCCACTTTTTCTTCACATATTCATAGTGAAATTCATACATCAAAAGTTTGGACAAATCCAAGATTGACATCCCAACAAAGATGGGTTTTGACATGACCACTCGCGTTTTCCTCATCTTGACTGCAATCAGAAATTCATCGAAAATTTTCACATCGGCGAAGTTGCATCTGCTCACCAGCTTTTCTGCCCTTTCCGCATCTTTCACCAGTTCAATCGTGACTCGGTTTCTTAGGTTTTCCATGGTTTTCCCAAAGACTGAGTTGTTCATGAGTTTGAAGAAATCTTTTTCAAACTTCGTTTTTCCCTTGGATCTCAGGGCAGTGTTTTTGTCAATATAACATTTCATGAAATTTGCTTCTTCGAATTTGATTCCTCGCCTGATCTTTTTCAACTTCATTCCGGCGGAAAGATAAAACGCCAGATTGCGTCCGTGCAAAACCATACCTTCTTTGTCCTCCAGATTTTGCGTGAGTTTTTCAATCCCACCCAGCGACAGTTTTTCCGGAGCCAGGGGAAAATCATTGTGATCATCATGCAATTCTGGGGGATAAATGAGATCAACTTCAAGAATGCATCCTTGACCTTCTGTTTTCACAAACGTTTCCCAGTTTTCCAAATCTTCCTCATCCATCCACTGGAATTTCCCAACTGGAAGAGGCTGCGACATGGCCCATCCATAAAGATTGTTGGCGTCCAAATAAACCAGGAAACGAGATGGCTCTTTTGGATCGAAATTTTTCATATATGAATTGTTTGCTTTTGCAAATCGTTTGAATGCATTTGCGTTTCCTCCCCTGACTCCTTTTTCAATCATCAACAACTGTTCCACATCATACAAAAGTTCCAACTTCACTCCTGTCACTTTCAGCATTGCATCCCAAGCTAACCCAGGGGTGGTGAAATAGTGCGCGGGATCCAGTTCATAATTTTCTTCGCAAAGTTTTCTGAAACTTTCCATGACATCTGCAAGCAACAGCACATCCGTTTTCAGATAAAGATCGTGAAATTCGCCCATATTTTTCACTTCAAATTCTTCCCAGACTCGCTGGGCATGGGCAAAATCTTCATCTGAGACTTTTTCCTGATTCAATCTGGAGAAAAACGCGGTTTTTTTCGGTAATTTTTGCTCAAATTTGTCAAATCCTGTCATGAATTCATAGGGGAAGACTCCTTTTCGCCGCATCAAATCGCTTTTCTCACCAAAAAATCTGGTGATTTCTTTCAATTCTTCTTTGGGGAGATTTTTTGCCAGCGAATCCAATCCTGCCAGCGTGAATTTGAAGGAATCCAAAAATCGAATTTCATGTTTCACTGAAAATTCTTTCCCTTTCTCCTCATTCCATTCTTTTTTCAACTCAAACTTTAGGGAGAAGGAAATATATTTCTCCTCATTGTTGGGAATACATGTCACGCTCAAAACTTCATCCATTGTCCCCAAAGCTCGCACAAAAAGATGAGCGTCATAATTTTGCAGATTGTGAAAAAACACAGGGGTAAATTTTGGCCTTTGAAACTTCAGATTGCAAGATTGATGCGCTGCTCCCCTGAATTTTCCGGAGAAATGGCAGTGATCCCTCACCTTGGACAGACTTTTTTCCCCGAATTCTTCTCGACACAGCCAGCACACCTCCGCTTCTCGAAATGATTTCCATTCTTGGTTGGTCAGGGGAATCATTTCCTTTTTCGGCAAACTCAGGTGAGCTTCTCTCACTCGGGAAATCAATTCCCGAATGAACTCTTTGGGAAGTTCTTCATTTTCATTTGCAGCTCTTTTCAACACAGGCTCCATTTGCAAAAACGGGGAAACGAGATGAAACGCAAATCCGCAGGGAATATGTTCATGCGTTTTTTGAGTTCCTCCCAGCGGTTTCAAAATTGACTCAAAATCTGCATATCCAACAACAGGAAGATGCATCATTTTTTCAAAGTTTTTGAAGGAACAAGTTCCTCCTGGAAGTTCAATTCTCGCGGCCTCAAAGTCTCCGCAAATGGTTTTGTGTTTCTCCAGACTTTCTACTCTGGGAAATGAATTGAGGCATCTTTTGCAGAAAAATCTTTCATGCCCATTTCGCGAAACTTGAGAGCTTGCCAAGCGGGAGAAATTTTTCACCAGACAATAATGCGTTTTGAATTCTTCTGTCAGCAGAATCAAATCCACATGAAGTTTCTTTTCTTCCTTGGTGATTCTCAGGGGAAAAACAAATCCATCCCAGCCAAAAACATTCACTGAAATGTCAGGATTTTTGGCCTCAAAAAACTTGATTTTTTCCACGGCCATGGGAAATTCACAACCGTCCCAATTCATTTCTTCCGTTTGTTCTCGCAAATCCGGTGTGATTCTTTCCGGATGAACCTTGACCATATTTGCGGCTCTGCCCAAGCACCATTTGAAACACATTTCATCTTCATTTTGCATGTTGATCACGGCTTTTTTGTTTGCCAAATCAGCAGGCAGTTCAATCCATCCAGATCCTCGCAGGGGGTTCCAGCGCACAAAATGAATTTCCAAACGCAAAACTCTTTCAAAAACCCAATTTGATCCTCTGCGATTGAAATTTTCCAAATTTTCAATCATTTCTCTTTCCATTTCATCCAAAATCTCTGGGTTGTTTCCCAAATTTATTTTCTGCCGGGAATGGAAAAATGGATTTTCAATCACTTCCTCCCCAGAAACCAAATCGGTTTGGGACATTTCCACATTCAAAACGCATCTCACTCTTGTTTGTGGATTTTCTCGCAGGAGCCTGAGAACCAACCATCTTGCTCTCCGGAAAAACTCTTGGGGAGAAATGGAATCATCTCCTTGAATAAAAAATTGTCTCGCGAATCCTCGCAAAGCGGATTGCCCTTCTTCCACGGCAAGTCTCTGTTCCCACAATCTTCTGACTTGTTCTTTCAATCTTTCCACTGCGGGATTGGCTCTTCTCCGAACATCCGCGTCATCCACACTTTCCAACCAATTTGTCCAATCGATAACCGTATCCACATTTTCTTCAATCGCTCTGGGAATGACTCTGGGGGGAACAATTCTTCTTTCCGGAATCAAAAAAGGCACATCAATTTCTGGATTTTCGTCATCTAGGTTGGCTCGTCTTTTTCGAGTTTTTGGCTGATTTTTTCCCCCTCCTTGCCAAAGATTTTCAACTAAAAACTGCACTAGTTCATCTTTTTTCAATCGCGACCAACCTCGCAAGTTTGTCGTTCGCGCAAATGATTGCCATGCAGCCAGTGACATTTTAATGGCGAAAAAATCTTTTTCCCCATTTAAAATGAAATTTTCGATTCAGGAAGTGAGCGAAGCGAACCCCGGAGGGGAAGGACAAGAAAAACAAATTTTTTTCACATTCAAAGAAGCCAGCGAAAAAACGGGGCTTCCCTCCAAAACGATTTTGCGAGTTCTCAAATCGGGCAACACTAAATATACCAGAAGAACCGATCAAAAAGTGTTCTGGATTCAGGAGGAAGAAGACACACCATTCATCCAGATTGATGGGGAAGACTTTTTCACCGCAGAGGAAATTCGGGAACGATTTGGGTTATCACGCACAGTTTTTTTCAATCAACTCTGCAAGAAAAAAACTCATTTTCTGGATTCAGGGGAAAAATCGCACGAAGTCACTTGGGTTTTTCCCAGACTGGAGAAATTCCTGAATCTCATGAGAGTGAAGGCTGCGGATGAAAAATTCACGTTTTAAATTTTTCGGAGAAAAAATGTCAGGAAAAAACAAATCCAGACCTTCCCAAAACGAAGAAAAACAAGATCTAATCTGGGAAAAAGCGTGTGAAATGGAAAAAAACTTTCAAAAAGCTGTGGATATGGCCACTGGTTTTCTCCCAGTCCGATCGGAAGAGGATCGCGAATTTATTGCGGAGTGGATTTTTCGTGATTTAAAAAAACATTTTTATTTCACCCAAGAAAATGAATCCCGCGAAAATAACAATTTCTGAATGCTCTCTCGACAACCCCGTGAAAAAATCTTCCGGAAAAATCTCTTTCTGTCTCCTCCCATGCCTTCACAATGACAAATGGCTCAAAGTGAAACTCCAAACCAAATTCAAGATTTTCGCTCATCAAGGTGACTCGTTTTCTCTGGGAATCACTCTTCCGGAAGAAAACATCAAATTTTTCAAAGATTTGGAAAAACATTTCAACTCTGCTGCGATGAAAAAGAAGCAGGCAATCAAAGAGATTTCCCCGTCTTTTGCTCGATTTCAGGAGGGAGATTTCATTCTCGTGAAAACTGACAAATCCGAGCAGGAAAAGATTTACGCAAAAATCTATCCCTCCAAAATTCCCACAACGGATTTCTCCTGCAGATTTTGGGAGCTGTGCGCGGATGGGAAAAAGAAACCCATCTTGAAGCAAAAAGAACTCATTGGCTGTCCTCTCCGGGGGCAAGTTGTGTTTTCAATCAAACATCTTTTCTGCGGAAATGTGAAAGCGATCACATGCATCGTGGACGAAGTTTTGGTGGAGGAAATAGTGCAGGCTGCCTCGGAATTCGATGAGTTTGAGGACAAGAATGAGGACGATGAAGTTTGAGGAAACTTCAAATTTTTCAGAATTTGATTCTGAAAAATTTTGTGATTTTTTACTCTGGAAAAAATCCATTTTTCTGGAATAGATATCTGTTCCAGAAAAATCCATTTTTTTGCTTTGGATTTTTTTGCTTTGGAAAAAACCCATTTTTCTGGAATAGATATCTGTTCCAGAAAAATCCATTTTTGCTTTGGATTTTTTTTGCTCTGGAAAAAATAGATTTTTCTGAAACAGATATCTGTTCCAGAAAAATCCATTTTTCTGGAATAGATATCTGTTCCAGAAAAATCCATTTTTGCTTTGGATTTTTTTGCTCTGGAAAAAATCCATTTTTTCTGGAATAGATATCTGTTCCAGAAAAATCCATTTTTGCTTTGGATTTTTTTACTCTGGAAAAAATCCATTTTTCTGGAATAGATATCTGTTCCAGAAAAACTATTTTTTTGCTTTGGATTTTTTTGCTCTGGAAAAAATCCATTTTTCTGGAATAGATATCTGTTCCAGAAAAACTATTTTTTTGCTTTGGATTTTTTTGCTCTGGAAAAAAATCCATTTTTCTGAAACAGATATCTGTTCCAGAAAAATCCATTTTTGCTCTGTATTTTTTGCTCTGGAAAAATAGATTTTTCTGAAACAGATATCTGTTCCAGAAAAATCCATTTTTTTTCTGTATTTTTTGCTCTGGAAAAAATCCATTTTTCTGGAATAGATATCTGTTCCAAAAAAACTATTTTTTTGCTTTGGATTTTTTTGCTCTGGAAAAAAATCCATTTTTCTGAAACAGATATCTGTTCCAGAAAAATCCATTTTTGCTCTGTATTTTTTGCTCTGGAAAAAATCCATTTTTGCTCTGTATTTTTTTGCTCTGGAAAAAAATCCATTTTTGCTCTGTATTTTTTTGCTCTGGAAAAAATCCATTTTTCTGAAACAGATATCTGTTCCAGAAAAATCCATTTTTCTGGAATAGATTCCCGGGAAAAAACACTGGGGAAATCAACGATTCTCAAATGGAAAAAATGAATCTGGGGAGAATTTTTTTGCAATCTGGGGTCTATTTTGGGCCCTTGTGGGGAAAAAACTGCCCTCTGTGCCCTGCTTTTCTGCTGAACTCAGGAGAAAATGGCAAAAACCCCACAACTGTCTGTGGGTTTGGCGAAATTCTATTTTCCGGAGAAAAAAAGGCGCGCTATTTCTGACCCCCATCGTTGAACATGTTTGACAAAAAAAAAACATTGTTGGGAGTGTTTTTTTATGTTCTTTTTCTCCAGTAAATTCGTTGCATTTTATCCATTCCCAGGTTTTCTCTGGGAATTATTTCTCCAAACGATTTTATAAAATTTCAATCAAAATAAAATCAAAAAATTCTTCCAGAAAATAGTTTTCAGCTTCCCCACCCACGTGATGGGGGAAGTCAACTTTTTGGAGTTCATTTTCCTGCGAAAATGAACTCAAAAATTCAGGAAAGTTTCATTTTATCCTCTGAATTTTGTCAATTGTGAATTTTTCCCCCTGAATTTGCATTTTATCCCCCTGAATTTGCATTTTGTTCCCCTGAATTCATCAGAATTTGTCCCTCTGAATTTGTCAAGATTTTCCCTCTGAAGTCGCCAGAATTTGTCCTCCTGAATTTGCATTTTGTCCCCCTGAATTTGTCAAGATTTTCCCCTGAATTCGCCGGAGAATTCAGATTCGTCGAGAAACTCCTGATTTTTCCTGAGATTTGCGGCGTTGGCATTTCTCCTGAAAATCCACAAAACAAAGTTCCCCAGAAGATTCCGAAAATCATTTATTTTTTTCCACCTATCCAAATGTGGGTTTTGATAGATGCAGTTTCCAAAGAAAGGCTCAGCCAGCGATTTTCGTCCCAGGCGAAGTTGGCAGAATTCATGAATTTTTCTCCTAAAACTTTGAACAAAGCAATCAATGAAGGAAGAAACAAATTTCAGTTTCGCGGGAGGGAAGTGACAATTGTCGACCAAAAAGTCACTCGTTTTTCAGTTCATGAATCTCCCAGTGATCCTCCGCTGGCGAAATTTGAAACCGAAACCGAAATGGCAGCATGGATCGGAGTCACAAGGCAAGCCGTTTCTTGCGCTTTCAAAAGAACTGGCTGGTGCCAGAGTTGGAAAATCAGGAAAAATGGAAAAGATTATTTCATGAAACGAATTGCCGACAAGGAACCGGTGGGTTCTCTTCCCGAAGCGGTTGGAAAAATCCCAGCCATCACCCAAAAACCGCATGCGATTCCCGTCAGAGTCACTTCCCCCAGTTCAACCAAGATTTATCCCAATGTTTCGGCGGCAACATCTGAGTTGGGGATCGATGCGAGAACAATTCATGATGCATTGAAAAGCGGGAGAAATTCCTTCACCCGGAGAAGAGATGGGGTCAAATTCCAAGTTGAAAAAGCATCGCTGCAACCACAGAAGAAATCTCTTCCCCGCCCCGCAGATGTGGTGGGTCAGAAGGCGCTGGATGATGTGCAGCGAAATTGGGGAATGAAGTTTCAGTGGATGAAAAATCGCTATCCGGGATGGGAAATGACTTTGACCCCCGACATGGAAAAGTTTCAAACAAAGCGGGTGCTTTTCAACCCCAACACCGGCAGTAATTTTCCCGTGAAAGTCTGGCAGGATTTTATAGATTATTTTGACAAGCGGTATTGGGATTACCCCTATGAAACAGACTTTGTGAAATATTTCGCAGAAGGGGTTTGGAAGTTTTCAGCGAGAATCAGCGAGACTGAATTTGAGCCCTGGTTTTGTTTTGTTTTGCAAGGCCAGGAGAAACCAATCAGGATGGAAGTTTGGGTGGAGAAAACCCCACCTGTTCCGGCTCCGCGGAAGAAGGAGGAAAAAGTGCCGCCTGTTCCGGCTCCGCGGGTGAAGCGGCAGGAGGAGAAAACCCCACCTGTTCCGGCTCCGCGGAAGAAGGAGAAAGTGCCGCCTGTTCCGGCTCCGCGGACGAAGCGACAGGAGGAACCGGAGGAACCGGACCAACTGGAACGAGCTCGCATCCAGATGTATAATGACCTCGCGCGGGAGAAGATAGAAAAATCTCGCCGTCGTGGTGATAATTGGACAAACATGAGGTGCAAGTATCCGGGATGGTTTTTGGACAAAGATGTGGACGTGGAATTTGAAGAAACCATGATGCTGTTATTCCACCCTGACTCAGGCGTTGATATTCAGGTGAAAGATTATGCTGACATTGCCAAGTATTTTTCCAGTCGAAACTATCTTTATTTCCCCGACCAAGCTGCGTTTGACCAAACAATCATGAACGGGACATGGAAGTTTGAAGCAACCACGAGTGGGTATGAAGAGGAAGAATGGGTTCGTTTGATTTTCATCTGGGGGCAGTGAGCCGTGATCCGCGCAAGTTTCAGATTTTTCATTTCCCAGAAATGAAAAAATCACTCAAATCTTCCTTCCCATTCCTTCTCAAACTTTCCAAATCCAACCCCAAATCAATCACAATCCCATCAATCGCTTCCATTGAAAACAAAAATTCATCCCTGTCGAATTTTCCTCCCCGCAAAGCGAAGCGCAAATCACTCAATGTTTTTTCATAGGTGGTGAAAGCGAACTTCGCCATCTCAATTTTGCTTTTCAGATTCTTCATTTCATTCGCGGTTTTGACGACCAAACCCAATCCTGAAATCACTCCCAAAACGATTGGATTCAAAGTCGCGGCTCCAGCAATCGTCCCGATTGCAACCAGGCCGGAAGAGGTCAAATTCATGAGCAGATTCATTTTCTTGAATCGACCATGCGCTCGTTTCAGGCACCAAAATCTTTTGTGATAAAATCGAAAAAGTTTTTTGATCTCTTCCAGTTCTTCTTCCCGAATTGCGGGGTTGATGTGATTGAAAGCAAAAATGCTTTGTTTTCGCGCTCGCTTCATTTTTCAGGGAGAAAATCATTTTTCAATCAGAATTGTCGCTTTTGCTCTTTGAATGGCATTTCCATCCGAGAGAGCCAGATAGAAAGCTTCTTCCTGCCCAACATGGAGATTGAAGGTGAACTGCAGTGAACCAAATGAATTGGTGGAAGGTCTGACTGCTTTCCGAGTGATGCGATCTCCTTTAACAACACTTGTCATGATGATGGTTGCTCCACTCACTGGGTTGGAACCGCGTTGAAGAATGAAAACCGTGACATTCAAAATCCGGAAGTCAGATCCAAATTGTTGCCAATAATTTGTTTCATCTTCCTCTTCATTTGGGAAGATCAAACAATCACCGTGTTTTCCTTTCACAAATCTTGCAAAAATGAAGTGTTTTGACGGGCGAAGCGGCAAATTCAACAAGGAGTGCGAATTCAAATCCAAGTCAGTCTCCATGACCATCTTCCCCGCTTGGAAAACGAAAGGGGAATCATAAACGCTGCTTTCAACATCAGGTTGAGAACCAGCAATGCCATATATGATCAACTTTGCGGATCCTTCTGCAGCTGACTGGGCAGTGCCTAGCCATTTCAAATCCAGGAAAATAAATTCAGGTGGGGAAATCCTCCATTTGTGCATGTGGATGATGGATCTGGAATACCCCGAAAACTTCTTAGTTGATTGCTGATTGATATTCAGACTGGCGCTCACAACGTTGACGCTCACGCCATCCATTGACGCGGGGAAGAATTCCACGCACACGGTGTATTCTCCCTCTGGGAGTTTGAACATATTGAATCCAAGTCTCCCAGAGTATTCATTGAAAAGATCTTTTGTGATTTCCAAGTCATAGGCCTTCTTGTTGAAATGATGCGGCGAATCTGGAAAATCACTTATCCCAGTCACTGTCATATGATGTTCAGAGCTGGATTCATCCACATCTTCCATCAGATAGCGGAATGCGTCCTTTGGGTGAGAGGTTAACGTGATATGCGATTCATTTACGTATTTTTTGATCTTCTCTTCTAATTCCATCGTGTGGGCTACCACACCTCCTATCTGGTTATCCACATAAGATTTTGGCGTGGGTTGTCGCTTCAGAGTTGGCGTTGCAATATTGTTGATTTGTTGCGAGTTCATATCCAGGTTTCCGGTCATTGTCCCGCCTTCCAACGAAAGCTTTTTCGCGGATTGGGCATCCACATATCGCATATTTGCACCCTGATCGGCAACTTCGGGATCTTTCACGTTAAAAATGGTGTGATTTCCCATATCCAAAGCCGTCTCCATTGGAAACGTCTCTTTGCGGCTGAGAAAGATATTTTTGGCGTCATTATAAGAAACCAGGTTGTTGTATGCGGCTCCCAAATCATGCCATGTTTGTTGTTTTGAGTTTTTCACGTTGAAAAGTTCTTTTAAATCAATATCCTTCGTGACTTCATGAGTGTGAGCCGGAGCATCAGGGTGGAATTTCTTCAGAGTGACCATATTCACCGCTGACAAATCCTGGTTTTCATCCGTGTCCAGATTGACGATCAATTTGCGATTCATTTCTATTTCCCCGGGGTTGATGAGTTTTTGCCCCTGAGATCAAGATCCCCAGTCATATGGGAAGACCCATCCACCTGGAGAGAATCTGCCCGCAATTGCGTTGCAAGCGTGTCAACTTGATGCTTTGTGATTGCATCCGAATTCCCCGTTCCTTCAGCGACATTTGTCAGGCGTTTCCTTTGCAGGTCGAAGTCCCCTGCCGGCGTTAGCTTGAAACCAACTCCTGGCAATCCATCTTTTCCATCTCGTCCTCCCTGGGCGCGGTGCTTGTTTCAGACAGCAATCCATTTGAATAACTCATTTTAAATGCTTTCATCAAAGTTTTTGGCAATGAATTTCCTCGGCTTATCCACATACAGGAAAGAGAACGGATCATGCGTTGCTTTCCGATAATCTTCTTTGCTGACATTGTTCTCCCTGCAGATCGCCGTAATTTCTTTGTTGCTTGGGAATTCGAAGATGCAAAAATGTGAGCAATTCAGGCGGATATCTTTTGGTGTTCCGAAATAACTTTGCGAAAGATAAATCACAGAACATTTCTTGTGCCTGCCCTGAATGAAATAATCAATCAATGGCTTTTGGTTTTTTTCGGAAACAAAATCATCGAAAACAACCAGCTTTTGATTCTCCCCTGACAATTCAGAAACTGGGATGATTTCATCCGGGGATGCTTCCACAACGTCATACCCAGCTTCTTTGCTGATTGGGCGAAATGTTTTCAGCAGATGTTGATATTTGGTTTGGTCAAGATTTTTCGCATAGAGGAAAATTTTATCGTAGAAGAGCAGGCGAAAAATCATATCCAGGAGAACATTTGTTTTCCCCGATCCTGAAGGGCCACAGATCAACATTCTGAAAGTTCGATCCGGCATGAACGGGTGAAGTTGTTTGAAATTCGTGATTGGATCCTGACAATCATAATTTGGAATCTTCATTTTATTAATGAACATGGCGTTCTTTATCTTGTTCTTCACCCCAAATTTGTGTTTCTGGGATATAAAATGAGTTTATTGAAATGGCAAGAAATGGCTAAAAGCAAATCTGCTTTGGGCAAAAAAATCAACTTTGTTCACAATGCTATCACCCAGAAAAAGTTGGGTGAAGAGACAAGTCAAATCGGACTTGAAAAAACATTCAAACCCATCACATCGAAACTGGATGAGGTGATCGAGTCGAATTTGGGGCCGCTTCGGCCACTTCCCCGGAAAAAGAAAAAAGCCAAACCAGCGGAGATTGATTATCTCCCGAAGTCGATCCATTTGAAGATATGGATGTCGAAGGCCTGTTTGATGAGGCCGTTCCATCCCAACCCAAGAAGCAAATTTCAGCAGCTCCTCCAACATATGAAGAAGTTGTGGAAGAGATGGGGGAAGATCCACCTGAATATGAAGAAGACGACTCTCCCGATTATGCTCTTGCGCCGGG
This sequence comes from Cladopsammia gracilis, assembly GCA_022457155.1. Classification (NCBI taxonomy): domain Eukaryota; kingdom Metazoa; phylum Cnidaria; class Anthozoa; order Scleractinia; family Dendrophylliidae; genus Cladopsammia; species Cladopsammia gracilis. The sequence goes on along the minus strand of JAJGOT010000657.1, from coordinate 377,026 downwards.
AGATGAAGAGGATGAGGAAGGAGATAAAACCAATCAGATATTGAGAGACCTGGACCTCACGGATTACAATACTGTGGAGAAAACTCTCAGGGAAAATGTTACAACAGCGATGAAAATCCAGTATCTCGGTGATCTTGTGAACATAGCAAGATTCCGCAGAAATCAGTTGAAAGGTTACAAATCATCCTGGTCCAAAAAATTCCAAAGAAGGGAAATAACGGAAGAGCAAAAGAAGTTGCAACATCAAAGGATAGATCGCGCAGCCCGAGTTCTGACTGAATACATAGATCATTATAAAGAAAAAGGGGGAAAGATGATGGAGGAAAAGAAGAAGACGGGTTCGGGGTTGAAAAAAAGAAAAAAAGGTGGATCCATCCGTTTTTTCTCCAACCCCGCAGATCTGCTCCAGAAACTTGAGGTTATCGTTGGCTCCATTCTCGCGGGGAATACGAATCAGGGGATCAGAAACACTGGAGTTGGCATTCTCGATCTTCTCCTGAAAGAAAACGCCATCAATCGTTCCCAGCATGAGAAGCTCTTCAGAAAGTATTTCAAGCTCTAAAATGGAAATCGAAAGAGAAATTGTCCTGTCATCCTTTTCCGTCAAGACTGGGGGAAACAAACCAGAAAATTTCACAACAAAATTCAATCGGCCCATTGTTTTGGATCCAAATTCCCAATATGTTGTTGGGTTGAACAGAATTATCAATATGAGTTTTACGTGGTATAACATCAATGCGGCATTGAAAAATCAGCTGATCAGATTCAGCTCTGACGGTGGGAAAACATTTTCCGATATCACCTTTCCCGCTGGGGTTTGGGATTATTCCACTTTGAATGCGGCAATTCGAAACGCAACAGGCCCCCTCGCAGGATCCACCCCAGGAAAGAATGAAAAATTCCCAATCAATCTTGCTTTCTCTCCCACAACTTTCAGAGTAACAATCACGCTGGAAGCAAACTGGCAACTTGATCTCGAGAAATCCAACTTTGGCGATCTCATTGGTTTCGATAAAAAGATTCTGAAAGACAAAGTCAACATTGGCCCCAGAGTTCCAAACCTCAGTCAAGATACTGATATGTTGAACGTTCATTGCGATCTCACAAGTGATTCGCTTGTGGATGGGGAAGAGAGTGATATCATCTTCTCCTTTTCCACATCTGTTCTGCAGGCCTCCTATAGTTTCACTCTTGAACCCATGAGAGTGATGTTCAGCCCTGTGAATAAAAACAGAATAAGCTCCATTCGGATTTATATCACCGATGGGAAAAGGCGGATTGTTGATTTGAATGGGGCTGATACAGCATTCTCGCTTATCTTGAAAAAACAAATAAAATGAAAAGTTATGAATTCTCTCGTTTTTTCACCCCCAGCTGGGGCGGTTTGTCTTCCGGCATAAAGGAACAGGTGTCATTGTGGACAATATTTTCAAACCAATGAGGAAGGTCGCATCAGTCGTCTTCAATAAATTCGCAAAACCCATTGCGAAAAAAGCCTTGGAATCAGGAATTTCTCACGCTGGGGATAAACTCGGCAAAAAAGTAGTTGAAAAATCTGGTGATTTGATCATGAAAAAGCTGGGAAATATGAGAAAGGGGAGCAAAAAACCGCCAGCTCGACCACAATCAGCCCCTGCGTCAACCTCCGGAGAAAGTTCTGATGCCATATTGAACAGGTTGATCTCTGGGCAGGGAGTCCGAAAAAGAAAAAAATAATATAAAATGGCTTTTCGATCGAATGAATATCTTCAAAGAAATGAATTAGTGCGCTTCCAGCTGGATGACACAATCCGAGCTCCAGCTAATGCTCAACATCAACAAAAAAGTGGTTATAAATTCACGATTAATGACCGATCCGCATTCTATGGTTGGTATAATGCGTATTTCGAGGTACAGTTTCAACTCCAGAAATTAGCAAACGGCGCTGGGTATGCCGCAGCTGACAGAATCACGGTAATCAATGGCGCTCATTCCCTGATTAATCACCTGAAGATTAGTTCTGCTGGAAAGATTGTTTATGAGACTGATAATCTGCATAACGTTACTTTTATTAAAAATTTGCTAGAATACTCCGATGACTTCAGCAGATCAGTCGCCAAGAACAGTTTCTGGTATTTGGATACTGATGCAACAACCGCTAATACGAATCTTGGATTTGAAGCTCGGCGGGTGCAATCTCAAGCAGTGCAAAACGATGGAAACGGTGGTGCAAAGAACATTAACACAATCATTCCCCTGAATCGCTTTTCCTTTTTCGAAGAGTTGGAGGATAAGATGCTTGTGCCTATGCAGCTCCAATTTGAGATTAAGCTTCAACAGGATAATGAATTAATTCATATGGCTAATGGCACTGATGATGGAAGAGTTGTCGTGAATAGGTTTTTGCTTTGGGTCCCCAGATTGACACCGAAAGATTCTCTTTATGACAAATTTGTCAGTTCATTCCTGAAAGAAACGCAATGGAAATATCTGAGGGAGATGTATTCCGAATCAGCTCCTACGCAGTCATCAGGATTCTTCCAGATATCCGCAAGTATTGACAATGTTAAGCATATTTTTGTTTATCTTAAAAGAACCAATGATGCTGCTAAAGAAGAAGATAGCCCTTATCTGATGGACACTTTCAAGCTGAATGCGGCAGATAACGCCTCATCCTTGTCGAACTGCCGGCTGGAATATGGAAACGGAGTTTTCTACCCGGAAACAGAGTACGACAGTGAAAGCAAAGTAAGGATTTTCCAGGATGTCATGGCTTATGCAATGAGGAAAAATGACTACAACACAGGGACACAGTTGAATCTGGCCAATTTCAATTCTCTTTTCCCGTTGATCTATTTCGATCTGACTTATCAAACTGAAAAACCAACAAGAGATCCCAAGCAGTTGATATTCAGGTATCGATTGAACGCAGATGCAGCTGCAAACTTCAATGTACATGCGATAGTTCTCTATGAAGAAGAAGTGAAAATCGATAAGATTGGAAATGAGCTGGTTATCGTGTGACGTGTGAAGCGAGCGCAGCGAGCACGCGCAGCGGCTGTGAAAAACATATCTTGTCATTTAAAATGACAACATATCACCCATATAAAGTAAATCTGTCGAAAGGGCAAAAAAGCAAGCTTGGAAGAGCATTCAAAGCAAACTGCGCTATCACCCTGAGGCTGAAAAAAAATCAAACAAGCGGAAATGATGAACTGATGCTGACAGTCAATCAAAAGAACCGAATTGCCAAAGCCGCATCTCAGGGAAAGGGAGTTGAAATCAAGATATCAAAAACGCAAATCCGAAAAGTGATGAAGCAAGGCGGAAGTCTTTTCTCTGCTATTGTTCCCCTGGCTCGTTCCCTGGCACCCACCCTGGCAAAGACACTTGGACTATCAGCATTGGCTGGTTTGGCGAGTGAAGGAGCGAGTCAAGTCGTGAAAAAGATAAGCGGGAAGGGAGGCGGGCAAACGGGGGGGTTTCTCATTCCCCAAGATAAAATTCAGAAACTGATTGACAATAAACATTTGTTGACAAATAAGCAGAAACAGGATATTTTGACTGCCCTGAAATCAGGAGGACAACTGACGATAAAACCATCAGCAAAACAATCTGGTGGATTGTTGGGAACTGTGCTGGTTTCCATCGGAATTCCACTGGCGCTGGACATGGTGAAAAATTTGTTTGGGAAAGGAGCTCCTAGAGTTGGTCGCCCCAAAGGAAAAGGAGCTCCAAGAGTTGGTCGCCCCAAAGGAAAAGGCGCTCCTAGAGTCCGGCAGCCCAAAGGAAACGGCGCTCCAAGATTGGGCACTCCCTTCCAACGCCCGCCTCCATTCATCGGAACCTGGGGACGAAAAATTGGGATGGGAAAAAAATCCAAAAAAGGAACGGGACTTCTGCTGGGATCGAAAAGTCCATTCAACAACATCCCAGTTCTCGGGGCAATATTGTGAAACCCAAATTCGTGAACAAACCACTGACCAACCTTGATCTTCTCCAGTGGATTGATTTTCTGAAAATTCCCAATTTCAAAGGGATTTTCGCCAGGGATGAAGCCATGCCCCGAGAACACAGCCCCTGCATTATCAATCTTGATTCGCTTGAAAATGCCGGAACTCACTGGGTGTGCTGCGCCCCCGGACAGAAATTCACGTGGTATTTCGACTCTTTTGGGATGGGATTTCCCCAGGAATTCAAAAGTTCCAAACCGGTGATTTGGAACAGCAGTCAGTATCAAAACATAGACAGCGTTCTTTGCGGGTATTATTGCCTTTATTTCCTCCATCAATGGTCGCAGGGGAAAGATTTCTATGATATTCTCAAACCTCTCAGTCTGACTGACTCGGGGGAGAATGAAAAATTCATAAAAGAATATTTCGATTGAAAATGAAATCATATTGCGTGAAGGAAAAAAAACAAACTGATTGCGTGAAACCAGCTGGATTCCAGACTGCAAAAAATGGCAGAAAGATGTGGTTTTGCCATTGCGCTTCCTGCGGAATCAAAAAAACAAGATTTGTGAAAGCGAGCGGAGCGAGCCGCAGAGCGAAATCGGGAAACTGAGTCGGCCCCCGCGTGGCGGGGGCATTGGTGAACTTGCGCTGACTGGCGTCGCGCATGCGCTGCCTTGGTTGGGAAAAAAGACAGTTGAAATGGGTCGTTATGGAGCCAGTGAATTATTGCGAAATAAAAACACTCAAAAGAAAGCATTGGATTTTGCGTTGGACAAGATGAAACCATTTCTTGCCAAAACCTCTGCTGATATGATGAATGAGCTGTCCACGGCGATTAGACCAAACAGAAAATATAAGACAGATCGAGCAGATTTGGATGGCGGTGCTTTAGATATTCATTCCCTGATTGGGAAGCTGCCAAGACCAAAGAAAGGTTTCACTTTGCCTGGACATAATTATACCGGCCCCTGGAACCCACTCGAAAAACAAGTCAGATTTGATGAAAAGGGAAAAATTCTCGAAATTATGCAGCAACCCACAGGAAAAACAGATGCAGTTGCTATGCAACACGATGTTGATTATTCAGTCTGCGCAAAGAAAGCGGATCCGCGTAAATGCAAGAACGAAGCAGACAGGAAAATGGTTGCCGCTTTGGATGCCATTCCCTGGAAAGAAAGGCAATGGGGTCATGCTTTGGCGAGAAACACAATTCAAGCAAAACAAAAACTTGGTCTCGGCGCTCCAAAAAACGGGAAAAGATTTTGAGTGAAGGCCAGTGGACTCAAAATCTGGCAATCGAATTACACCGGCCAATCAGGCGGCGCTTTCCAAAGAGGCGAGTCATAGCATATGGGATTGACAACATCTGGGCGGCTGATCTGGTCGAGATGGGGAAATTTTCGAGGTGGAATAAAGGGATAAGATACCTGCTGATGGTGATCGATGTTTTCTCAAAATTCGGTTGGATTCGCCCCCTGAAAGACAAGCGAGGTCAAACAGTGGCTGATGCTTTCCGAGATATATTCAAGGGGCGAAAACCGAAAATGCTCTGGACTGACAAAGGGTCTGAATTTTTCAATGGAATAATGAACCATCTCCTGAGCGAGAATGGGGTAAAATTGTACACAACACAAAACGAAGAAAAGGCATCTGTTGTTGAGCGCTGGAACAGGTCTTTTAAGGAGAAACTCTTCCGGATGTTTTCTGAAAACAACAATACAATATACTGGGACAAACTTGGCAAATTACTGGATGAATATAATCATCGTTTTCATTCGAGCATTCGGATGACTCCCGCAGAGGCGAGCAAACAGGAAAATGAGAAAAAGGTTTTCGCTAATTTATACGGAGATTTAATTTATGCTAAACACAACCCGGCAAAATTCAGGGTTGGCGACAGGGTGAGAATTTCAAAGTTTAAACGGCAATTATTTGACAAGGGTTTCACCCCGAATTGGACAGAGGAGATATTTGTGATTGACGAAATAAAGAACACAAACCCTGTAACGTATAAATTAGTTGATCTGTTGGGAGAATCAATCACCGGATCATTTTACGAAGCGGAACTTCAAAAGACAACGCAAGATGTGTTTCGAATTGAAAAAGTTATTCGCCGCGATAATAAGCGAAAACTCGCGCTTGTAAAATGGAAAAGTTACCCTGACAAATTTAATTCTTGGGTTCCATTGAGCGATGTGGAAAAGCTTGGTGTCTAACGCGTTAGACACAAAAAATATTCCGCTGAAAAAAATTCTGGAAAAAAATATTCCGCTGAAAAAAATTCTGGAAGAAATATTCCGCTGAAAAAAATTCTGGAAGAAATATTCCGCTGAAAAAAACATTCCGCTGAAAAATTCTGGAAAAAACATTCCGCTGAAAAAAATATTCCGCTGAAAAAAATTCTGGAAAAAAATATTCCGCTGAAAAAAACATTCCGCTGAAAAATTCTGAAAAAAATATTCCGCTGAAAAATTCTGGAAAAAATATTCCGCTGAAAAAATTCTGAAAAAAAAATATTCCGCTGAAAAAATTCTGAAAAAAAAATATTCCGCTGAAAAAATTCTGAAAAAAAAATATTCCGCTGAAAAAATTCTGAAAAAAAAATATTCCGCTGAAAAAATTCTGAAAAAAAAATATTCCGCTGAAAAAATTCTGAAAAAAAATATTCCGCTGAACAAAACATTCGGCGGAAAAATTCTGGAAAAAACATTCCGCTGAAAAATTCTGGAAAAAATATTCCGCTGAAATCTGGGGGAAATATTTTTTGACTAAAAAAATATTCCGCTGAAAAAAAATTTCATATTTTGTGAAAAATATATATCGAAAATTGTATAAATTTCGTGTAAAGATCTAATTGGTTAAAATAAATCATGTGACAAGCCTGGAATATGAATGTTTTGACATTAATATTCACAAAGTCTGTTATTTCAAAACACCGCTTCACTCCGCTTCGCTTGGCCCGTTTTGCTTCGCTTTTTTTTCTTTCAATTCCCGGTGGATTTCCCACAGGAGGCAACTTTGCTTTTGGAGTTCCTTTTTGAGAATCTTGTGTTCCTCCTGGAGATTGACAAAAGATTCAAAAAGGAGTTCAATTGAGTCTTCGATTTCGTCGCTTCGCTCAGCTTCCGCCATCTCCGAATCAGAGACAATGAATTCCTCGTCAGAGGTTGTTGGGGTTTCATCTTCGCTTCTTATTTCTTCCTCTGAACATGTGGAACAATCTTCATGGTCACTCGCGTCGCTTCGCTCGGCTTCATTGGAAAATGCTTTTTCAAGATCCATTTTCTTTCCAATGACATTTTTTGAAGATTGTTTGGATTATTTTTTCTTGTTCCGCCCGTCTGGATGGAAGTTTGAGCAGTTTGAAATCATCTTCATTGGGGCTGAAACCGTTCTTCTTCAACAGGGCGAAAAGAACTTGATGGCAATTGAGAAACTTTTTTCTGCTGGGATGAAGGTCATTATATGCAAGTGAAAAATATTTAAAGTCGTCGATGAGGAATTTTTCCAGGTGTTCATAATCATTTCCGTCGTGACCTGTTATGTGATTAAAAATGCCGTGATCGTTGCCATTGACTTTTTTCCATTTGGAAGCTTTGACGAAATCCCGGACTTTTTTTCTTGTGATTTCGTCACGGGGAATTTGGGAGAGAATTTCTTTTTCATAAAATTCGAGATCTTTGAGTGGAATTTGATTTTTCCCCTGATTTTTGCGGATGATATTTTTGAAATGTTCCAGTCTGGGATTTTTGTGAGATTGCCATGTTGTAAGGGTTTCTCGAATAATTTCAGGAGTGAAATCGATTTCGTCTTCTTCGGAATCAGACATTTTCTTGCCGGAGAGAGATTTTTTTGAGATTTGAAAAGAATTTTCCTCTGTGGAAATTCAGCGGAGAAATCTTGAAATTGGCCAATTTCAAGATTTTGTCTTGTGGTCATTTTAGCTTTAGTAGGTGGTAAAAGAGAGTTCTGAGACACCCTCAAATTCCCCTGAATTTCACACAAATATTTCCTGCAGATTTCAACAAATAACAAATTATTTTTCATCAGTTCAATTCAACAGATACCACGCAATTCTGATGAGTTTGAGCAGATTTGACAAATTTGTGAGTTATGTGAAAACTGACAGAAATTGTTGAATTTTTGAGATTTGTTGGGTCTGAAATATTTGTGTGAAATTCAGGGGAATTTGAGGGTGTCTCAGAACTCTCTTTTACCACCTACTTTTTCGTCGTCGACTGGATGGAACTACTTTCTTTTAAACACGCGTTTATCGCCGGCAGTTGTAATAGCATTTTTGGTAATGAAGACTTGAACTTTAGAATGCTTGCTTTGGGAATTCAAGTTTGAGTGTTTACTCATTTTTTGCCTTTTGATTATGTTATTATATTGATATTATTGGCATATTTTGTGAAGTTATATTTTCCTTGTTTCTTTCTTTGTACTCTTGAAGCCGTGCGGCCTCCAGTGAGCACGCGATAGCAAAATGTGTTGATGTTTTTTTTTTTGTCTCCTTGCGGTTCGCACGGGTGTTATAATATTTGGGAAATTTAGACAAGAGTTCGATTTTTCCGCGTTTTTGTAAAAATTAGCGGGAAAATATGCTCTTGTCGTTATGTAGTATCAAGGGATTTGGTAGTGTATTTAAGGAGTTAATTTGTTCTCTTGGTGCTCTTCGCTGGGGGCAGTTGACTTTTATTTATTTATTTTTATTTATTTATTTTATTTACTTTATTTAATTCAGGATTTGTTTTGTGTCCAGCCAGAGAGAGGCCAACTGCGCACAGTCACTAAGAGACCATCCGTGCCCAAAGAGTGTGGGACCATAGACAGTAAGGGACCATCTGTGCCCACCAAAAAAAACATTCAAGGAATTTTTGTGTCCAGTTAGACAGGGACTACCTGTTTCCAGTCAGTAAGGGACCATCTGTTCCCTGTGTCCAGTCAGTTAGGGACCATCTGTGCCCACAAGAAAATAAACAAAAACAAAATTCAAGGACATTTTTGTGTCCAGTTAGGGCCGATTTACACGGTACAACTTTGTCGCATGCGACACGCTTAAAACATGCCTACGACATGCTTACAACACAAATTACTCCGTGTAAATCAACTCAAGTCATGTCGTAAGCATGCCGTAAGCGTGTCGCATGCAACAAAGTTGTACCGTGTAAATCGGCCCTTAGATAGGGACCATCTGTGCTCAGTCAGTAAGGGACCATCTGTGCCCAGTCAGTAGAGACCATCTGTGCTCTGTTAGTAAGGGGCTATTTTAGTCCGAATCTTAGGGACGAAATGTGCACGAGGAGTTTTTAAGTGCCATTTTTTTTGGAATATATTTGTTTTTGTTAGTGCTTTTCGGTTTACAGATGTATTCCACTTTGAGATGTGGACGGAGTTTTTCGCCTCAGTTCCTCTACATCTTCAGCCGTTGGCCAGCTTGGTTCAAGGGACCGTCCTCACTTCCAGAACGGATGGTTCTGTGCGTACCTGCCTAGGAGATTTCAAAAGATGGAAACAGTGGGTTTCGTCTAATAACATCACAGTGTCACCTACCTCGTCAACCCTTTTCAATTTGCAGTTTACCTGTAGTGCCTGCTTAATCGAGGCAGTTCTCCTTCTCCGGTACTTAATGCTGTCTACAGCATCGATTGGGCGCAACGAATGGCTGGTTTGTCCAAGATCTCTGATTACCCCCGGTTTCTTCTACGGTGAATGCGGCTCAAAGGATTCTGGGGAGGCCGAAGGTCAAAAAAGATCCTGTTACACCTTGAGATGCCAAAAGCTCTCGTATCTTCTAAGATTGCAGATAAGTCTCCATCTCTGTCAGATCTGAAAACAGTTGCTGTATGTCTCATTGGTTTTGCCGGTTTTTTTCCGCTTCAGTGAGTTATGCTTTCTAAGAGCTTGTGATGTCAAGTTTTTCCCCTTATATGTTTCCATATTTCTAGAATCGTCAACGACTGACCAGTTTCGCGATGGGGCGTGGATTGTGATTGCAAGGACAGACCTTCCGACTTGTCCTGTGAAGGCCTTGGAACAATACATCGCAGCTGCGCACTTTGATTTCTCTGAAGATTTACCGTTGTTCGGAGCCCTTGCCAACCCAAGGTCTAAAGAGAAAGTTCGATGCCAGGGGATTAACTACACAAGAACCAGGGAGCTTATCAAGGACGCCTTTAGAGAGTTTACAGACGTTTTCGATATCAGTATACTATAAGAAGCAAGGGCTGACAACTGCGCAGAAAAAGTAACGCAACAATGGCATGATTGAGACCAAACCGAAAGTTTAAATGCAACTGTGGATAGCTATTTCGCGGTTCTTGCGGCTCATCAGCACAGTGTAGCAACAAGTTCCAGTGACTAACCTGATTGAGTTAGCACTGTACTAATGTGCGCTTGGTAAAAACTCCGGATATGACCTCAAGATCATATATCTGTCCACGTGCACAGCTTATGCCATACACAATGAACAAAACATTTGAAAATATCATGCCACTGTTGCGTTGAACTTAGCGGCGATAGCAAAACTATCTGCCAGAGGGAACATGGCCAAACCATGTGAAAAAATGACGCAGCATTACAGATCCTGCGTATACTAGCAGCATTTTCGTTCACGGTCCCTTGCTTTCTCGTTGCAATATCAGTGTTCACAGCCTTAGAGTCGGAGGGGCCTCTGCTGCAGCAAACGCTGGCATTCAAGATAGACTTTTTAAGCGTCACGGTCGATGGGCGAGTGAAAATGCCAAAGATGGCTATGTTAAGGTCGCGGGGGACAGGTTCCGCTCATCAGTATGCATTTATGAAAAGAGTATGCACGAAGTGCGACGGCTGATACCGAAAATGCGCGAAATATTCACGAACAGGCTCTGTAATGTTTCTGCATCAATAATTGCACGTGCAAAGCGTGTCAACGCTTTTGTTCTTTCTGCATGAAGTGTTGACAATAGCCCGTGGATTAAAATTAGCAAAATTACCATATATATATTTTTTGCATTCATGTTTGCTCGGGAAGCCTTCGGAAGCGTAAAACAAGCAATTTTGTGTCCAAGAATTCAGCGCGGATAGAGAATTTCATGAGCTGACACTGCAGGGAGGTAAACTAGGTGTATTGTAGATTGTCATATCTGACTCAAAATTTTTAAATAGGCTTTCAAAGGGAAGATATGAGGCTTCAATATCTAACATGGACAATTTTACTCCTTTAAAAGCTAATAACTTTTAATTAAAGTTGAAATCAAAAAATCGGAGTCAGATATGACACAATAGACGTTTTGATGGATCAGTGAGCGGCGAAATCAACTTGCTTTGTGTTCTTCTCGAGGAGCAAACTTGGACACAAAACCACGTTTTAAAACAAACTAACTTTAGTAGCTTACAGCATTGACGCAAAGCGCGATCCCTTCAATAAAAAACAATCCTTATGCACTTCCATTATTCTCCAATATCTCTGTTAAATGTTAGCGAAATCGGCTTTCAAACGTTCACGATATAACGTTTTTCAAAGTGACACCCCTGCTAAAATTTTCCCTTATGAATGTATTCATGGCCAGGTATCCCCCGCGACCTTAAAGACAATATTCTATCACGACTGTCAGGCCCGGTTCAAACGTCGAACTTCACATGTGCCGAACCTAATTATTAGGTTCGGCACATGTAAAGTTCGACGTATGAATAAATTAGGAACGGCACTTTTGTATTTAGGTCGACTCTGCCGTTCTATTCGACTGAGCTTGTCGAATAGAACGACAAAAGATCGACTTCGATTCATACGTCGAACTTCACATGTGCCAAACCTAATGCATAAATTATGTTAACGTATTTTTCAATATAACCGCGCTTCTGATTGCTATTTAGTGGGTTTTCGCGCCTTTGCAGACAGAACTCACAGAAGCGTAACGACGGTTACCAGCATTCACGTTGTAGATTTTTAGACTGAAACTGGACAGCTTAAATCGGTCTTCTAAAAGTTGGTTTTCTTTATATCCATAAAGAAATCGTAATGTATTTTAAAATTTATGGCGTTACTTTATTTTGTCCAAATATCACGATCACGATCTCCTCAGCTGTCTCCTTGCCATAACAGAACACAAAGCACACTAAAATCAAAACAAGAATTTCCAGGCTTGGTGGATTTTACTTTTTGGGTTTATTTCCCTATTTTAAGCAGTAAGGATGATATTTCTTTTCGCCACGAATTAGCGCAATTAGCGTCTGAATCAACAGTCGAACTTAATAGTTTGGGTCGACCTAAATAGGTATTAGGTTCGGCACATGTAAAGTTCGGCGTTTGAACCGGGCCTCAGTTTCTCAATCATTTGGTATTTAAAAATTACTGTAAACTTTTGTTTAGACCGAGCCCGGTAGGTCGGGGAGAACTGTCCATGGGGCCGGAATTTTTCCCCTGTCTTATCGCAACGAGCGCGGTGGAGTTTTTCATCCTATGGATGCTCGTTGGTTGCAAAGTTCTGTTTGTTGTTACTTCCCGTGTAACGATTCAGTCTATTTCTATCTTTTAATAAACACCGTGCGGCCTCCAGTGAGTACGTGATAGCAAAATGTGTTTATGTTTTTTGTCTACTTGCGGTTCGCACGGGTATTATGATATTTGGGAAATTTAGACAAGAGCAATAGTTCGTTATAAGGCGTGCTCAATGGGCGATTGTTTGTTTGTTATAGAGGTTTTGCACGGCAGCCATGTTGCATGGCAGGAACAATGAAAATGTTTTGCATTAGAAAGAACATTCTTTCCCATGTTAATATGCGGCCATGTACGAGTTGTTGATATGCCTTCTCAAACGCATAAAAATACAAAGCAATAAAGAAAATATATTCTCTGTGTAGCACCGGTGTTTTAATGAGAAACAGAGAGTGCATTCTTTTGAATTTTTCATAACTCTCTTCCTGCATATATTTGTAGAGTTTGAAAGTTGTTTGCCTCGTGTTAGCATTGTAGTTGATGCATGATGGCGGAGATCATGATGGCGGAGATCAAGGATGGCGGAGCGAGTCGTTTTTGCCGCCGTATCTCTTAACGACTGGCTCTTGAAGTTGGTCGTGGAAGTAGCTAAAGTGTTTGGAACCCCTGATGAAAAACTCGCACTCGTTTTTGAACTGTTACTTCAAAGTCTTTCATAAGCGGCAAAAATTAAATATTATAAACTGACACGAAAATGCATCCATAGATCCAATTAATGCACATCTCAGTTGATTGTTTGCTTCAAACGCAATGAAACGCATTTCTTATTTGTAAAACACTTCAATTCCATTTCGAAAGAGTTCGAAAGGCGTTTGAAACCCGTTTTAAATGTTTCAGACCGTGGCGAGCCTGCTTAAACCTGTTTGTGGAAGTTAATGTGGGATCACAAGTAAGAGAATTAAATAATTTCATTAATGCCGATGGTTATTGACCCAGAACACTGATCAATATGATTACCGCTCTGTTATTTTTTCTATTCATTTCTTGCCTGATGATATTTTATGATCTTTAGTGAACAAATGCTTCTGTAGTAAAATATCAATTCCCTGGCATTTGTGCAGAAATGCGTTCCATCTTGAAGGTTAAGCATGCACACCCCAGATCAACATGGCTGCTTATATTGAATTGTGACCATGAATACCGCCACATGTGAAGGCTGCTAAACCAACTCAAAGAGTCCGTTAACTTGAGAGCCGGACTAGTTTTTAACTTTGTGTACAACGGCTAAAATGTCTTGATCTTTGCCTGAGTTCATGTAATCCCAGATCGTGTACTCCAAAGTTCTGAATAGATTAAACACTCCCTTGTGGTTGAAGTGGTTGCAGTGGTTGCAGTGGTCTACTTTATTAAACGACAAAAACGTTGACATTTACGTTATTTAGGTTACTTGCAATATTTAGAATATCTACCCCAAATACTTACCGGATCACTTCACCAGATCGAAATACTGAACTGGAGCAGGGATAGTAATGATGCGATGCTCAGTCAATAGAGACCGTACGTTGACTGTATATCGACCGTAATATTGACGCGCCTTATTCAGTCTTGCAACGACCGGTTTGACAAGGTCAAGTTAGTCCCTATCAGATCTATCTAAGACGGTCAACGTTACGCTCCATTGGCAGAAAACAAAATCTCATTTTCTCCCTCACGCAGTAACGCGAATTATGAATATAATAATTATTTCACTAGTGTATCGAATAGATAGTGAATTCTGCGGCAAATAGGATAAACAACAACAAAAAAAAACTTTTATTCTGTAGCACCGTATGACGAAACCTTTATTAAAATTTTATATCGTCTCATATCGATATAAACAATGGGGCGTAATGACACGCAAGTAAGGCCCGGTTCAAACGTCGAACTTTACATGTGCCGAACCTAATACCTATTTAGGTCGACCCAAACTATTAAGTTCGACTGTTGATTCAGACGGTCGAACTTTACATGTGCCGAACCTAATTCGTGGCGAGAAATATCATCCTTACTGCTTAAAATAGGGAAATAAACCGAAAATTCACCAAGCCTGGAAATTCTTGTTTTGATTTTAGTGTGCTTTGTGTTCTGTTATGGCAAGGAGACAGCTGAGGAGATCGTGATCGTGATATTTGGACAAAATGAAGTAACGCCATAAATTTTAAAATACATTACGATTTATTAATGGGTATAAAGAAAGCAACTTTTCAGAAGACCGATTTAAGCTGTCCAGTTTCAGTCTAAAAATCTACAATGTGAATGCTGGTAACCGTCGTTACGCTTCTGTGAGTTCTGTCTGCAAAGGCGCGAAAACCCACTAAATAGCCAATCAGAAGCGCGGTTATATTGAAAAATTCGTTAACATAAATTATGCATTAGGTTCGGCACATGTGAAGTTCGACGTATGAATCAAAGTCGATCTTTTGCCGTTCTATTCGACAAGCTCAGTCGAATAGAACGGCAGAGTCGACCCAAATACAAAAGTGCCGTTCCTAATTGATTCATACGTCGAACTTTACATGTGCCGAACCTAATTCAGGACAAAAAGAACAATCAAGCAATTAATCGTCTCGAAGAATCGTTGAAAACATTTGGCATTGCTTGTAATTTATAACAATTTGTGACCAAACAGTGCTGTTTTCCCTGGAAAATTCACATAAACACCGAGACAGCCGTGACCAAAAGTGCTCATGACGACTTCAACACGGTCAAAGTGTGTAATTATGCGAACCCCACTTGAGTGGGCCGGGTTCGTACATATTTATGAGCCTTGTTTCCTAGTAACAGTTGACGTTTTTTACGTCACATCCAATGCTGGCCGTAAAAGAAAATCGGTTTACGAAGTGCAATTCGTACGGGGACTTCGATTCAGTGCTATTCGTACGGGAGTCCAAAACTTTCGAAATTTTCGATGTTATTTTTCACTTTTATTGGTCCACAATATTAATGTTCGTTTAGCTTTACGAAGCGCTTCTGGTAAGCGATGTTGGTTTGGTTCAGACTAATTTGCTAACTCTCTTTAACTTTACTTTAACTTTAACTTTAATTCTGTATACTCACGCGAGCGACTTATCGTGACACTAGAAATATTTCACGTCAAAGAATACTCCCGTACGAATAGCAAATCGAAGTCCGCGTACGGGTGCCGTACGAATAGCCACTGCGATATTTTTAATACGAATACGATTCTTTTCATTCAGAGGTCAAAAGATGTTGGGCGCTTTCCATTCGACCAAAAATTCCGGTTTGAAATTCCGGGTATTCCGTGTGGCGAATGGAACAGCATTTTCCGGTTGGTTGTTCCAGGCCATCACGTTCCAAGTTTCGCGCGAAAATACAAAATAAACCAAAGCAAAACAAATGGCGGACTCGTTGCCTCTTTTACTTGCTCTAAAGTTGTTCGATGACTTTGAAGTTAAAACGAACCATATTTTAAGCGAAAACGATGATATTATTTTTTTCAGTGCAGCTAGCTGTTACATGCGAAGGAATTTTTCAAAATCGAGTCGGCGACTACTTTGTGCTCGCGACTTATTACATTCGTTTAATACATAAGCATTTCTGTCGTGCTACTTACCAGTCCTAGCTGTGGCCATTTCTGCTGTCGTACCAGCTATGTTACGTGAGCAATCATACTCGAGTAAGAGCTGTAAGCTTTCGGTGAAAAACAAACAGTGCCGTGCACTGATATTAAGACGCCATCTTGTTGACTATGCGGACATGTTCGATTCCGGCTCAGAGAAACTGGGCCGAGCAGGAATGGTCGAATGGAACGGTATTTTCCGGTTGTTTCGATTTTCCGGAATTTTAGGACAACCTCGCGAGGTTGTCCTAAAATTCCGGAATTTCATTCCGGGAAATTTACGTTCCATTCGCTTCCCAACCCGGAATTTCCGGAATTTTTGGTTGAATGGAAAGCGCCCGTTGTAATCTTCGCAATTCAGAGAGATCTGATCACATCTCGTTCGTGTAGGATTTTATGCAAATTTTAAGCTCTTGCCGTAATTTGAGCTCTTTGTTTACAAGTAGAAAGCGAGCCGTCCTTGCACGAAAGTTTCCTATTTCAAAGCGAAATATATTCGGAAAGACTTTAACATTAAGACAATTCCATGCGAGTGGTGTAAATTGACTGGTTTTATTTCGTTTTGGTATCCTGAGCCGGGCCCGGTCATGATCGATCAAGCGATCAGTGATACGTATTGTCATGTTTCTGTGTTTATTATTTGAATAAATTTCTGGAAGGCTGAAGTTGCATTGTAACATTTTATAAACCATGGCGTTTACTCAAGAGATATAATTTATTTACCACTGGAGCAGGAACTATAAACAAGCTTCATTCCGATATTTTTGCTCGAAAGGTTGAGCGTTTTCTTTTGACGCCATCTTTTACTGCGATTGTTTCTTTGCGAATCTCGCGCTCATCTTCGATCCTTCAATTTCACTCGGAACTCCAGCCATCAAATGAAACCATCACTCGGCCTCTCAGGTTGAAGAAACAATGGTGCAGACACGCCAAACTCCATAATCATCGATCGCTTCTGCTTTACAGTCAGGTTCAAAGTTTTCGAAAGCCATTCACGTTCGCATGTTTCGCTTTCGCTCATTCAAAACAGGTTTTGATCGACGGAAAGAAACTGGATGCGTCAGGAGCAAAGTCCGCATTTGGTTGCTAAGATACTAGTTAGATCCAAGTCTCCTAACGAAAAGAAAGTCCATGATATTTCATGCTGACAGAGCTCATAAAAATAACACGGTTCGTATAACGAAAGTATTTAATTCCGAAGAAGAAGAATGTTCTAAATATTTCGTGCCGACACAACTCATAAATTTGTGACATAGCACTGCTGCGAAAGCGCCTCCGGCGACAGAACTGAATCAAAGTGCCCTTTAGGCTATCTCCTGTACGTTTTTCGTTTCCCATCATGCAATACTGTCATATTATGTCCGAATATTGTTTGGTCATTTAGGTTAGAATGCGTGGTTTCTTGAGTTCAATTTCTCTTTTGACAATTTTGTTTGCATGTAATTGGTAATGGTTATGCAGTCCTCTTGCCTTGTGTCTGGAGCAAGTTTCAGTACTTTCAACCCGTCTGGATTTTCACCTGGTTTATTATCAAGAGCCTCATACAAACATTGTGTTACTGTTGCCTTCCCTAAACCTGCGCCACTACTTAAAAAGTGTCAATTGCTTCTCGTCGTTTTTAACAGAGAGTAACATATTGTAAAAAAACCTCCATTTGTTCTCTGTTCAAAGATTTAACAACTTCTCTATAACTGTTATCATCCATACTATTAATTACCAGCTTTTCATTATCATTTGCTGTAGAAAAAATTCCAGCATTACTTAAAATATTATACCCTTGGTGATTTTTATCTTCACTTAGATCCTGTTCATCGCTATGTTGAGCAGACGGAGCTACAGTATCTAACTTATCACGTTCCTTATTTTCAGGATCTCCCATAGCTTTTTCAAAGAGTTTTCCTTTCTTCTTTCTTTTCTTTCGAATATAACATGTTAGTTACTTGCTGAAATCTCTCTTGATACATTTCACAATTGTGAATCAAATATTTGCTTTCATTTCTACATGGGATATAATACGGAGCCCGCTAAGGGCCATTACAAGTTATAGTTATTTGACGAGTTATCTGACCAGTTATTTGATGAGTTATTCGACGAGTTATTTGACGAGTTATAATTAAATTTATTTGACGAGTTATTTGACAAGTTATTTGACGAAGTTATCTGACGAGTTATTTGACGGGTTATTTGACCAGTTATTTGACGAGTTATTTGATGAGTTATTTGATGAGTTATTTGACAAGTTATTTGTTGAGTATATGACGAGTTACTTGATGAGTTATTTGACGAGTTACTTGATGAGTTATATGACGAGTTATTTGACGAGTTATTTGATGAGTTATTTGATGAGTTATTTGATGAGTTATTTGAAGAGTTATTTGATGAGTTATTTGACGAGTTATTTGATGAGTTATATGACGAGTTATTTGATGAGTTATTTGATGAGTTATTTGATGAGTTATTTGACGACTTATTTGTACTACTAGTTTACCGCGGGCGCAAGTAATCCAAATCAAGATGGATGACCGAAACGAGCTTATGGAGCATTACTTTAATCTCGGATTAAGGAAAGGCGTCAATACAAAGAGAGAGGTCCAAATTTTGTTATGGCACATAATATAATATTCGACGGCAAAAAGAGTACTGAAGATTTAATATTGTGTTGTTGTATTGACGCCTTTGAAGTCTATGCCTTAACGTACCTCTCATCAACACCTCCTGGATCTAAAATCCTGAGAGCGTGTCGTACTGTTTCCTTAGCGATCACCAGGCCGTGGTTCACCACAAGCCTTTGCCACATTGAACGATAACCAACATCACATCCTCTACATTCCCGGGGGGGGGGGGGGGGGGGGGTGTTTGGGGGGCGGGGAGGGGGGGTTACTCAACAAAGTTTTGTACGGGGATGCTCCGCCCCGAGATCCAAACCCTTACCCTTTCATATACCGTTTTTGACAGAAAAGGTACCCCTTTCATATACCTTTCTTTGAAAATGGTACCCCTTTCATATAGTCTTTAAGTGCGTCTGTTTGATATATTTTGAAAGGCCCTTTTTATAATACTTAAATGGAAGTTTTCCCTACCTTTTTAATGCTTCATTTCGTGTTTTCCCTACCCTTTCCTATACTTCATGAAATCCCTACCCTTTCATATACTTCAACTCGTAACTTGATCCCCGTATAGCTCATTATATGGAGTACCCCACTCTCCGGGACTATATTGAAGCTCTCGCTCTACGTGATTTATGCCTGTTGAAAGATCGGATACATTTTCCCTTCTTGTTAGACCTGTCCTTGCAAGTATTCGTTTCAACTGTCTGGAACTAAGTTTCTGGTCGTGTATTAGTAGCAGACATGAAAGAATTTCCTTTTGTTGATATCCGATATTAAAGTAATGCTCAATAAGCTCGTTTCGGCGTTTCGGTCCTCCATCTTGATTTGGATTACTTGCGCCCGCAGTAAACTAGTAGTACAAAAAAGTCGTAGAAATGGCGGTCCCGTCTCCCATGGGGACGTAAAAGAACCACTGAGGACGTAACAAACCCTGGCTGTGACCACCCTCAGTGTCAGTACTTGTTCATGGGTGGGGTGGGTCTGATTGATTGTGAAGCGCATTTGAATATATATATATAGAATTTGCGCTATACAAATGCATATTATTATTATTATTATTATTATTATTATTATTATTAATTACACGGATCATGGATCTTAGACACTTACATCCGTGATCAAGAAACACTCATTTCTCACAAGTCTTGCACGCCGCAGACTATGGACACGAAAACTTATACCCCCACCGTGGTACAAGGTGGGGATGGGGGGAGTTGTGTGTAAGTCTCAGACGCTGGGAAAAAATTATTTTAAGCGCCCTTTTTAAGACTGTCTCGATTGTATCAGAAAGAAAACTTGGGATAGCCAGCCTCACCGGTACTGCATATTCCAAGACTGATCTTACTGTGCTTAAATACACTTTCAGGATGTTTGCTTTGTCAACACCGGCTCTATGCAATACCCTTAAAGAATATTATTTTGAATATTTTATTTTGAATCTTTTGTCAGTCTGAATTCTTTGTTTAAGTGTTTTTGCTTTTGTTTAGGTGTTACATCATAATCCACGCTAGTCTTTATATTGCTTCGCATTTATGTAAATTCTTTCAGTTTTCTCCTGACGATGTCGGTGTCCGACGAAAGCTTGAGAGTAAAAACATACAATCACAGTAGCGTATGGCCTATTATCATTATTTTATTTCAATATTATTTCTTGCAAGCTTTCTTAAGAATGTACTATTCGACATGGCTATTCCACCTAAGCTGGTCCATACAAACTCCTGAGATCTTGTAGCTCGTCACACGTTCTGTTACATTATTGCCCATTGAGATTGGCCTCAGCAAAACGTCGGAATTGTGTAAAAAGTTATTAAGCATTTCTTTGTATCTAGTTGGATTTAATTTCATATTATGAGCTATTGAGAAATTATGGATGTCAGATGTGGCAGTGTTCACAAGACTTATAGAGTTCCTAGGGATAATCCGCAGGG
Organism: Cladopsammia gracilis; assembly: GCA_022457155.1. Classification (NCBI taxonomy): domain Eukaryota; kingdom Metazoa; phylum Cnidaria; class Anthozoa; order Scleractinia; family Dendrophylliidae; genus Cladopsammia; species Cladopsammia gracilis. The sequence goes on along the minus strand of JAJGOT010000657.1, from coordinate 356,519 downwards.
GCCGTATTCACGAAATCCTACCAAGAAAGATATATCTTAAGATATAACTTTAGAGAAAATTTAGGAGCTTCCTGAGAAAACATAAAAATGCTACCAAAAGCATCAAAATGTTTAATTGTATGTTATTTAGCAACTCTAGCAAACAATATTTGTAATTTCCGCATTTTCCCGATAAATTTGAATTTTTAGCAAAATCCAAGATGGCGGCCCTATTAGTGGCCATTTTAGATGACGTCACGGAGCCCCAGCAGCGCCCCAAGCCATAATATTTATCTTATCTTGTAGAGCACTTCGCGGGCTATTTATTAGATATAAAATATTTCCGAAATATTGCAACATCGCAAAAACCCTAGGGGGGGGGTGGTTGCAACACCCCCTCCCCCCCCTTGTGCCACGGTTGGGGTATACGTTTGCGTGCACGTCCGAGGGTTAAAATAGGAGGTCTTCGTGAATACCAGTTATCTCCAAAGTTATATCTTAGGAGGCTCTTTGGACTTAGGATGCTTTCGTGACAGAATACGGCCCCAGATCTACAGATCGTTATCCTTGAATGAGTCCTGTAAACCCGGGCTTGTAACAACGTGTTAAAAGCTTATTAACTTACAGGAGATAAAAACGTCGGCTAACACTCTGTCTCAAGTAAGCAAACAGCGAAGTAAACATTGAAAACACGAAATCATGACAAACAAACAATATAGAATGTAGAATCAGTTCAATGTTCTTCACCAAACAAAACCACCTTGGGGATAGAACTCTGATCACTTACCCCTATTCATTTCCTTGAGCCCCGCGTGTAATTAGAAGACTACCTTTCTCGCCTCACGGCGACGCTGTCTAAGAATGGGCATTGAAAGACGATATCATTCCAATATTGTAAATCTTAGATGACTCCTAACAAATGCTAACCACGGCTCATTTGACTACTCAGACTTACATAAGATTATGCAGAACGCGACGGATTTGGAAACAGCATTGTGCGGCTTTTAGGAGTTTCAAGGAGAAATGAAACCGCCTAACCGTGCAAGTCTCGAACCAAAAAATAAATAAAAGAAAGATGCATTATTATTTACCCACGGTAGCTTTGTTAAAAAATAACAAGAATGTTTGGCTTACACAAATTAACCGTGCAATATTAATTTGCAATATATGTAATATATAATAATAGATCGCTAATTGCATGCGGTATTGCAATGTAGGGATAAGATAAAAGCACATGTAAGTACACTAAACTAAGTTTTTTTAAATCAACGCAGAGAAGTTTCAGATATTTCTTATCCTAATTTCAAAAGAGTTTCTAGAATTCATTTTTTCGAATTCCAATTTTTTTGCTGCTGCTAAAGCAAAACTGTTCTTTTGTTATCTGTTTTAAGTCTTGGTAAACAATACTTTCCTTTGATGTTCTAAGATTATATATATAGAGGTTCAGTCACATCTGTACCCATACCAGTGTCAAATCTGAATCCAGCACTTTGTGAACACTTGAGGGTCTAAATGGGGGTACCTTGCGGATAACACCTAACACTTAATTTTTGGGCCCTGTAACATAAAACAGTTAAATTTTAGGCATTTTAACACTAACAGTAGAAAATGCACTGCGACAGTAAATTTCATCCAGATAGAAACAAAAACGGCTCCGAAAAAAATAACTGCCCCCTAGTCAATCTCGAGGCTAACGAATGGCCCTTATCGTAGATGAGTACGCCACGCTAACATATCAGCGGTTTCTCGCTTTCTTGACCCTATAGTCTCGTTTTGATGTTTACGCTTATCGTCGTCAGAGGTTCTCGTAAACATCAAAACGAGACTATAGGGTCAAGAAAGAGAGAAACCGCTGATATGTTGGCGTGGCGTACTCATCTACGATAAGGGCCATTTCCATTAACCTTAAGCTTTGTTTGCAGGTTCGACTGAGGTATTTCCTTATCCAGCTGGCTTTTAACGACCTATTATGTATATCAATCATTCTTAGGCCTCCTTCATTGGTCATTACTCGTCTTTGGATTTTACCTCCCCTTCCATCCCATAAGAAGTCAAGAAACAGATTGTATACCTTTCTTTAACAAATCTGAGTATGAGTGGGAAGTGGCGTTAAAATGTACGTATACCAGTTGAGACACAAGGAATTTCTTTATTACGTTTTTTCTTCTCAAGTAGAGTAAGTTTTCTACATTGCCAGTTTTCCATCACTTTTGTAATCGATCCTTTCTTGATAGTTTAATAAGAGCATATCGGCTCTTTTGGTTGAAAACCAGATACCTAAGGCAAAAACCTTGTTATATTTATTTTCCAAGTGATATCGTCCCTCCCTGCGAAAGGCCGTCTATTCTTTGAGCAACCAATAAAAAAGCCTTTTCTTATTTTTTTTACAGTTAACCTTCAAACCATAAAAGGTGCCAGAAAGTTCTAGGATGTTAATAGAATTCTGGAAAGACTCCTCTGATCCGTCTAGAAACAGCGTCGTATCATTCGCAAATTAGCTCAAATTGGCAGATTTTATGATCCTCTTCATAGCCCTTAAGGTGTTTCCCTCCAGTTTCCGTGTAGCCCCACCTACCATTTTTGAGCGGCCGTTTAACTAACTTTCCTTTATTGAATTAGTATGAAACTTAGTTTTGGAGATTCGATTTTCTGTAGGAAACGAATATCTCCAAAACTAAAACGAGAAAACGCTTTCAAACTTTCATAGTTTCATCTCATACACTAAACACACATTTTGGCGTAAATTTGAGATTGAGAAATTAAACTATTATAAGCTTAATTGAGGAACTTATTGATGTGCTCATACACATGCAAAATCACAAGTTCGAAATGTTTTCCTGATTTAGGGCCTGGTCGCACTACAGTCAAAAACAAAAATTCCGCCCGCCGTGCAAAAATCAAGAAAAACAAAAGAAACCGCTCCGGTTGGAAACGCTTTTTGTGGAATGTTTTTGTTTTTATGTCATTTTGCACGGGCTAATTTTTGCTTTTGACTGTAGTGCGACTAGGCCCTTACTCAAAATCGGCTTGACAAAAGTTTCTAATTTTTAGATATTTTGTTTGCCATATGTCATAGTTTATCGTAATAGTTTTGATTTTTCTAGATGCCATCGCAATCGCTCGGAATTTAGACTCAAGCGATTTCAATGTTTCTCGTTTATCTCCGCAATTTTAAATCCGATTTACAAAATTGTTACAATCTTATAAACTTCAAACTAAGTACAATATTTTGTGTAAGTTTCATACTAATTCAATAAAGGAAAGTTAGTTAAACGGCCGCTTAAAAATGGTAGGTGGGGCTACACGGAAACTGGAGGGAAACACCTTAAATGTTGTTTCGATGAAGATCCAACTCGGTGTGGTATTTATTTGAACGCGCCAACTATTTTAAGATTTTTTTGGGCGAACGTAAGCGCTTAAACGTACAGGAACAGCATTGTTTTAATGAACTTAAGCTTATACTTTTCCTTTGCCTTCACACACAAAAAAATTAATTCAGAACCAGTATTTTACCTCAATAGAGGAGGAAAATTTTGACTTGGCGGTCGAATATTTTACTTCAACGAAAGTCTGCTGTCTACCCCTTGCCTTTCATTTCTTGTGAAGTCATAGCCCATATATAATTTCATTTTATATCTTATTTATCTTATTACCAATAATTTGTTCTAGTTCCAACGCCAGCACTCACTTTCACATTGAAACTCCTAGTATTTTAGCGTTGAAGAAGCAAACAACCTTGTCTTACCCTCTACTTAGCTGAAAGTGGTGCGTGACCAAACCCGATTTTTTATTGTCCTGGTGAAATCCCCATTTAAGTAGAGTTTGCCTGAAATTAAAGTGTTGAAGGGATTTTTCTGTAACCTTCCACTCCAAGTGTCGAACGCCTTTTCAAAATCTATAAACAACAAAAGTCCGGGTTTCGCATTTTATTCATTGCTTTGTGTTCAGCAAAATTTATGAATCCGTCAACTACTCAGGCAAGTTAAGGCATGAATGACTAAGGCGTTTCAAACGACCCCCCGCGACGAATTTAGAGATCCTTTATTATTGATCAATACAATTAACTTCAAAGTTCGATGCTAATAGTAGGATTTACATCTGACTTGGTTAATCATATGAGAGTGTAAGTTAGCATCACGTGACAATGCGCTGTACGTGACGTCACAAAATGCGTTTTCTAAAATGGGGAAGGTTCTGCAATATAATTTTAAAAATATGTGCTACTAAATTGTCCAGTAGAGTATCAGCATTGTTATTCTGCCTTGTAAGGTGGTATCTGTAATTTGTATTAGAAGTTATTAAGCTATTTTTAAAGTCACGTGACCTATTTACCCTAATTACGTGATCGCTATTAAACTTGGACATGCGGACAAGGCTATTCCATGACCAACACCTAAGATGCAAAAGATTGGTGCTCAAAAAGTTTTAATTTGATTTGATTTAATGTTCCCCATTTTACCCTGAAGATTTTAACCGTTAACGTTCAATAACAGGTCACGTGACTGATATTCGAACGTACACGAATGTTTCATATTATTAAGGCCACTGAAACAAAATTGCTTGCAAATTATTAGGAACATTGAACGACGACTTCCTTTTCAAATGAAACTATGCCAAATAAGCAGATAGACCATGTCTTAACTTGCTTGAGTAGTATATAATATTCTCGGCAATAGAGCGGCCCTTTAGGAAACCACTTTGGTCATAATTAATTGTATTGGAAAATATCGGTTTCATTGTTAGCTATTGCTTTAGACGCAATTTTGTAGCCACAGTTTAAAAGCGCCCGGATGATATCAATGGATTGTTTCCTGGTAATACACTCGTAGATGTGGCATGCTAGTTGCGAAATGAAGAAAATACCCTTTTGACAGGGAGATCTTCTTTCAGCCTTTATGACCATAAAACATAAAATCATTCATTATTAATTGGCTTACCTTCTATGTCTAACTCTTCGATTAGTGATAACAGACAGACCGATTAGCTTGACTAATACCTTTGTTTCGGATCAGCAAACCAAAATACAGCAAGTGAAACCTCTGTTATATATGAACACCTTCTCAATAAGCGGTACCTTCAAATGGAAGGTGGATGGTTCCGCCACGGGCCAATTGGTTTCTCTTTTACATTGTCCTATTCATAGTTTCATATATTTCCGAGTTTGTTGATATTATTAACAGGCGAGTGGCATCGTCATCATAAATGCTGATAATGCTTTGTCTTGTCCGTTAAACATTTGTAAGACATAGCAGTCCAGTTGCCTAACGATGAAAATACACTTTTGACAGCTTTGACTCTTCGAGTTTTCGAATTTTATCACCCAAGCCCTCTCTTTAAATTAGGATTTGAGATAAAATTTTGTTAAGAGAAAAAAATTAAAATCATTTAAAACTATCTTTATTCTGTTTTTCCTCGAATTGGCTCAACTATTGGTGGTTTGCATGTCGGTCATGTTGGGGGTCAAAACCAATACAAATTATTTGCGTAAAAATAGAGTCTCATTCTTAAAGGATGACATTTCATTGTTCTGACCCCCAACGTGGCTGACGTGCAAACAACCAATATGTTTTGATAAACATCAAGTTCGCCTCAGGTTTAGTATCGTAGTAACACAGTAGAACACTCCGACCGACAACGCATAATGATTGCTTACTGATGAGAAAGTGTTCATCACGAAAGCTTTCACTGATACTGAATTTTATTTTAACTACTAACTATTTTCCTCCACTCGTACGTCCAACAATTTGTCATTAATATGTTTAAAATCCGACGTACTTAGATATTGCTATTCATCACCAATGTTTCCCAGTTTGTTGATCACGAAAATACACTTTTGACAGATTAATCAGATGTTCCAATTGTTCGAATTTTCATCACCCACCCTTTCTTGAAGTTAAATTTAAAATCATTTAATTTTGACTTTATTTTGTTTTTCCTTGAATCGATACAACGATACGTTTTGATAAACATCAAGTTCGTCTCATACTTAGTATAGTAGTAACAGGGGCACCCAACGAACAATCTTTGGTAAAATGTATTATTTTACTCAAATAAATTCAAATAAATGATATAAAAGCATTTCCAGGTGTTCTTCTACGTTGCTGGGAAAAATATATCTGTTCCTTTTTCCCAGCATAACACATAGGGAAATTCCCAGCCAGCTGGATAAAAAAATGTCTGTTTCCCAGCCAGCAATTAAAAAAATGAATAAATAAAAAAAAAAAACAATAATAATAAGTTACCAAAAGGGGCTTGGAAACATTAATGGCAAACTATTTGAAGCTTTTTCTTTTATTGTTTTGTGCATGTACTGCTGTCTCGAACAGTCGGGTTCGGGTGTCTCTAAGAACTTCTTAAATTTGTTACTACAAAGCTGAACCCTTTTAAGCCCCAAAGTGACTAACATCAAACTTCTCCTCGCAAAATCCATACATAACCAGTCTCTTTTCGATCTGCTCAAATTAGCCAGAACAGTTTGTGCTTGCGACTCCTTTCTCAAGTCAGCCAGCGAAAAAAATGCTTCCCACGTAATCTTCTCTCTTCTTAGATGCCAAAAACGTTTCTCCAACATTCACATCAAAAGGACATTCGTGATAGCCCTTAACGACACAGAATATGGATAGTTCCACGAGATCTTGGTTCGACATTACGGACGTTTTACCGCGGACGTTTCTATCCAACTCAAGTTTTACTACAGCGTGCAAAATTCCGTCGGGTATATGACGCGTGACGTACATACGCCGTAAAAGCTCAGGTATTACTGTTGCGATCATGACAAACAAACAATATAGAATATTCTGTATAGAATATTCTATTGTGATAATACAGTCAAACCTGTATTAAGCGGACACCCTCGCGATCGGGACCCTCGCTAGTGTACGCTTAATAGAGGGTGTCCGCTGAATACAGGTTCTGATACAAGGCTCAATAATAGTTAATTATTGACCCTCTTATTTCTCCACGTTCATTATACTCACACGTACTGATTTTATTACATTTAATTCATAAATTTTATTTATGATTTTCTTTTAAATTTTCGCAAATGTCTGTATCACGTTGAATTACTTTTTACTGTAAAAAACGCTTTTAGAAGTTGACGATAACCCCACAATCTAATTAAAATGCATTTTAAAAACGCTTGAAATGTCCGCTGAATACAGTTTTCGTGTAACGGAATAGCCTTATTTTGGTGTCCGCGTATGGTTAATAGAGCGGTCCGCTGAAAACAGGTTCAAATTACAGTAAATATGGGAAGAAATTTCGGGACCCAAGCTGGTGTCCGCTTAATATGGGGTCCGCTTAATATGGGTTCCGCTTAATATGGGGTCCGCTTAATATGGGGTCCGCTTAATGCGGGGCCCGCTTAATATGGGGTCCGCTTAATATGGGTCCGCTTAATATGGGGTCCGCTTAATGTGGGGCCCACTTAATACAGGTTTTGCTGTATATCAATATTGAAAGTAACTGTTTTCAGTTTGTCGTACGCGTACGAGACTTCAAAGAAAAAATCCCAGTTATCGACGATAATCGAACTCATGATCCACCGGCTGAGATGTTCTAACTACTGAGCTACAGGAAGAATCGTAGCCACATATCTCAAAAAAAAAATTCTCAAAACAAACCAGATTGTATCTTAGCACATTCATTCAAACCATTTTGGGGTGCACGCTCCGTTATGATGCCCTATAAAGCTCGTGACCCTCGGCCTCTTTAATGTTCTTCCCCAAACAAAACCACTGTGGGGATAGAACTCTGATCACTTACCCCTATTCATTTCCTTGAGCCCCGCGTGTAATTAGAAGACTACATTTCTCACCTCACGGCGACGCTTCCTAAGAATGGGAATTGAAAGACGATATCTTAGATGACTTCTAATGCTAACCACGGCTCATTTGAATACTCAGACTTACATTATGCAGAACGACGGATTTGAAAACAACATTGTGCAGCTTTAAGAAGTTTCAAGGAGAAATGCCCCGCCCACTTTAGACCGCATATCCGTGCAAGTCTCGAACAAAAAAAAAAAAAAAGAAAAAGAAAAGAAACATGCGTAGATAGAAAACTTTATCACCCACGGTGGCTTTGTTAAAAAATAACAATATTTGGCTTACACAAATTAGCCGTGCAATATATGTAATATATAATAATAGATCGCTAATTGCATGCGGTATTACAATAAAAGCCCCAGCCATGTAAATACAAATGAACTAAGTTTTTTAAATCAACGCGGGGATTGAGAAGTTTCAGGTTTTTCTTATCCTAATTTCAAAAGAGTTTTCAGAATTCATTTTTGCATGCTGGCAATGAATTCCAGCTTTTATGCTGCTGCTAAAGCAAAACTGTTCTTTTGTTAATATGTTTTAAGTCTTGGTAAATGATAGTTTCCTTTGATGTTCTAAGATTATATAATTATAGAGGTTCAATCACTTCTGTACCGGCCCATACCGGTGTCAAATAAATCCAGCACTTTGTGAACACTTGAACACACTTCACTGTTCCTAATTTCCGCGGTTGTGTCTAACTGGTGCCTTACATGTATATTTGCTGGTACAAAACTTTAACGGATCCAAATTGTAGCGGCGCTCTTTACAGTACAGCCTAAAACGTTATTAAAATTCTACAAGTTTGTGTCAGTAGCTTTCCTAACATCTCTTTCTTCCATCTCTTCGGAGTTTTCTACAACTTCTGGACTTTTGCTGTTAACAGAATCCATTACTTCAAGTGTTGGAGCGTTTTTTGTCTCTGGTAGAAGACAACACAGCACAGAAGCCGCGAAACAAAGCACAGCAACAATTGAGTAAGGTACAAGAGCATGGAAACGAACCTGCCAGAGAATAACAGCATAAAAATGGATCAGTGATGGGGAATAATTGAGCAATCAAATGCAGTTAGTTTCAATGGTGTTTTGTAGAACTTTCGATGTGGGTGAACAAAAAAAATTTTTTTTTTAATTGAAGTTTATTGATAAGTACAATACAATATACAATATTAACACACAATGAACAACGTTACAGAACTAAAATAAAAGGAACAGACAAAATACAACTGCTATATCAAGTTTGTTTGCGGCTAAAGGCTCAGGGATTCACGGACACTTGAAGGCTCTATAGATAATTTGTGTTTCAGAAAAGCTTTAAAGGCTGAGAAACTATATGGTTCGCTTTCTTTGGCTGCGGTGTAGATATAAAAACGAGCGACAATCAGGCAAAGATTAAACTTATGGAAGGATCTACTCTCAGGGAGATATCCGTAAATCTTATCGTTATTGTTCAAGGACACTGAGGGCGAGTTATTATCGTTCCACCAAGAGGTAAAAAGGTTCCAGAAGGAGTGGACATGCTGGCATTCTGCAAACAGATGCTCTACGGTCTGCTTCAATTCACAGACATGACAGGAGGCGCTGTCAGCAATTTTGGCCTTGAAAAGTTTGTCGCGAGTGTACAGAATATGATGGTTTATTTTAAACTGAAACATCGAAAGCTTTATGTTTTTTGTGACCTTGAATGGAAGAACGTATAACGCCTCAATTGTCCGATCTGTGAAGCCAGCCTCAACAAGACGAACTTCTGATGTAGGTTTTTGGAAAGATTTAGATACATAAAACGCGCGTGCTTTCCGGCAAGTGGGAGGTGAATTATTAAATGACTGAACTGACTCATCCGAAGCTACCAAGTCATTTTCGTTATCACGTCTAAAGACTTTCCTCCAATGCTTTGGTATTGCGTTACACAAGCCAATATAGCACAAAAAGGTTGTGTTAATTTTGTACTTTTCCTTGAATGCTGCAAACGTCAAGAACTTTCCTTCCTTGTCTAGGATGTCTGGCAAGGTCTTAACGCCAGCATCATACCATTGCTTATAAAAAACAGATTTGCCGCCAATAGTGACTTCATGATTATTCCACAAGAACTCATTTTTGATTTCGTTCTTTGTCCTTACTGTGTGCTTGCATACGCTCTCCCAAGCACTGAGAACGTCTCGGTAAAAAAGCGGTAGGAGAGGGAGCTCAGGTAAAGTTCTTGACGAATAATTACATTTAAACAACAATGGGCCACCTACACTGTCTAAAAGGCTAAACGGTATTGTCTTCCAAGATTGCGCTTGAGGGTCTAAAAGACGTTTCACCCACCCTGCCTTCAAAGATTTATCTATTATATCGAAATCAGACATGCTGAGTCCGCCGTCTTTTATCCTTCCAATCATTGTTGAGTGCTTGATTTTGGGTGGTTTGTGGTTCCATATAAAGTTGGATACAGATTTGTTCACTTGATCGACAAAACCAGCGGGAACGCTGAGAACAGAGGAAATGAACATTATTTTTGAAAGAGCTAAGCTTTTGACAATAGTTATTTTTCCAAAGAGTGTCAAATCCCTAGAGGACCAGACGTTAAGACACTTTTCCAGGGCGACAAATTTTTTTTCAAAGTTATCCTTTGTTGAAGCTTCCGAATCACATGAGAAAGAAACGCCTAGACAAACACACTTCTTGGGCCAGTTTATGTTGAAAAGGTTTGTCGCTTGTGGCCTAGTTTTTCCCAACCACAATGCCTCCGTTTTTGATCTATTCAGCTCTAATCCACAACACGCTCTAAAAGCCGCTAACTTCTCGAAAAGCTTTTCAACTGATTTTTCGTCACGCACCAAGCACGAGGTGTCATCCGCGTATTGAGATAACTTATACTCCCTGCCTTTGAAATTTATACCCGTTATCAATTTGTCGTTTCTTATTGAATTTGCTAAAATGTCGACAGCAATTACAAAAAGTACACCAGAAAGAGGGCAGCCTTGCCTTACACCGCGCTCTAATTCGAAAAACGACGTTGCATAACCATTATTTATAACGCAGCTTTGAATATTTCTGTAAAAAGTATTTACCCACTGTATTAAAGGAGCGCCGAAATTAAACGTCTCTAAAGCCTTTTTAATAAAGTTCCACTCTAAACTGTCAAAGGCTTTTTTGAAATCTAAAAACAACGCTATACCTGGATTATCTAGCGTTTTTGTGCACTCTATAATGTCTGCTATTAAACGTATGTTTTGACCAATAAAGCGGCCTTTGATATATCCCGTCTGGTCCTCGTGTATAAGGCTGGGTAGCACCTTCGCAATTCTAGCTGCGATTGCCTTAGTGGCAACTTCCTCACAGTCTGTGTTCAGAAGCGAGATAGGCCTCCAATTGTCCAAAAGAATCCTGTTTTTGTCTTTCTTTGGAATTAGAGTGATGATACCTCTCTTTTGAGAAATTGACGTTTCACCCATCTCAAACGCATAATTAAAGCTGTCAACTAATTCTTGCCCTAGTAACTCCCAAAAGGAAAGATAAACAAAAACAAAAAATTTAGCGTCAGCCAAATGTGCCATGAAGAGTGACCTCGCGAATTGCTATGCAATAAGCTTTTTCTCAAGAGCTCTCGGCTTCACCGCTGGTTAGACAGGTTTCGAGGGAATTTAAGCCATGTTAACGCTCGCATCAGTGACTATTGCGTGAAGTGCGCAGGGATTTTCTTACCATCCAAATAATATAAGGAGCAGCCATCGATCCAACGCGCCCAATTGCAGATGATGTTCCCACGCCTATGTTCCTGGAAAAAGAAATTGATCAATCAATCAATCAATTAATCAATCAGTCAATCAACCTGCCAACCAATGGACCAGCCCTTAAAATAATTGAGGTGAAGATTTTTATTCCCCCCTCCCCGACGGAGTCTGCGGCAACTAGAATTAATTTCATATGGTAATCTTTTAATCAGATTGTGTCCATAAAAATGGACGATATTAGCCTGCGAATACAGCCGCCTCTCATCGCTTATTTACGTCATCAGTATGGAATTTCTCAGAGTAAATCAAGGACGCTCTTTCGCACGAACGCCCCTAGCGGCCAGGAGCGATGAGAGGCGGCTGTATTGGCAGGCTAGGACAATATTGTATTCTATTCTATCTATCTATCTATATTCAACAAAGTTATTTCTGATGTTACTAAGGTTACCTGACAACCGTTGGAAACAGTTCAGTGGAGAATACGTAGATTGTGGCGAAGGCCATATTAATAAAAAACTTGGCGATCACTGAGGCAAAGATGATTCTGGCAACCAAAAAACCTAAAATATGAAATAAAAGGTTAAACATCAGTGAAAATGCAATTTTCCGGAAATGTCGGTCATGTTCTTTCGCAAAAGACAAAAGAATGAAAAAAAAGTCACTGAAGTTCTTAACTACAATAGGAGACAAAAATAGTTGACGCACTGTATACCAAAAAACGGTTTTCGTGTAATATTTATCACTACATTTTTCCATTCACTACACTGTGCCTGCCGTCCCCCATCCAATGTTGTAGAATTGCAGCGACAGACCTGACCAAACGATCGTCCCGAAAAAAATGGGGTTTAAAATGACTTTAAAATAGTTTCGCACCCACACAACGCTGAGCTAATAAAAAGTTTTCTTTCCTTGATCGCTGTACTGATGCCGGTTTTCAAAAATCACCAGCATTTTGCGCCCCTCTTACAGTGCGGCTACTGTTACCGGGGTCACCCAGACAAAGTTAACCAAAACAGAACGAGAACAATAGATTCCAACATTTTTTACTTTAGCCAATGAAATGTCGAGTACAGAACAATGAAATTTCAACTTGTTTGTTCGCCATCAAAACAGATCAATACAAGTTTTGGCTGTACAGCGTTGGATTTTCAATTAACTTCGATTCCATCCCTTTTGAGCTTGACTTATTTTAACAGCGCGATTTGGAAGGTAAATATCGGCGATTCAAATGAAAGAGAAACTCCAAACTGTGTGATACGAGTTTTGGCTGCACAGCGTTGGATTTTCAATTAACTTCGATTCCATCCCTTTTGAACTTGACTTGTTTTAACGGCGCGATTTGGAAGGTTAATGTCGGCGATTCAAGTGAAACAGAAACTCCAAACTGTGAAAATATGGAATGCGACGGCTGTACCGTATGTGTACACAAATAAAAGTGCTGGTGGTGGATTTAAAATAATTTGTTCGCTCGTAACAGATTCAAGTTTTCTCTACGGCGTCAACGGCGGGGTTGGAAAATAAATACACTTGATGACGGCATAAGTACAAGTGAAAGCGACGGTCATAGTTCAGGCAAATTAAAAAGTGGCCTACGGATTTCAAAACAACGAAAACACGGCTTGTTCGCCGTCGTGGTTAATTAAGTTTTATGCGCCGGCAGTCGGATTAAGCTGAAATAAAATTAAGTAAAAGAGAAATTCAAAACTGCATAAAAAGAGTATCGTCTTATATAAACGGCGCATTCTTCAACATATATTTCACTGCCCGGAAAATCCATCGATATTACAACGGTTCGTCAGTTGAGTTATTAATTTCCAGACGATTCAAAACAGTAAATCCAACTTCCTCGTGATGAATTCCTGACAAAAAAAAACTCAACCGTCAGACTAGAATATTTTTTTTCACAGAGTTCGAGGTTTGGTTAATAATAATAATAATTTTTTTTTTGGCATATACAAATATAGACTTTTAATACTTTCACCAAAATGATTTCTTCAAAACCGTCACGACCGCCTTGGGAGATTAAAGAAAACCATCTAGTGCTCAAACCGCAAAGAAAATCTGCAACGGAAAAAATTCTGACAACAATTCAATAAAAAAAAATTGAAACGAAGGAGCCGCTCTTTTTCAAACAGTAAGAAAATAAATGCTTATATATGCTACGCTGGCAGTGTACCTTATAACATTTGCAAACAGCCGGCGGTTGAGTTGTTATTTTTTCCGAGAATTCAAATCCGCCACGCAATTTTCCCAAACATACGGCTGTTGCGTTCACTGCTTCCATACAGTTTGAAATCAGTTCTCGCTCACTTGCATGACACATGACATTCATTCATGTAGCATGTGAAACTACTCAAATTTTTAAATCGAAAAGTCAACGCTAGATAAAGCTTTATTCAACATAAGCTTCACGAGTGAACAAGTTGAAATTTCATTGTTCTGTACTCGACATTTTATTGGCTGAAATTAAAAATGTTGGAATCTATTGTCCCCGTTCTGCTTTGTGATTGGTTAACTTTGTCTGGGTGACCCCGGTAACAGTAGCCGCACTGTAACACATTTTTTTCAGAAATAAAAGACTATACAGTCGAACCTCTCCGAAGCGATTACTTTTCCAAAATACCAAAATTTTTCCAGTCAAATCATTATAGTCGAAACCTCTCGTAAGCGACAGTGACCACTAGTCAACTGTGGTGATTTGCATTTTTCTATTGTTTTTAACCTCCAATAAGCGACCTCTCGCCCATATTTTGATGTCACTATAGACACAAACTGAACAATGTCTTACATTTCAACTCAAATGAAAATAAAATTGAGTCCCTTTGCACCAAAATTCTACATGATACAATACGAGAAGTTTAACTGCATTTGTTAACCAACACATGTGGAGTGTCCTACATGGAAAAAATTTACTTAATTATTACTTGAGCTGTAATCTTAGAAAGAGGAAAGGCTTAATTGAGGTGGAATGGGAAAGGCTATAAAAAGGGAGTCCTAAAGAGGGGTGCTTATTAGAGAGGGAAAGTGGGTGTAACCCGTGCAGTGAACAATGGTGTTGAAGTAACAAGCAAAGAGTGTTCATTGTTCTTCAATGCATGCCACTGACACATTACCTGTGTTCGAGAGATCACTTTGAAACAGAACAGCGATAGCAGAGGCGATGGACGAGACTATCAGCCCAATAATAGTGGTTTTCTTTCTACCAATCCTGCAAAAAGATGCTGTTGTTTATATTTATAAAAGACGCTCTTTAGAGTAACTTATCCTTTATGACCTATCGCTAACCATGGAAAATGCAACCACTAATGATTGTTAATTAAAGATTGCACTTTCCATACAGTAAACGTTTAATCCACAGTCTACAGTTGAACCTCTCTACAAAGCGTTTGTTTTAAAACCTTTTTAAACTTGAACGTAAATTAGTACGGTATGTACACTCCAAGGACATTAGGTAGGGATCACATTCCCTGGCCTCTTTTGTAGGTAAAAGTCAAATTTTGTTTACACAGCTCTTCAGTTGTTCATTCCGGGGCCGTTATGGAGAGCTTTATTTCGAGGTTGGGCAGCGTGTTGCTGGCCGTTTTAGTGACGAGTTATCCTGGACGTTGCCGCTTTTGGAGTTCGCCTTTGTGTATAGTGTTAAATACAGTATATGTATGGATCGTCGCTCAGGTCAACAATGCGGCCGTTGTTGAATTGGGAGGTGGCTTCAAAAACAACGCTTTCTTTCGTCAAAAAAACATCCAGAACTTTACTTACAGAGTTAATCATAATTATAGAAACGTGTACTGTAGGTCTAACCTTTGATTCAGTGGACGAAATCTTATGGTGTGACCATTCAAATTAAACCTCTTTGGCAGTACTTTTGCATGGTACCATTTGTTTTTCAATATTTTACAAAATGTAATTTGGGATTTTTCTTGAATTTTGATTACACAGTTTGGCACTCTTGACAGTTACAGGGTTAATAATAATAATTATAAGCTTGACATGATTCTTACAAAATATACTGACAAGTGCTGAGAAAAGAAAAAAAATGCGATAACACACTCTTCAACACAGTCATGATTTGATGCGAATTCTTCTCCCTTTCTTGGAGGAAAAACCCTTTCGCTGATATGACTTTCTTAACAGACGGTTACCTGAGCATACCGTTTTTGTATTATCTTTCCTTGTACAACTTTCCTTCAATTAAAACTATTCATTAAACAATCAAGTTTAAGAAACGCACTTTTACACGCCACTATTGCTGTGTAGTTGGAAGGGATCTCAATGAGGCTGGTCAAAAAGAACACCAAATAGCGATTTCCGCCAAACGATCCCGCGCTGAATGAAACAGCATAGTAGACCAATGTAATCACAAACCTAGCAGTATGAAACAGGACAGATATAATCAATTAATAAGGCGGTGTTGATTGTCCGCCTATCGACAATGTAAGCCTGGGGCCGGATTCACGAAAACCTCTTAAGTTAAGACATATCCTAAGTATTGTTTCATAACAAAAGCCTATTGTTGGAATGACAATAGACTATTGTTAAGAAACAATACTTAGGAAATGTCTTACTTAGGAGGGTTTCGTGAATCCGGCCCCTGGTCAATATGTACTAATTAGTGGCTTACACTAGTAAAAAAAAAAATACAATATAGAGAAAATTAAAAATGAGGACAAAAGCTGTTTGGCATGCAATTGGCTTTTCATCATTTGAAATTTAACAAACACTGACTGTCTCTACCCCCATTTGCTACCACCTTGACGAGGTAGGGGAGCTTGTATTTCTAAGTTACCCAAAGAGCAATGCCAGCGAGGTTGCATCTCCCCAAACCATTCTAGACAGGTCAAACAAAGACTAGTAGTTGGTCTTTCAGATTCGTGGTTGAGAAAGGCAGCTAATCAAACAACGTGAATACAGAAATCATGGATGGTGACATAGGGATGACTGGGGAAAGACCATCATTGCCTTATATGCACGAAAAATGAAAAATGAACGAATTCTTTAATAGAAACATTTACCAAGCAAACCAACTTATCAGGGTCCTGGTTGCCATCTTGATAGTACTGAATAGGTCCCGGATGTCACCAAGTCTCCGTGCAGCTGATGTTCCTTCCATAAGACAGAGCCTCTCTTGAGGCATCTCCTTCCCGTTAAACTTTGCGACCTTGGCGAGTTGTTCCACGGCTTCCTCTTCCCTGCCTTTCACTAAAAGCCAGCGACATGACTCTGGTATGTACCTTATTATAATAAAAAAGATAGAAATGCATGTAAAAGGGTACCCATACTTACCTTACAATTGAATGTTGCGTTGCAGTTAGCAGCCGTGTTTTGATCCACACGTGTCTAAAAGCAGAGATATCCCCGTGCTTAAACTTACTTCATTTAATGTCACGATACGTTAATGACTGTAGATTTCCAGTATCTCAAGCATTCAAGAGAAATAATAATTGTTTGAGAGAGAAGGAGTTAGAGACATCCAACAGTAAATTGTGAACCGACAGAAACGGCATCTTGTTCCAGAGAGGTTTTCTGATCACCGAGAGTAACAATAGAAATGTACACTTTCAAACTAGGGGCCAGTCCCCGTATACTTACCACCATAAAAAGATCTGGACGAGGCCTGGGGCTGCTCCCACAATGTTAAGTGTGCGCCAGTCCCTTATCAGATAAGCCAGCAAGGCCATCATCATTAATGACGTAGGCCAGAAGAACCACAGTGCTGTTCCCGCCACGTGACGATGACGTTTGCCAACGTACTCTACTGTCAAAACGTAGGCGCAGAGTGTACCACAGCCTAGTGGTAAAAATATGTTAATCATTGTAAAGGTGATGTCAGCAGGAGCTGCCCGCAGCTGACTAACGACTTCTCAACTACATCAAAAACCAAAAGGAAAACAGATAAAAATGGAGTGATCCGCTCCCGATTGAACTATTTACAGGCCATCCGTATTCTAAGGCACTTATTTATTCTTGGTTTTCACATGACGTCATAAAAATTACAAAATCTAAAGTATACGTCCTACAAAGCTGTTTCTAACATGGTATGTGGATACAAGTGTTATAATCTTTCACAAAAAGTTTCAGGTTTTAACGATGTTTTGCTTCCGATTTACAAAGGTTTTAAATGTGTCACGCAATGCGTCACGCTATTTCAGATAAGCCGCGAAAATAAACAAAATTGAATCAGCTGAAAGTTATTGTTTGCATTATAAGTGCTTATAAGCCGAGTTAATTGAACTTATAGCAAATACAATATTTTTGGATGTGATTTTTGGTGTAATTAAGACTTTGAATTTTTGGCCGCCATGTGGGGCACAAATGATGGCCGCTCCATACATTTCTTACTAAAAATATCTAATACTCGTTCGCCTATAACTCTTGAACGAAATGCTTTTACGCTTTAAAATTTGGCCATGATGTGTAGTTTTAAACTCTCTACAATCCCATAAACATTTTGGATTCGAAATCTATTTTTTAATGCTTCTGAATTTTGATATGACGTAAGTGAAAGCCAAGAATACAGCTATTTCAATAAACGTTGTCTGAAAAATCGTGTATTGGTACATTCCAAGACCGCAAGGCATTGTGGGTTCACATGGAAAATATATTTCAAAATACTCTTCACTGGACAATTTGCCGGCTCAGCGATGACCTGAGGATCAATTACTTTTAAGCATACCTTTTGTGACCGACAAGCCAGGCGATACGGATTTAGGCAAGATGAGATGGACCAACAATGCCTTGCGGTCTTGGAATGCACCAAGGCACCGTCTTCAGACAACATTTATTGAAATAGCTATAGCCTCACTGCACTAGTGGAGTAATTTTAAACAAAACTGGACCAGTAATGTTTGAGTTTCCATTGATGTATATGTCTTTTGGCCTTCTGAAGTAATACTAAATAAATAAAGTTAAAGATAAAGTTACTATAGTTGGAATAAAAACGTAGGTAACCCACCTATACAGACACCAACCAAGACCCTGAGAAGCACGTACAGCCAGTAAACCTTGGCAAACGATGCAAATAGCGCCAAACAGTTACACATAAAACAAGGCACGTACACCAGTAGCCTGCGACCATATTTGTCAGACAGCACTCCTCCAAGCAGAACGCCGATCAAAAATCCCAGGAAAAGGACAGATTTGGTGAGACTGGATAAAGCTGATACATCACAAACTAAGTCCCACTGAAATAGATAAGTAAAATGTTATTATGGCGATATCTCTCATGTTTATGAGATATATTATTTCGCTTTGATAAAAAGAAAATTAGGAGATTGTTTGGGAAAGAAAAATAATACAACAAAGCGACGTGAATGTCTATGCTCCTGGGTGCTCCAGCGTTTACATGTAGGCTTATCCAGCATAGACACAAGCAGATCTCTGCTGCTTCTTGTGTACTCCTTCTCTCGCCAGACGTCTAGGCAAAAGTTAGTCTTTCCACCAATTTTTATAGTCAAAAACTGGAAGTCGACTATCTCCGGAATAAGTAAATAAACTGAGTAAATATATTTAACGTCGATAGTGTGGGAGTGTTCGCCCAATCTTCCGAGCAGTAGGCTCATGTTAAAAAACACTCAACTATTACATGTGATATAAAAATATGCTAAATATAAAATTAGGTATAATTATTAACACTGACGAAAGAGCCAATTAGATTCGTGATTGCAAAATGAACAACAGCAGCAGCGACGCTTACCTCAGAGACAACTGAATTGAATTCACTGGTGTCAAACTCCCAATCTTCGCGAGGAATGGAGCAGCGAAACTTGTAATTATCGTTTCCTGGTCTGAAGATTCCTGTGAGGTTACACGCAGAACTGTTGTCTTTGCATCGCCATGGCGGTTCAGCGCTGAGAAATGTCGAGATCATGGCCTGGAAAGCGTATCCAAACATCTTCATTAAACCCATCATCATCACGAGTCTGTATTGGTATCGCTCCATGCTGCCAATCTTCTCCAGCACATCATCAACGGTGAGGCCCATGCCTATAGTAAACTCCCTACATGTACAATAACAAGAATGTGATTTTCACTACATAAGCTGAATATGAAAAACGGTTATACGAAATTAAAAATGTTTTCAATTTCCGCACTTCAAATTAATGGTTCGAGTCTTCAATAAACTGAAGAGGACAAAACTACCATAAACCCTTACAAACGTGATCGAATAAATCAGTTTCAAACGTTAAATCGGCCGCAAACCGATGATAAATAGATTTTTTTGCGTGCCCAGCCGCCTCCCCCTCCCCTTCCACCGCTGGAGTTGCGTGATTATTCCCTCGAGCTAGCTATGCTAATAGGTCTAATAGCCGAAACTTTGCTGCCGTTTTGGTTTACATTTTGTTTCTTTACCATACGAATTTACGTAGAGAAAACATCGCCTGAGGGGGAGGTGGGTGGTCAAAAATAGGACCAACAGTTTCCAAAGGTGTAACGTCGCGAAAGAGAGACAACCCGCCTAGATTAGCTATGCTATAAGCGGGTTTGTAGATATTTAAATTTTATTTCTTTAAATTTAGATCAATTAATTAATGTAACAGTGTTGAAAACCAATAAACCAAATAAACCAAAAACCAAATAAAACATCTCTTCTTATACGGGGGAAAAAAACCTAATAACAGCGTACATAAACATGGGGGGGGGGGGGGGGTGGGGGTCAGAACTAAATATTGCATCGGCTAAATTTCGTGGCTATAAATGGTCTCACGGCAGCCATGTTGATGGTCAGAAACAATAGAAATCGTTTGCATAAAGAATAGAGTTTTTGGTTCTCAAAGGATGGAATTTCATTGTTCTGGTGGCGTATTCACGAAAGCATCCTAAGTCCAAAGAGCCCCCTAAGATATCATGACTTAGGAGATAACTGGTATTCACGAAGACCTCCTATTTTAAGACGTCTTATTTTTTTCTCCTAAATTTAGGACCTTCTAAAGTTTTAAGACATGTCTTAATTGGTATTCACGAAGACCTCCTAACTTAAGATATGCCTTAATTTTTCTCCTAAACTTAGGAGGTCAATTTATTAAAACATGTCTTGACGGGGGCTAACTTCGATTGTTGACGAGTTTTAAGTCGATTTTCAGCGTGATTATTGTGTGTCACAATAGTTACCGATTAGATAAACATTTTAAAACATAAAATTGCTTTCCTAAGAAAAAATAAATATTTTCTAGTAATGTCAAATAACACGGTTAGTTACATATAGGCCTTCGTGTCATTAACGTGCCACATTTCTTTCTTATTTTTTTTATTGCTTTCGCTACTGACCATGAACGAAGATATTATCAGTTTGCTATCTTAAAGGGGCTATGTCGCATGGTGAGTCTGCGCAATGAGTTCCTGTCATGTGACGTCACCTGACGTCGCACATGTCAAATTTCTATTGTTCCCTCCGGATCGCGGCAAGTTTTATCGCGCTTGCACTCGTGTCGAACCAG
Organism: Cladopsammia gracilis; assembly: GCA_022457155.1. Taxonomy (NCBI): domain Eukaryota; kingdom Metazoa; phylum Cnidaria; class Anthozoa; order Scleractinia; family Dendrophylliidae; genus Cladopsammia; species Cladopsammia gracilis. Next base: position 335,568 of record JAJGOT010000657.1, on the reverse strand, counting down.
GAGAGGTAAACAAACACGCGATCAATTTCGCTTGTAAATTCCTCCCTAACTTCCACCACGACTGGAAGATATCGAATTTTTCGAAGGTACGACTAACAAATCGCAGAAATAATTTACCAAAAATCTAGCCAAGTAAATACTCTAACTAATTTGTAAACTTGAGATCTATCATTCCACGCAATACGACAGGATGGAACGGATTGCAGCGAATTCGACAGTAATGGCCGCCAACTTGGTAGATTCTGCATGTACCGGAGCACACATTACGTAAAACAAAAGGAACAAAGAACGACAACAATACAAATGCAAAACAAGACCAAAAATACAATACCTCACAAACAATAGAAGACCATGGATACCGGTACATGCAGAAAGACCCGCCAACTTGATAAAAAGCCGCCGGACGTTTTTCAAGTTGTTAGTACCCAGTACTCACCCGCCATCCTCGCGGTCGAGGATGAAATAAAGGTTATTGTATTGTCATTGTAACAACAATTTAGTAAACACAATACAAAATATTCATTCATGTAATTTTCATAACTTATTATTCATAAGAGCGTGCCATATAAACTAGCTATCTCTGATTGGTTTACTTTTACTAATCGATAACTGCCCGCGACCATTAAACTTAGGAGACTGCTAAGTTACGCTTACCTTAGGATGGTCATAAGATATCGTTCGTGAATAGCACTTAGGACATATCTTAGGAAGCTCCTAAATTTCCTCTTAAGTTATATCTTAAGATATATCTTAGGAAGGATTTCGTGAATACGGCCCCTGACCTTCAACAACCATGTCGATTGCAGCGGTGAAGATACGAATTAACTTCAAAAATTGAAAGAGCCTGTCAACTGCTTGGTAATCTATGCTATGTTTCGCTCTTTTCTTGTAATATTCAAGGTAATATCAGCTAATTATAACTGCAAAATTTTTGGGTGGCAAAAAAGCGCTATTAAGTGAGCCATACATACTTTGTAAAGATTTAAGGGAAAGGCAAGCAAAATTGGACATATCTTAAATATCCGAAGATTATAAAATGAACACAAGATATATTCGAACAGGGGCACCCACCTACGGTTTTTCCCCAAATTCCTTAAAACACCGTTTTAAGCAGTCTAAAGTGCTTTTAAAGCTATATAACTGAATTATAAGCCACCCTCGAAAACTCTTATCTGTTCGGTCGTTCTAGGGGAGCTTTGATCTTCACGAATTTATTAGGCATGTTTTACGTTCTGCGGCATTTTGAATAATGACGCATGTTGTAATAACTTACGCATTTTGTAATAACAATTGCGGCATTTTGTAATAACTTACGCATTTTGTAATAAGGGTTGCAACGTTTTGTAATAACTTACGCATGTTGTAATAACAATTGCGGCATTTTGTGATAAATGGAAACAACGCATTTTGTAATAAAAGTTGCAGCATTTTGTAATAATCGTTAGTCTACGCAATTTGTAACAACGTGTTGACGCAAATTGTAATAAGTTTCTTTAAATTAGTATTTTATGAGAAACAAGGATTAGTTGAATTCCCAGCAGCATCAACCTGATGAGGTAACTAGAGCGGAATATTAATCACTACAACTTGTTTTGATTTATTTAATTTTAAATTGATGGGATTTGTCGGCTACCAAAAGTAAAAATAGCAATAATACTTTACAATAACTATAAATTGATAATTGAAAACAAATGAAAGTTAAAAAGAATCAAAAGTTGTTCAAATTTAGCCGTTACATAGCTATTGATCAAAGTACTCCAACGATCGTTACGCGGGTCATGATATGAGCGTTAAACATTTAGGCTGGAATTCCCCGATTTTTGGCGCGCTTATATTTGACTCTTACAATTTCTAAGGATCCGTCGTGTTGTTCGTAAATTGCAAATGGTTCGTATAAAACTAAATAACTTCCAAGAAATTGCAGGATTTCACTTTAGTTATTCGCGGAATTCAAGCAATATTACAATGATGTTTTTTCCGAATTGCTGAAAATCTTCCAAGTATTACGAAATAATGTTTATATGTCGTCCGCCCACATGACAATAAATTGTGCCTGATACGAAATTTTTCTGCGGTAAGTTCTTAATGTCTTAAATTATCTACTACCACAAATAAGGTATAATCTAGCCTCCGTTTTATATAAGCTTATATTATAGCCGGTCACTTTAACCGCTACGGCCGCAGTTTTCCTCGTATAGATCGCCAACCATACGGTAACAGGTCCATGATAACCGTCACGTCACCAAATCATTTCTTCGCGAAACGGTGCAAGGACATTTTCACCGGATGGATCGACGCATAAGTGACGAATAAAAGCGTATTAAGTCACTTGCAACCCAAGGATGGAGATAAAACGCGATAAAAAATCGATAAATCGATTCCTAAACAGCGCGAAAGACAGGCAGCAAAATTATTCTTTCCCGTGGTTTCGAAATTTATGTCTCGTCTGCGGCAAAGTGATCAAATGTACTTTTGCTGAATATTAACTACAATACCTATTACTAGTTTTTAAGTCTGTTTTTGCCAACAGAAAATGACAACTTTAGACAGGTAGGAATTATTGGGTGCCATGTGTGAAAACTAATTAAAATTTATTGAAACGCGTGAATTTCCAAGGCGAATATGATAGACCCCTAATGCGCGCAATAAAATCGACCCTCTAGCTTGGCATGGAACTGACATTCTCCTTCGCCACCAACAAGCAACGTTTAACGCTTGACTTCAATACTGCGTTAGGAAGTCTAACCATTCCTCATTTCAACAAAATGATCACTGACAGGTTGAATAAAGAAACATATTACAATTTGCGTCAGCACGTTATTACAAATTGCGTAGATCGACAATAATTACAAAATACTGCAATCCTTATTACAAAATGCGTTGTTTCCATTTATCACAAAATGCTGCAATTGCCATTACAAAATGCGTAAGTTATTACAAAATGCTGCAACCCTGATTACAAAATGCGTAAGTACGTTATTACAAAATGCGTCGTTATTACAAAATGCCGCAGAACTTCCCGTAAACCTCAGGTCGTTTTTGGAAATTTTCGAAAACGTTAGGCCACCTAATGATGCATTTTGCCCGGGGTATCACATCGAACGCTCGGTTTTCGAACTCAATCTAACTCAATCGTTCGATTGGGTTCGATTTTGTTCGGTAATCGAACGCAGAGCAAAAATTATCGAACAACATCGAATGTTTGGCTTTCCAGCTCCAGATACGTACAATGATTCAGAGTTAAGACAGTACGGTAAAGTCATCTGTTTTCCTTTATTTTCATATTCTAAATTACATTTTACAGTTCGCCGGGAGTTCGTTGATTGTTCAAGCCCAGAGAAAAAGTTTTCTTGTTCACAGAACAAGTCGAATCATACCGGAAATCATAGTGAAATTGATTTTGTCGGTCCATTTCATTCCCTCCGATACCAGCGTCCGTCGGAATTCTCTGGCTTGTCGCTTCCCCACAATTGATTATATTTATACTTTTTCACCTAATTATATATTGAAATTTTGTATGCCGCTGCTTGTGCGGCAGTGAGTAATCTACTTCCAGCCTTGATACAGTCAGAAACCTTGATGTAATTACAGCCCCATTTACACTGCAGAAAATTTTAGCCACGGCTCGGATAAAAATGGTACGCGTACCCAAAAAAATAGTACTGATTAGTCATTTACACGTCCTTTCTTCTACTGTGCTAAACGATGTAAAATTGTGTTTTGGTACGGGTAAAGGCTCAACATCTCGGCCAGCGTACTCGATTCTTGCTTAGTGCGCATGCTGCTAACATGGCGGACGAAAAGTTCTTATAATTTCTTCTCATAAGAAGACCGCTATCCCGCGAGATTTTCCTGGCGACTTTTGCAGCGTCTTCAGCTTCCCGCTAAGCGCCCATGTTGAGTGAATCGCGGGTCGATTTGCACATGCTCTCTCAAATCGGTGCTGACTAAAGGCGCGAATGCTCGTCAGAGTAAAGTTGGTTCGGCACGGCTAATCGTTTACACTGCACACCTTATCCGAGCTGGGCTAGATTTTCAGGATCGCGTACCAATTTTATCCGTGCTCGGACTACCTCTCGACATGGTCCGAGCACGGGTGAAAGTTTGGTCCGGCACGATGGGGCAAAGTAGTTTACACGACAAAATCTATCCGTGCCGAACCAATTTTTTTGGTATGCGTACTTTTTTCATCCGAGCCGTGCCAAAATTTTTCGGCAGTGTAAATGGGGCTTACGTATACCTGTGGATTGAAAGAAGCTGCGTGCTAACTCACGGCGGTAACTGAGCTAGAAAATAGAGAAATAACTCCCAGGAAATGACTCAGCGATTGAACAACAATAAAGTTACGGTTAAGGCGGGCATCTTCTCTGTCATGTGTAATGCCACATTGTAATAATTAAGCGTTTGTTGTTACACACGTTCACTGGACCAGACCTCAAAGTCTGATAGACGAACAAAATCGAACGATTTAGTTCGATTTCGTCGCGTCATAAAAAAAAAAAAAATTGTTCGATTTCGTTCGATTTAGTTCAATGGAAATTTCGTTCGACTCGTTCGATGTGATACCCCGAGCTTTTGATAGCCGACAATTTTAGGGAACCTTTTTATAGGATAATGGCGGATGTGAGAAGACTGAGAAGATTATTCGAAAACCCTAGGGATTTCAAATGTGATATCGAATCTTCTTGGGCGACAGAGAACTCTCTTCCTCTCCTCGCTATGAATCCAAAGTCGGTATAGAAAATGTTATTGGGCTTAATTTTTTTTACGAAAATTCTAGGAAACATCGAAGGAAACGTACGAGAGGCCATTAAGAAAATCCGAAAATCTCAGATGAATGGAGACTGCCATCTCGAAATCCGTAGAATCCTTCGCGGTATCGAAATTTCTAGGGATCCTATACCTCTCCCGACTCTCCGAACAGATATTTAACAGGAAACGGTCGTTGGGTGTCTCTGTTCGAAGGCAAGAGGTTACAATTTTCAATGATTTCGTTGCTTGGAATGGTATAATTCTTTGATCACCAAGGGGAGACCTGCATTTGTGAAAATAAACCGATGAAAGTTGGTAATTAGACATAAGTATTCTAACCTTACAACCTCACTGAGTAGAAATGATTACGTGACAGTAAAGGCGCTTACGGGACTGGCTTGGCTCACAATCTATTTTCCACTGATAAACAACATTCATAGGCTTTCATGGTAAGCATCGTTATTCAAAATTACATACAATTTGCTTAACCAAACCCACCTAAGTAAACTAACCACAAACTCTAACAGAAGTAGTGTGTAATAAGGGTGCGCGCTTCAATTGATCGGCTGTATAATTATCCACCCTTGACAAAAGACTTTGTTTACCGAGCTTTATGGAAACTAAATCATTTAGGCCTTCGCTTTGCTGAAAGCAATAAAATAATTATCTGCATTTGACAAATCGTCAAAGTCAGAGCGCATAAATTCTTAGTTTATGATCGTAGCCGTTAGCGATTACCTGAATATTTTTTTCTTTCGTGCCACACAACACTGTGCTTGTTCCTTCAACGGAAACGATTGACAGTGAGAACGCTGCAACGATCACGCATGCAAAATACAGATAACATTCAATCTACCGTGATAGAAACATGATCAGCTTTGAATCTTTTACTCACCGTGAGAGTTGCCAATTGATGGGTTAAAACTAAACTAACCTTGACTGTGTCGGTGATACTCAAACCGATATGTCACAGGCCACCTCTCGACCGACTATCGACCGATAATCGACCCAGTCAACGGACAGAGTCGGTCGAGTGTCGGTGGATTATCGCTCGATAGGAGGAGGGCATTGGGAACACACAAAAGGCAGTAGAAGTTTTTCCTAATTATATTACAGTAACATTAAAATAAAAAAGTCGAGCTTGTAGAAATCGCTGATTAGTGGAAGTAATAAGCTCCGTGGGTACTGTTCAAGCGATTAATAGTCGCATCTGAATGAAGACAATGAACACCTCAAGAAAGTGAAGCAGAAATATTCGTCCAATAAAGAAGATATCATTTCCCATAAAAAGCAATACTATATGTCTTTATTTCGCTGTTGTATCAAGGGTTGGGCGGTTTTTGAGTTTTGGGCAATTTTTTTTTTCGGTTTTTCGGTTTTCACGAACACTTAAATATTTTGTAATTGTTATATTGGGATCCTTAGTAACCAGGGTTCAACCAAATTCTCCGATAATTTGCATAAAAAGCAACGTCAATTATTGACATTATTTTCTTCTCATTTTCATGGCAACCAATTGTTACTTAACAATAACACCTCGAAAATATACTTGATAACAGGATAATATATTTCAAATACTTGAACAGTCCAAAGCAACGATTTTCTACTCACAAGAACCTTTAATGCTTATTTAGCTAAATTTCCTTTGATTTCACAAAACAGACAATTTTGAGATAGAATGTTTTGAAACTGTCTTGTTTTTGCAAATAGATAGTTTTCTCTACCCTTTTTCCTATTTATTTATATATTTATTCTGTTGGTATTTTCGTTTGATAAATGTTCCCCCTTTTAATATCGGAAACTCTCCACTCATAACTTTATGTTTTCGTCAATATAACGTATAGCGTGGAAAGAAATTGTAAACTCATCTCCATAACATTCAGCGCCATGTTAGGTAGCGCTAAGTTGGGCATGTGTTCATGAACTATTGTGAGTACCGGTAACCAATAGGAAAGCTAGAAATGCATTTACCGCGGAGGAGAATTTAATAACGCGATATGCCTCTTCTATTTTCAAAATTATTTACTATCCCGGTGTTACTGGATCCGTTTTTTTCTCTTTCAGTACCTTGTTTTGAAAGCATTAATTGCATAATTATTATTTTTGGTGTATTCTCCGATCCAGTCATGAGGGCCGGGTTTTTCAAAGTGCGGTTAAGCTGACCCAGGGTTAGCATTAATTTTGATTCCAGTTAAATAAATAATCAATGGCGATTTTTCCAAAGATTTTACTCTTTATTTTCCTCTTTGACTTGTCTTCGCATGTAACTTATAATTACCTTTTGTAAACACTTCTAACAAGAGAAATTGAATCTTCGGTTAAGTTTTAATCCTGGGTTAGCGTTAAACGGCTTTCGAAAAACCGGGCCCAGGTTATTTACGTGAGCCATCCAAGTCTAGTCAGAAGAAACGTGCGGAAGAAATGATCCTTTTTATTTTGCAACTACAATTATTTTCTTACAGGATTAATGCGATGAAGCATTTAACAACACATCTTTTTAATAATGTTGATGTTTTAATAAAATTAATTGAATAATTGTAAAATGTTATAAACACTTCTAAAGTTTATATTCCATCAAGCAAGACGTGATTGTTCTACTTTATATTTATTTAGTTGTGCCAATCTTAGTGCGCGTTAAATGAAAGTGAGACTCGATTTATTGCAAAGCTGGATCTAGCCAGTTGTAAACTTGAGCTCAAAACAGTTGTTGCTTCTCCATAACAACTGTTGCCATAATAACCACGGACAAAGTAAAGCAAAATTTATATTCCATAAAGCAAAACGTGATTGTTCTACTTGATGTTTTCTTAATTAGAATTTTGTATAATTCAGTTGTGCCAATCTTAGCGGTGCGCGTTAACTGCAAAGTGAAACTCGATTTATTGCAAAGCTGAATCTAGCCAGTTGTAAACTTGAACTCAAAACAGTTGCAGCTTCTCCATAACAACTGTTGTCATAGTAACCACTGCCAGAGTAAAGATGTTCACGTGATTGTGACGAATTCCACTTGTTTGTGGTTCTGCGGAAAAAGATCAGAAGTCAGAATAAAGCAAAGTCAACAAATGTTTATTAATGACAAATTATTTCATTAACTGGTCAAAATCTGGTAACAAAATGGTCTCGAAAGTGTTTGCTTGTTGAAAGCATACTTCATTTTGATAGTACGACATTCACAAGATATGGCTTTAAAGCATACTCCATTTTGACAGTATGACATTGACAGGATAGGGAGGATAGCATGGCTTCGTAGGGACAGTGTCCGGTTGATGTGTATCGCGTTTTCGTGATTATGATCAGAAGCTTGCTTTAAAGAGGCTATGTCATCATTTTTCGGTGTTACTTTAAAAAGCCAATAGACATCTTCGTATCAGTGAAAACCCAAAAATAAAGGTCCGTATTACGATTCTCAGATACTTTGTCTGCCTTTTGAGACGTCAATATAAAGTCGTATTGTCGTCTCAAAAACCAGCTGTGACTGGTTGAAAATTTCCCGTGGCAATTTAATGAGTTACTTGCGTAGAATACCAAAATTAAAAATTATCTTCAAAGGAGGGCAAAAATGTTGATTACTTTGTCGAGTTTGGCAGATCAGATAAACAACGCTGTATTCAATGCAACGACCCTTTCTAGTCGTAAGTTAACGATAAGATGAGTTTTAAAGCTGTTTTTGTTCGTTTGAACGGTTTGTTTACATTGAGCTATGTTGTGCGCGCGCTATCACGCCATCATGATTTGAAAAAAGTTTTGGGCTAAAACCTCGGAAAGTTTGCGTTATTTACTCATTTTTTCGACGTTTGCAACTTTGAAAAACTTAAAAAAAGATGTTCTATTAAATTTGTTCTATTTCAATAAGCAATTTATAGCGTGAAAAGTTCGTGTTTTTGAATTTTTTTTTTTGCATAACAAAAATATGATAACGAGTACAAAACGTCGTGTACGTCAGCTCGTGACTAGTACGAATTTCAGTTTTGATCAGCACAAGTTATCTTCAGTTTTGCTTTCTTTTTGCCCTAAAAACAGTTGAATCGTGATACAAAACTAATTTCGATTTTGAGACGGCAATACTACATTATATTGACGGCGTTGGAAGAAAATATATTCCCCGTATTGGGCTCCGTCGCGAATATAGTTTCTCCCAACTAGCCGTCAATATTTAACTATTATAGCGCTCAAGCTTGCGTGATATCGCCTAATTCTTAGCCGGTTTATGGTGCCTCAGATTCCGACCTTTCTGTAATACAGAATTTTTTAGACCGGTGTATGAAAAGAAAGTTTATGTCCAAGAATGTAAATATCAGGGATTTGCTAGAGAAGGCAGATAAGACACTCTACAAAAAAAGATCGAATGACCCCGAATGCCCGTTCTTCCAGTTTTTACCTAAGGAAAAGAACAGGAGGTACAATCTTAGAAATACGTCAGTCTATGTTCCTAGAATCTACACCGACAGGTTTAAGAACGTTTTCAGCAACAGAATAATTTTAAGATATGATATGTAAATAGTTCTTTCTTTTTTGTTTGAGTTTATATTGTAACTTAGGATATGTGATTTTATCTTAAGAAATAAAGATTATTATTATTATTATTATTATTATTATTATTATTATTATTATTATTTGATGAATTACAATCCACTTCCATCCTTGTAACTTCCAAACTGTACTGCTTCTGTTTTGCTCTGTAGAATCCTTTTATCCATTTAAGTTGTATATCTGGTAGTATTTCGTGATATAGCAGATAAATATGAAAAGGATTTTTTTTTGGCGGGAGAGTATCCCTTTAAAGAATGCGGGGAACTGCTTCATTCTTTTAAGTTGTAATAGGTGCGGTTACCGAAACACTTTTATCGCGGTTAAGGACCCTTTGTTCGAATATAGTGCATCGATTTAGTTTATATGACCGACGTTCCCGAAGCAATTTTACCGCGGTAATATTATCCATGGATATGTGGCAAACTTGGCTATTTGGATACCCGTAGTAAATGAACCAATCACGATGCTCCGTTCGATAACGAGTGGAAACCGCAAAGTGAACTAGGGTTTGAACACGGGGCTGCCATGTTACAAATCCATCAGTGGTCAGAGCGTAGGACTTGAACTGGGTTACAAATCCAACGCACCAAACCACAAGGCCACTCTGTTAATTTACCGCGGGATTATTTACCATGGTAAATGGTATTTGCAGTTATTTACACCTAATGAAAGTTCTTTTCAACTCACCACAGTCCTTGCTCGGACGATATTTTCCGAGGTTACCTGGACTGGAATTCAAAACGTTGTTTAATTTCTTCACGGGTCCGTCAACTTGATTACCTGCAAAATAGGAAAAACGGACATAAACATGAAGGTTTATACCTCAAGTTTAAAATCATTTGACTGCCAAACTGCAAATTCAAAAAATGTTTGTTAATGTCCAGTTAGCAAAAAAAATAAATTGTATAACACAAGAGAAAAGTACTCTAGTTAATTTTAATTAGGACGCTGCGCTTGAGGATTTTATTGGCGAAAAGAATGACATATGTAACCCTTTAAGCCACATGCATTGGCCCCAATTAGAGGTCATCAGAATTAAGGACATGGCCACCGAAAATGAATTTTCTTGATATTTTAACATCTCCCACCACTTCTATAAAAAAACGTATGGGCACAAGGAAAAATAAATTTTCTTTTGATATTGGGGCTCAAAGAGTTATATTCTTAACAGGGCTAAAATTCAACAGTAAACAAGCGCCGCGACGGAATATGCATGTCCAAATAAACATGACGTGGCAGCTTACTCTTTTTTAAGCAACTCTCATTCGCTTTAAAAGCATCAAATAATCAACGAGAGAGCTTACGTCGTTATAGTTTCATTTTATCAATACATCACGTTCGAAAGTAAAAAACTACAAAAAGTGACATAAAGAAATAAAAGAATGTGTTTGTATATACGTATTTCATAGCATTTTACAAAGTAGAAATCGTTTGAGCTTGTATGCCGTCGGGTAGCATGACCTAAATATAAACTCGAGAACGAGTCTTTATTCCTAATACTTTAGTTATTTACAAGCTTAATTGAAATACACCGTAAAGCGTAAGTTCGAGCTTAGCTTGAAAGAGCTAATATTTTTGGCAAAGTGGGTTGACTTAGTTTAGATATAGACAGCTTGCTGTACCTATTCGGTCAGTCGAGCGGGCGAGCTAATCACAAGCTCGGCGAGATTGGGGCAAGCGGATGAGCCGAGGGGAAACTGGGCGAGAGGTGCCTCTTCCCCAGCACCCCCTCGGCTCACATTACTCTCGCTCGCTCGGTCGATCGCCGATTGCGTATTTGCTCGTCCCTCGGCTATCCAGAGAGAGAGACTGCTAGCAGTCCAGTTAAGAAATATAAACTGACGTCACAAGCATGTCTATATAGCCTTGTGCAACAATCCAAGCATTCAGTTAGACACGTTTTAGAAACATAATTGGGTGATAAGTAACACAAAAATAGTAATTTAAAAAGGCATACTATTGCCAATGATTCCAAACTTGGCTACTTGGCACTTGTCATCATCAGCTTCCATTGTTCGAATGTTGAACAATCTCCACTTTGGAATGCCTAACGCTTTGGACACGACGTTAGCAAAATCGGCTCTGAAAAGAGGCAAGAAAAGACAAAGAAATTCAACTTCGGATGGTCGCGGGCAATGTTTGTGAAGCGAGTGTTTCCCCTCCAGTGAAGACAGTCTTTAAATGGCGAACACACTATAACATCATTTTGAAAAAGCCATTTTTATATGTGGGAGCATGAGATCATCGAAGACCGTAACAAGACTTGCTGTTCATAGCAGGTTGAATAATATGGTGACTCTTGAAGACTCGATAGTGAATACAAAGATATTCCAAATAAAGATACTGATATCTAAATAAATGTTGAGATTACACTTACTCGGAAAACGGTTCCTGTTTAACAAACTCCAGGGACTTCTCCACAAACAGGGAGGAGTCAGCCACGATGTTTGCACAACCAAGACGATTTTGTTCCTGATTCTTACCGTGCACTGTTATACCACGACCAATAACTGAAAAATACAAAAGCCGTAGTCAACTCTTTCTCTTTAGCTATCCAAGTCGGTCGAAGTAACAACTGTACCTTAAACCTTCCTCTCTTAGAGTTCTTGTGAAATGTATTATTGTTCATTTGAGTCTGTGCACAGCATTCCTTATTGTGATCATTCAAATAAAAGCTACATTCTAGTGGTGCTGTTCATGATGTTGTCTACAACCTTCAAGTCTGTGGATGAAAATCTCCTTAAAGTATGACCATTTAGATGAAGCTACAGAAAATTAAACTTTTTTTGTTGTGCTCTTTGCAGTATATCGCTTGCCAACACACAAAACAAAGAGGAACAAAGCCTTGATTGTTACCCGAGTTTCTCCCGAACAGTGGAAGACTGACGTCATTGTAAAGCTGCCGAAGACCGTCGACCGTAAATAACGAGTGTTTCTTGGTCAGGTCTCCTACCTCACAGCGGAGCATGTTGGTTGGGCTGCAAGCAGACGCGTAGCTTCCCTAAATAAACATACAAGGTAAAACATACAAGCTCAAAAGAAAAGGAAAAAGGAAAAGGAATGTGCTTTTATTTCTTTAGACTGATTAACACCAAGATATTAGTACATGGTGTAAAAGAAAGATAGGGCGAGTTAGTGTAGGACCAGGGATATTTTCTAAGCAAACCGAGAAACTCAGATAAAAAATAATGACATTCAGTAAATTGATGGGGATGACTGACTATATGAATATGAAACACTGACGGACATTATTGAGGATGAATCTAGTGTGTCGTAAAATGACATACTGAAATCCATAACATACGGACGTTACTGACTATCGTTCAGTCGTACACACTGTTCGATAAATTGAAAAAGATTGCACCACTTGAAATTACTCATAAATATGGCGCTGCTTCGAAAAATAACTCTCATACATGTTAAAAGTGAAGCTGCAAGTTTCATAAACACCAATACCAAGCATTGCTTTAATTAGGGACGAACATGACTGGAATTCAAAGGTTTATAAGAGAATTCTAAGTTGTGGTTTGAGCCGCTGTTTTCGTTTCCGAAACGTTTTTCGCTGGCAAATTTAAGACATTGTTTCAAAGTTGTCCTGGGAAAATTATCAGGACACCAGACTATCCAGGAGGTTTGTTAAAAAGAATACGATATGCATCGCCTCAAATTTTAAAGCGATCGATCGCAGAAAAATTACAGACGAACGAATAATGACGAAAGAAAAGTTATTTCGAGCAGCTACTGCAAAATTAAGCCCCCAAATCTCAGATCTAGATTTTCAACTTTGAACATGTTTATTAAGTTTGGCTATGAAAGCAAGTATTGAAACAAAAACAGACGAGCGATTTATGACCTTGAATAGCCACTGAAACCTTTGAATTTTCGCCATGTTTGTCTTTAATACCCATGATGCAATATTGTACTTGAAAGGGTTTATTGTGACGTCTGGCCTGTCATATTCATCATTCAAGGTCTTTAGTCATAGATTGTGCCCACATTAATGTTTAATTATACTACCGGGTCCTTTATAATAAATAAATAAATAAATATAGTATTATATACATGTAACACGTTTATAAAATATATGATTCCCACCTTGACATCAACATCATAGGGGTTAAAATTCCCTTGCAAACTCATACATCTCTTGCTGACCTCCCCAGTCCGTCCATCTTCACCAACAGAATGTTTATGTATGTCCCACATGTGATTATCCTGATATCAAGATGATACGGACAGTTATTTCCCGGCAAGATAAAAGACTACTCAGTTCTTTTTGCCGTGGGGTGTATGTTTTGAAATCACAATTTAGCATGAAATACATGCTACGACTCCTTTCATACCTTCACCAGTGTCTCGAAATTTTATTCAAATGAACAGCCCAAAGTAAAAAGGTGACTGGAACACTTTTTTCCCTTTTTCACATGTGTTGCGATCTGGTTCCTTCCCAGTCAACTTATTACCCTAGGTGCCAGATGCTTCTCTTGCGCTCTCATCTCTCTCATATTACACGCCTCTCATGTCTCTTATCTTTTCGAAACTTTTGCTAGTTTGATCAACATATGACATTTATTCTGTCCACCGTTTTCAATTCGTTAATTAAAAGTGCAGGAAGCAAATGTTAAACGAGAGGATATCATTTATATAACCTGTGAGATATTGCGTGACGTTAGTAACTCTGTTGGAACAATAGGGGGTAAGAAAAAGACATTTGAGGGATTCAAAGAGCTGATACTATAAGTACAATATTATTGATAATATGAAACAAGTGAGGATGAAGTTCATCCTCTCTTGTATAAAAGTATTATTGACACCATTATCGTAGCAGCAAGAGAGAGTGCGATACATTTGTTAACATATACAAGGGTTGTCTGTATAACAATGGGCAGCAGCTTACGGTTGTACTTGCTTGGGGATCTGTGTAATTCACTTCAATGTAAATCGTAGACTCAGTAGCAGCGGTATTCTCCACACTAGAAAAGTACTGATCCTAAGAATTGAATAAGAAAAGAAAAGAAAATTAAGCTGTTAAATATGTACGCGTCGACAGAACCAATATGTTTAACCTCGATAAAAGTATAAAACACATCTTTAAGGAATGGCTTAAATACAGTTTTTATTTCGTACATACGCGAAGCGTTAAACGAAATATAGTATACGGAGACAGATATGCAAATTTTCACTCCTTCTTTAGCTGTAAACTTCTCTTGGCAATTCCGCTGACGAGTACATAAGGTATGAGTAGGGGAGGGGAGGGGAGGGGAGGGGAGGGGTGGTCGGAAGGCTGTTTCGTATTCACGAGTTGGCTCAAAGGAGCCTTGGATTTAATTCGATTTTTTTTAGAACGTTTCTTCTGAGCTTTTAACTCTACTTTTCTATTAAACGCTAATATTTATTAAACGATCGGCCGCAATGTTTCGGGCCCTATATTTCCCCAGCCAGAGGGAGGGAAGTGCTCGTGCTCACGAGCGTTTGTCTCGTGAGAGCACAAACACTGATAAAGGGGTTATCCCCGAAACGTCTGACTGCCGTCTTTGTAACAGTTTTCTAAGCACTCGATCTCAACTAAATTTCAATATTATCATCAGATGTCCACAACCTTTCTAGCCTCATCGTCGAATAACAAAGAAACAAGCAATCCTTCAACGCTAATAGTCTTGTTGCTTGCCTAATTAAATTCGGCTTTGCCGTTTCCAGTCGAAGACTTTGTGTCAAATTAGTATTAGCCTACCAAAATCTTTCGGTTTGTATAAATGCAGAGACTTTAATCAGCTTTTACTTTATACTCAAAGGCAACCTTTTGCCACCATCCATTGCGTTGTGATTTATCTTCCCTTATTTGCTAAAACATTGTTATTGTAAGTAGAACGAAATTATTTACTGGTCACTGAAAAGAACCGTGTTTTATGACATTATTCTTCCAACGCACCATTAAAATGATTCCTGTTAGTGTCGGCCCAGTGAAATTGGCGGTGCCCTTCATGACGTACGACGTCCCTGCATCAACCACCAGCTCGAGATTGTTACAAACCCATCGCTTGTTTCCGTCTTTCTTCAATTGATGGATAACAAGGGAGCGACCCTGGATGCTGTTTCGACCAAACAGCGGCAGATTGTAGTCCTTGTGCTGTTTGCTGTAACTTGAAAGGTTCAGGAAGGTTCCGTACTTTCCACTCAAGTCACCGATTTCATATTCATCATCCGTTCCTAGGAAAAAAGAACAGCATCTCTTAGCCTTTCAGCAACGTTAAAAAATAATGGCAAACAAACTTTCTGTTCAGTTTCAAGCGTTCATTTTTATCGATAAATCTTCTTTTCTGGCTAATAATTAACTAATTTTGTAAGTGTCAAAGTAATATTTTAAGAAATGTTGTCCAATTTTCACATGAAAAACAACAACAATAATAATAACAACAACAAACAAACAAACACAGCAAATTACAGCGGTTACCAATAAAACGGGTAAGAACTTGGTGTATCCCTTATTATTTTGTATTTAAACACTTAGTTTTTATTTCAGTAGAAAAAGAAGATAAAAACAGCAGAATAGGGAATCGAACCCGGGCCGTATGATCTGCTCCATGCTCACTATCCACTACACCACCGAGGACTAGCTGCCGGAAACTGTAATTTTTAAGGGATATAAGATAATTTGCTGCTAGCCCAGACCATATATAAGAACTAACCCTTTCGATACACTGCGGGAAATATTGGAATCAGTGCTTAAACCTAAATACTAAAATCAGTGCTTCAACTTTAGATACTGTAATCCAACCCTAAATTACACTGCAATATATCTAAATACATTACAATAAGGGATACATGAAGTACCATACATTATGATCAGGGATACACCAAGTACCTAGGATAAAACGCGACCCACCACCTTTTCTCGAAATCCGGTAGGAATTTGAAAAACAATATTCATGGTTGTCCTTTGAACGACCTTCTGGAATGAACTGCAATGGTTCGCGGGTTGATGGCAACCGCTGTACAGTAATACTTAAAAACTTGAATAATCACTATAGGGTTTCTAGAACCATGGTTTTCATGCCTTTGATAACAATTTTGGAAAGTATTTGCTAACAGCACTGGTCACTCTTAAGGATTTCATCCCGACACACTCAAAAGTTTAAACCACATCACGAGACTCAAGGTTTGAATGTAAGAGTGAAAGGGTTTATTACTCGTGCCGGTACAGTAGCGAGTTAAGGTTCGCCCTCCGTTTTTTTTTTGTTTTCCTCCGTGTTTTCGTATCTACTTTTGTGCATCGCGTTAGATCTGGGTACGAGAATACGAACGCATGCACTGCGAGAAAATTTTGAGTCCACGATACTTGGGATTTGGTGTGATACAAGCAGAAGCGAAACAAATTTGGGTTCTGTTTGTTGCTGTTTTAATACTCGTGCCGGATACGGCAACGAGGTAAGGTTTACCATCCGTTTTTCGTTTTATTATTCGTGTTTTCGTCTCTCATTTGTGCATCGCATTAAATCTGGGTACGAGAATACGCATGCATGCAAGCAGAAGCGAAACTAATTTTGGTTTTGTTAATTTGACTGTTGCTGTTTTACGTCCCCGCGAGTAACGTACATTACCGGCACGGGTATAGGATACGCGTAGCCTCTTGTTGAAAATAGTCAAAGGCTTCTACGAGCCAACTCGTGAATACGATACAACCTTCCGACTCTACCCTCCCCTACACGTTTTGCTCCACCGCCCCAACGTTCAACTCCCCACCCTCCCCTCCCTCCAACGCCGAAGGAAGGAAGGAATTAGTGAAAAATTGCTATTTGTCACCGTCTAACGCTTTCAACGTTTCGCGTATTCACGAGTTGAAAACAACCAAAGAAAATAAAATACGTTTTACCGTTGCCGGCAGCAGGGCTTTTCTTAAGATCGATGTTGAAGGGATTCCAGTGATCTCCTGCAATGAGTCCCGTGCAGGCGGCATTTCCCTTCAAATGCTTGTATTTGGGACTCGGATACGCGTGTATGTGATACCCTTCCGCCTTGTTATCCAGATCACTCAGGTTGATTTCGCTTGTTGCGGGATCAAAAGGAGACGCCTGAGTAAACTTGAAATATCCATTCACACCATCGTTGACATCAGCCTTGAAAGAAACTATCAGTACCTTAGGTTGCAGAGTCACGATCTTTGCACAGGCAACTGGTTTTCCTGGGTTTTTTACAGAGAACAAAACTATCGATTTACCGATGACGGTGTTAGAGCCACTCAGAGGCAAGTTGGTGTCGGTGAATGCCAACTTGTTTTCTGATTGCTTTGAGGTCGCCACAGAAACAACGATATTTCCATGCTTGGAAGTCAGATCGCCAATGGGGCAATTTCCATGCATTGTCTGGTTACAGTTTACACCGTTACTGCTTTTAGGGTTGAACCTTTCGCCGAGGGTCTCGCAGTAGGTTGGTGTATCAGACGAATCCACGTCGACCACTCCTTGGTTAATCTGCCATGTAAACTCACTGGATTGTGCATTGTTCACAAAGAAGAGATCAACAAAAACAGTGGTGTCCGTGTTTTCGTCAACTTGTCTCAAGTAGACAAAGCCTGCCACTGGAGCCTTGAATACTGCTACGGCAGTTTTCATCGTCGACTGGGCGGGAGTAATCAGTGCGCATGCTTTGGGTGTGTTACCGCTGTAAAGGACTAGTGTCCTACCCATGATGCTGTGAGGACCTTTTGCTGGAATCATCAATTTCTGATCTGAGAGATTTGTTTGGGCATTGGCCTGCGTCAGGTTCCCAAGCATCTTCCCCAAGTCTCCAACTGCGCAGGCCTCAAATCTTTTGTTACTGGAAAAAATACACTGTGTGTTGTAGTCTGCAGATTTCATGGCCATCTTAGGGTCAAATAGTGCTCCCACTGCGCTTGCGCTGCAGCTCATAGCCGCATTACCATCGTAGATCATTGGCAGTTGTTGAATGCTCCATGTTAGAGTTTCGTTGATTCCTCTTAAGTTGACCATGATGCTTGTGGGGCCATCATCTTGAGGCTGGGAAAAAATGATGTCACCCTTAATTCCACTCATGCTGAAAACGGCTTGTAAATCATTATTGGAAGACGAGGAGACCAGACCTGAAATTTATTGAACGAGATTATAAGTACAAATACAAAAAGCCAATGTACGCATAAGTGATGTTCTTGTCAAAACTTTCAGAGGTCTAATTCACCACGTATCCTATCAGAAGCAGGTGCTTCTACTGATTTCACTGACTGTTATAGTTGTATTGCGATTTCAATTTATTTTAAGAAAGTGGTGCGACTAAGAAATTTTGACTCTTCTTCTAAAACTGATATACAAAACTCATTATAGATAATATTATAGATGGATTTGGTTTTGAGTGAAAGCTCTTGAATTAAATGTGTGAATAAATTATCTATATATGGTTTTCACGGCGACCATATTGGTGGTCAGAACAATGAAATTTCCATCTTTTGGGAATAAAAATAATTTTTATACAAACGATTTCTATTGTTTTTGACCACCAACATGGTGCCGCGAAAACCATCTGTAGGTACACCATCTAAGTTTGTAATTCCGAAAATCATGATTCCCTTTGTTTACTAAACGTTTGTTATTTTTTAGTTAAGAAGTTTAAGTTTGTTTTAGAATATTTCACTTTTTATAGTTTTTGCGCCTTTTAATTGTTTGTTTATATACGGACACGATTCAATGACACGATTAAATGGGGCTCAGTAAACAGGGTAAGAGTGTTAGTAAATTTGCAGGTAAGGATAAGCTGTGTTTTTATCCAGTTAGGCGGCTCACCCTCTCCCACATGTAAACAGGCTCTAATTAGTCGGCTAATAATCACAGTAGATTCACTTACTGTTTCCTATAAGTAGCAACTTTTTGAACGAAGCAGAAAGAAATGGCGCACAAATCAATTTCCTGGCTGGGAACATTCACCTTAGTACAAAAGCTGGCTGGCAACAATAAGTCTGTTATCGTTTGCTCGCTGGCACTGAGGAGCGGCTCTTTTTTTAGCAAGGTGATTTTAAAGCTTTTTGGAAATTTTTCTCGTTGAGCACTCCTGACGAAGGCATGCAGAATATGCTTTCCACTCATTACTCATGCGCATAGCGGCATGAGTCAAGGTTCCGGTAAGGTCCTTGTTTCCATTTTTAGCTTTCGTCCGCTTTTTGTAGTCACAAATTGCCTTGTTTTTTTAAAGTTTCCCGTATCCCGCGGGAGGACTTTCACTGGTCTGATTGGTTGACATGCGACCTCGTGATTTTCGGCGTGCCCGTAATCACGTTCTTGTTTTCAAATAGCCAAGTCAAGCCACTGGCATTTGGACTTCACCGGAAAAGAAATTACATTTTTCGATGGGAATTTATGTTGATATCAATTTGTGATTGAATTTTACTTTCTGTTGTCGCTAATTATAGAGAAATGCTTATAAAACTTGTTTAAGGTCGCGGGGGACAGGTTCCGCTCATCAGTGTGCATTTATGAAAAGAGTATGATACCGGCTGATACCGAAAATGCGCAAAATATTCACGAACAGGCTCTGTAATGTTTCTGCATCAATAATTATATATATAATTGCACGTGCAAAGCGCTGTCTGGTAAAATACACTATGTTTCAACGTATTGTTTTTTCTGCATGAAGTGTTGACAATAGCGACCCGAGGATTAAAATTAGCAAAATTACCATAAATATATATTTTTTGCATTCGTGTTTGCTCGGGAAGCCTTCAAAAGCATAAAAACAAGCATTTTTGTGTCCAAAAATTCAGCGCGGATAGAGAATTTCATGAGTTGAAACTGCAAGGAGGTAAACTAGGTGTATTGTAGATTGTCATATCTGACTCAAAATTTTTAAATAGGCTTCCAAAGGGAAGATATGAGGCTTCAAATTTTAACATGGACAATTTTACTTCTTTTAAAGCTAATAACTTTTAATTGAAGTTGAAATCAAAAAATCGGAGTCAGTTATGACACAATAGACGTTTTGACGGATCAGTGAGTGGTGAAATCATCTTTCTTTGTGTTCTTCTCGAGGAGCAAACTTGGACACAAACCACGTTTTTAAAAAACATAACTTTAGTGGCTTACAGCATTCCCGCAAAGCGCGATCTCTTCAATAAAAACAATCCTTACGTAGTTCCATTATTTGCCAATATCTCTGTTAAATTTTAGCGAAATCGGCATCAAAACGTTCACAACATAACGTTTTTCAAAGTGACACCCCTGCTAAAATTTTGCCTTATGAATGTATTCATGGCTAGGTATCCCCCGCGACCTTAAGTTCAGTTGTAAATTCAGTCGTAATAAATGATATCTTATAATATGTAAACCAAACAAGACTTACATGTCACGCAAAATTCGTTGAGAGGGAAGGGGTGCATGACCCAGTTAAAAGTTAACCATAACGTTCTTATGCAAGCGCATGAGTACAGGCTACCAGCTAGCCTCTTGTTTTCAAATAGCCGAGTCAAGCCATTGGCATTTGGACTTCACCGGAAAATAAATTACATTTTTCGATGGGAATTTATGTTGATATCAATTTGTGATTGAATTTTTCTTTCTGTTGTCGCTAATTTTAGAGAAATGCTTATAAAACGTGTTTAAGTTCAGTTGTAAATTCAGTCGTAATAAATGATATCTTATAATATGTAAACAAAACAAGACTTACATGTCACGCAAAATTCGTTGAGAGGGAAGGGGTGCGTGACCCAGTTAAAATAAACCATAAAACGTTCTTATGCAAGCGCATGAGTACAGGCTACCAGCTAGCCTCTTGTTTAACAAGTTCAACAATTGTTGACGCAGCAAATGTTGAACGATGCTGATTTGTGTATCATTCGCAAGGATATTTTAGTTGATCTGTCAATCATCTCCGCTTACGCGGTAATTTTAGTCTAGCTCCTATGCACAAGCTTTTGAATTCGTAGGGACGGCTTTCAATTTCAAATAGAGAAAGAAAAATTAGTCTCCGCGTGTTCACGTTCTCAACAAAACCTATAATTTGATTATTTCACGTTGTTGTTTTGCAGGGAACGGCAAAGTAATGTACCAAAAAGTAAAACGCACGTGCAGAGGCGTTATTTTCGCTCATTTATCCTAACGTTTTGTGCCGTTCTCGCCGCCTTCATCGTCGTGGTTGCTAGTCGGCGGATGCTTTGGCAGGCCGTAATTTCCTTCGTCGTTTCCATCAGATGAAATGAAACTAAACAATGTCACAAAAAAAAAAAAAATAGGAATAGATGGTTTTCACTCACTTGACCTTCAGTCATGTGGGACTCAAATGACAGAGGCGATGGCGGCCATGTTGAGCTATGTTGGTGCACATAACATTTAATTTTAACCGGACTACTAAAAAATAACCCAGTTAACTCACCAAGTGCAGCCGCAGCCACTGTTTCTTTCAGAGATTAGAACTAATTTAACTTTAAATTAAGGTGACTCTGCATTATTATGGGAAAAAAAGCCTTCCCACGTCACTCATGCATCACATTCCTCTAAACATGTTGCACAAAACTTCGAATAATCTTCATCAATTTTAACAATGGCTAACCCTCGACAATAACATTATTAAGGTCGTTGTTGGTAGTAACTCTTTAGCTACCAAACTGATGTTTGAGTTAATATGTTAAACTTTGGGTTAGTTTCGAAGACTTACTTGCAAACGTAAACAAGCTCGCTAGAATTATCACAAAGCAAGCAAAGCCACCACACTGTGACATCATGTTCGCAAATGAAGATGTCGTTCAAATATTTACTGAATTGTTCAATTCCAGTCCTTAAGAATCGCACTCGCTTAAGTCCCCAATAGCTGTATACACCCGTCGGCTAACAGGCATAAGAACTTTTGAAGAAAGGACTTATTAAGACCAAAGACCAAATGACGCACAATGATAATTATGATAGGCTGGCATGCGGGGCATAATTCACAAACAAGGACCCTGTAGCGTGGGCATTTCCTAATGCTACCTAATGTGTACGCGAACAATAATTTATTTCTTCACCCCTCTCCAATGCGACCGCACTCTTAAGTTTTTTTAATATTTTTAATCATGTTACTCTAAAAATAACCCAGTTAACGCTGTAAGTGCGACCGCAGGCAATTTAATGACTTAAATTTGTTATGAACTTTTAGTCCCTTATTTACATGTAACTTTATTTTAAGTTTCTTCGTAGGCGCCTCGAATTGAACTTCGCGTCCTGTTCTAGCCTTTCCTTTTGGTCAGGAGCTTGGGGTAATAAGCTCCTGTTTTGGTCCATATTATTTTTGTAAGTTTGTGTCCAATAAAGTTGAGAAAGAAATTTGTATCACGATCGCTGCGAGCGCTACGATCGCTGAAAAACGAGACCAGCGATCGTAGCGATCATATGAAAACCACTCTGTTCGGCGATCGCATTGATCGTAACGATCGTAGCGATCGCAGCGATCGCGATCGCTGAGCTGGTTTCTTTGTTGCTGTGGCGATAAGCATAAAACAAAAGGATCCAAGTGCACTTCAAAGTACTGGTCTCCTCCTTACTTGGGAGAGCACTTCAAAGTACTGGTCTTCCCCTTACTTGGGAGAGCACTTGACCAATGACAGTACAGCCTTGCACTGAGCTAAAAGCACGTGGGTGTGCAACTTGAATTTCACAGGGAACGAGCTCTCTGCGTTTTGGTTTACGATTCTGGAGTCACGGGCGACTTCAAAGAGACTCGACTTGGGGTAAAAAAGACCGCATGCCGACTTCAGAAGTTGGGAGAATGCTCGTCAAGAATGATCGCTTATTATTTGTAAAGGAGAATATGCGCTTCTCTTTTTCTTTTGAAGTTTTACGTTCAGTTTGCTGTTAGCCTCCAAGGTAGAATTTCATTGGAATCGTCGCGCACTAAATATAGATAAATTTTTGTTCACTCGATTAATCTATCCGTTCATATGATTAATCTACTTACTGTTTACTACGAAACTGAGATTTCATGTATTCCACTGCCACCTTTAAACCTGGGCCGTGTTTTGTACTTAGTTCGCACTCCACGTTTCATTCCGTAGTCCGTAGTCCGTAGTCCATAGTCCTCACTTTCAATTAAAGTATTTCCTCGATCAGTCAAAGGCAGAATGAATTTTGAAATGCGTTCGATTGAATTGCGTATTGCGGAATATAAAGAATATGTCGAATGGTCACAAAAATCGCGTTTTTCGGCATTTGGGAGCCAATGGAAAACTAAACATCTGCTATTGTCGTATTATAAACATGTTTTGGCAAATTTATACTGGAAGTGTGCCTAAAACAAATTCTCAGAGACTATTCTATTTATTTTTATTACGGATTACTGTCAATCGAACGCACCCTTGATCACGATGCAGACATTTCACAATTTTTATTATTTGCGTGGTGACCAACATTCATGCCACTCATTATCTTTTAAAAGTGAAATATCATTGTGCCATTTCTCCATTTATTGTTTTGCACTGCTGTGCGTTGACAGAGACTGACAAAGGTTTTATGTGAATTGAAATCCCGGATTGAAATACAAAAGAAAATAACGAACTGTGTAAAAAATTCGTATCTCTCGGCAACTACAAACAAGGTGATTTGGTTCTCCCGCAAGGCCTGTTCAAAAGCGAATAACTGTAACCGTACGCGCGTTAGGAAACAAAACTTTATATTTTGGGGTTTATAATCCGCCGATATTGCACCAGATAATACTCAATGGTGTGACCGTTCAAATTATACATTTTTCTTCATTAGCCCTTTTTGCTCGACGATCGTTCGCAAACTATACTGACCAACTGACAACGATTTAAGCCCACTGAACTATTTCATGACGAAATAAGATCTAATATGAAAGGATGCAACCTTGCTTTAATTCAGACTTGATAGAAAATGACAGCATTCATAATTTCAAAATCAATAACTCTGGCGATTCATTTTGCTGCTCGGTACCAGTAATTCGTGGCAACGAAGATGGCAGCTTACTGATGACCGACATATGGAAGCGACTTTGACTAGAGTTTCCTTTCAGCTGTTTCAGTTCTATCGATATGTGGCGTTAAAGGTAAGGAATGATTAAATAAGACACTAGCATCAGTAATAACTAAACTGAGTTGAATTGGAGCGTCTGCATGTATCTGTAGGTCTGCAGGTCTCAGAAACATTTGTAAATTATTTTACTCGGGCTTACCTGCACAGAGAAATAAACTAGCAACTGACAGCATCACTAGCCCTTTTGCCTCCGCCATTACGAAATTGAAACGTGTTCTGAAAGTTGATACTGTATTGGACAATATTCAGCTTTCGCTGTCTGCGTAAAAGCGACCTTGTAGCAACATAAATAACTTTTAAGCCCACAGGGTCAACAGAGGGAACCGCAATTTGCATAACCAGTGAACAAAAACGAGTCACAAAACACACAGGTGGCGCAAGGTCGTGACTGGGACGTGACTCTTGCGTGTTTTACTTGCAAATGTTTGTATGGAAACGCATTGCTATTTAAGGTAAAATTCGAATGGTTTGTCAATAAAATTGACCTAATTACCCTGTTGCTGTGTTGTATTCGTTTGGTGCTTCCAGCTCCTCGGGTCGATTTAACGCGTTTTGGGCGAGTTATCGTTATTTAGAAACATAGAATGCACGATCTCTGCAACAAACCGTTGAGAATGGCCGGATCTGGGTTTCCAGACCTAGATCAGTATTAATACTTGAAGTGAAACAAAAGAAATGGCAAACTGATCCTTACGGCAGAAAAACAGAAGCAGAAGCAGAAGCAGAAGCAAATAAAATAAAATAAAAGTGGAATAAAATATACTTTTATTTTCCACTTTTTATATTTTCCACTTTCATTTTATTTTATTTGCTTCTGCTTCTGCTTCTGTTTTTCTGCCGTAAGGATCAGTTTGCCGTTTCTTTTGTTTCAATTATAGTTATTTGCGAGTTAACGATAGTGAGCTTGGGCAGCCAGTGCGCAACACATACCAGTGTTATCTCCGAGACACCATCGGGACAAGAAGAATGGAGGTGTCCCCTGAATGAAGGTTTTGCTCTCGAAACTTAAGATTTTTGAACTTCTTAAATGAACTTTCAAATTTTTTTTAGTGTTCTTAAATTCCCGAAGTGTTTTATAAAAATATAATAGATGAGAATTTAAGCTAAAATGAAAAAGTAAATTACTCAAGTTTTGAAAAGTATGGCTTTTTTATTTTCAACAAAATGATCACAAGTCTGACACTCACTTTTTTTCTCACAAACTTTCAGTTTTCCTCTGGGAACGCACGTACACAGCAATAAAACAAGCTTTCCAATGCTTTATAACTCGTTAGAAAATGGTCACACCCACTCAGCAAATCAGTGCTCAGTATTTGTGTGCTCTTTATCCCATAAAGTGCATTAAATTATGTAAAGAGGCGGGGGCTTTCAGAAGCGCAGGGAAATTGTGGGGTATATAGAACATACTAATGAATTCTTTTGTTTTCCTCTAAAAGCCTAATTAGTATGCTATATATAGAGCATACTAATGAGAAAATAGAGCCTACTAATGAGTATATAGAGCATAGTACAGGCTGCTAATTTAAACAAAAACAGCTTGCAGTTATAACAATGATAATTTTATTTGAAGTTTTCGCTTTACATAACTTAAGCAAGAGATTAATCATCAAAATAACAAAACCAGGAAAAATTAAACGAAAGACTGGTCTCACCTATACTCTCTATCTATGTTCGAGGCACTATATCCCATAGAACACTCGCGTTCATTACCCTTATATAAAGCTCGGACGTGACTTAGGCGTGTGCTTTATAGGGTGGTCAATGAACTCGGACGTGACTGAGGCGTGTGCTTTATATGGCGATATAATGAGCTCGATCTGACCAATCACAGCGCCACCTTTCTTTGAACATTTTACAGTGTAACCTGTTTATCATGATTACGAAACGATTCTAGTTAGTTATACTTTTTAAACTTTTTCATGATTTACAAAGGCCATCTACTGACAAAAGGGGACAAATATAAAAGAGTAGTTTTCCCTTAGACCTTTCAGTGATTTCAAAAGCAAAAGACTTTCTCAACAGTGACCATAAATATTCCCTTTAAGATTTTAAATACTATTTACAAGACTAAAAAAGTTAAAAGAAAAAATACCGAACGTTTTCGACTAATTATAATTAAGTTATCTTTCTGAACAGTCTTTCAACATTTTTAACCATTCCACGGTTAGTTAAGTTTCTGGTAGCTTTGATGGAAGACCCATTGTCACATTACGCGGTCTCTTGTCTACATGACCTATTGTAGTAATTACATTACTGTCATTATTAGAAATATGACGGAGATAACAGATGGTTTCATTCCAAATGTCCTGCATTGATATTAGGCATTCTATAGCCAGATGATGATTATTCAGAAACGATTATCCAACATTCAATGACGTAGACGTAGACATGAAAGGTTTATTCCAAATACGCATACGCAGTGAGTAAAACCATGTTGAAAAGAATGATGGGTGCGTTCACGTGATTAGCTCGTGCACCGCTGGGTTTCGTCGGAATCGGTGGTACTAAAAAAAGAGAAAGAGAAAGTCAATACAGTAGACACATCTATCCCCAATACTTTTGGGTGAGGTCTGCTTCCAATTCATTCCCAGGAATTGAAGAAACCACTGATTTGAGGCTCTTCAAACCGGTTACTTATCTTATTACGCTAGCTACAGTAAAAAAAGAAAAACTTATATAGCGCACATATCACATGTCCCGAGGTGCTTTACATACACTTATGAGAATGCGATCGGACGTCAGCTTATGAAGGCGCCTCAGTACCGGACGGAAATAACCTAACAGTGAACACCAAGGAGAATACATTTGCGCTCGAACCGCAAACCTGTCAAAAACTCAAGTTCCACTAAATAAATTCTAGATTGTACCTAGAATTTATTTGTACCGTACTTAATTTCTCTGTATCGGGCGATTCCTTATTTATTTTAGTGGGGATTTCCTTTAGGTTCAAACTCAGTTGAGGTTTATTGTGTTTATGAACTGAATATCACAGAATCCTTCTCACAATCCCACTTTTTCCTTACCTCCAGGGTTGCGACATTTAGTTCTTGGTTGAAATTCCTTAAGCTTTCTTGGAAATCGCTGTAAAATTAGATCAAAAGCTTTGGAAGGTTCATCGACTTGCTTTTCTGTGGTGAAACAAAGAAGAAATTCATCAACGTTTTCATCCTATAAAGTGATCAGCAACCGACACAACCCACCCATTTAGTTTTTTTTTTTGAAAATATTATGGATGGGTCTATCAAGTCATTCAGATTTATCACATGAGATATCACTTGCATTACAAAACGTGGACCGTTGAAAGAAACAAAATAATAAAATATTTCAAAGGAGCTTCCAAAATATGCAAAAAAAAAACATAAAAGCTTAAAAGGATGATCATCAAAAATATAATAAAAATGCTATTTCAATATAACAAGACATGTATTATTAGCATTAGTCATGGAGTCAGAATTACTAACCATTTCCAATAATTCCAAATTTAATCATTATACAGCCTTTAACTTTGCTTTCTTCTGTTCGAATGTAAAATAATCGCCACTCTGGTATATTAAGTAACGCTGAAACGGATTTTGTAAAGTTCATCCTGCAAAAAAAAAAAAAAGCCGGGTAACGATTAAAAGTATATTCAGTTTTCTAACTTAAGTGCGATTGACGGTTTTACGCAGCTATATTCCCGTCTCTCAAATTTCAAACCTAACTTAAAGATGGCATGCAAATTTTCACATTTGACGGCATGCATTCGCGAGTCTGTTATTCTAGCTACTTACAAATTCAGGCTAAGGGACTGGTCAAAAGTTTAGATTGGGGTGGGACGGGACAGTGAATTGAAAGGACTGTGCCCGTCTTCCTGATAAAAAAAAAAAAGAAAAGAAAAAAGGCATTGGCTGTAGAGTTCTTTTTTTTTTAATTAAATTACCTGGAAAATCCAACTCCTTCCACATACTGCAGTATTTTCTCTGCGTACATGGAGTCCACTGGTTTGATGGAAGCACAGGCGATGCGGGCTGAACCAGCGTTCTCGGCATGCACAACAATTCCACGGCCAACAACTGAAAACGATTTAAGGAAACAAAATGTAAATCAACGATTCCATTTCCCTCGTTAAAGCAGTTGAAGAACAGTAAACTGAATGGCAAAACAAATTTTGAATCATTTATCTTATTTTTATTTTCTTGGATTGAAAATCGAGGCTAATCCTTGCAACTGATTAATATAAACGTGCTTTGAACGATCCAGCCCAGCCGTCAGATAGTTAACAACAAAAACAGAAACGGCGCTCAGATCAATCCAGTCAATATTAAGTTTATATTAGGTGTTTTTTTTTTCATTTGTCTCCCATATCATGAGACACTTAAAAGTATTTAATGCTGAGTCCCAGTTGGTCATATTTGCTCTGGGTGGGCCTCGTTGACCACTTCATTGACTTGTCCATGGATTGTTGTTGGGCAGTGGAATGTTTTTCATAGTTGTGATGCCATGTTATGTCAGTGGCAGAAGAACTAGTGTACTAGGACTAGGGCATAAAACAGATTACAAATATCTAAGTTTCTTTTACCAGACATTTCTCCAAATAAGGGAAGGTTGGGATCCGTATAGAACTGTATTCCTGAACCAACATTCAACCGCACATGCTTCCCGGACAGGTCACCAACTTCACACCGCAACATGTTATCAGAAAAGCACGAGGACTTGTAGGTTCCCTGTAAACCCAAACACACAGTGTAGATATTGTCATTAATATATTAATTAATATACTAAAATAAGAAAAAACTACAAAAATAGAGACCGAAAGATTTTTACTGTACTTCAGCCTGAATTGTAAAAAAGATCATTCACCGGTACAGCATAACAATAAGGTACCATAAGGACAAGTTCAGATGATTTCGGGCTCGCCCAAACGACAGGCGTTTTAATGTAAACAAATTATATGTAAGATGGAATGATTTTTGATATCGTAAAGGTTCGAGCGATGGGGACTCGCGAGCAAGCCGAATTCAACTTAACTAGCTTTTTTTTCAACAAGATTACAAAAGTAACCGCCAATCTCAAAAAAAAAAAACAAGTGTTTTTATTTAAATCTTCGTCATGAAATAGGTAGTTTTCACCTTCCCCCTCTTCATATGTGACCTTAAACTTGACCATGGTCTTCAATGACTGAGCCCCCATTGACGATACTTACAGCCAGGTCCACGTGATATGGGTTGTAATGTCCTCCCAGGCTCTTACACCTCTTGCCCATCTCAGCGTAAGTGTCACCCCCCTCGGGATTCACGTGTACGTGCCACAAGTGATTCATACTCTGGTGATAAACACAAGCCAATCAATACTGCTATCAAGCCAATACTGCTATCAAGCCCATACACATCCTTAAAATTCATTTATGTCCAATGCAAACAAACAAATGACGCAAGTATCCGATAACTAAACATGAAAGCGGCAGCAAGATGCCAAATGTCATTTAATGAATGAACTCAACTCCAATTTAAGAGAAAATAGGTAATATAGGTAATTATAAAAGTGAATCGACACCTGACCTCAAACAGCAAAAATACAAAATACCAAAGTATTTTGCTGTTCAATTGCATCTTTCTGTTGGCCAGAGCAGTTCGTGAATAGAAATTGTTTCCAACCAAAACAATAACCACAAAGGATGACTTTAAACTTCAGGGAGACAGCATACAGCTATGCAAGCAACAGCGAAACAAATTTGAAATGGGCGAAAACATACATTTGCATTTTATTTTCTTACCTGTTTGCCGGATTCTTTTGCATATTTAAGATCGATATAAATCGATGTCTCCTCCGATGCCATGAAGCCATCGTGCGACTTGTACTGAATCTGAAACGTAGTGATCAAGTTGTTGGATTAGAATAGATCCATGCCAACACTTTCCATCAGTGAGCTTTTAAAACCCAAAACGGAACAACGCTCGTGATAAGGGTAGTAGAATTAGTTTTTAATCAGTATACTTTAAAACGTTTGACATGCAACACAAACTAAATTTCTCTACCTCCTGGCGACCCCCAGTCGTAAAAAGTGCATTTTACGTAATTTT
Organism: Cladopsammia gracilis; assembly: GCA_022457155.1. Classification (NCBI taxonomy): domain Eukaryota; kingdom Metazoa; phylum Cnidaria; class Anthozoa; order Scleractinia; family Dendrophylliidae; genus Cladopsammia; species Cladopsammia gracilis. The sequence continues at coordinate 305,210 of JAJGOT010000657.1, read as the reverse complement.
GTATAAAGCAACATTGCTGATTGTAACAAATGTATTAAAGCAATGTTTATTGTTTGCTAGTATTCTCACAGGGTGTACGTCAAGTCTTTAGATAGGAATAAACAAATGAAACTGACTTACCAGAAGAATGTATCCCTGTAGAGTTGGTCCTGCAAAAGTTATTTTGGTTTTCAAGACAAACATGTTATCCACTTCAGCTGTCTGATGAACATCTGCACAAACCCACCTCATGCTGCCCATCATTTGCATTTTGTGTATGACAACAGATCGTCCCTGGATACTGTTTTTGCCGAACAGTGGAAGGTTGTAGTCCGAATGTGTCTTATTGTAACTTGTAAGGTTAAGAAATGATCCATACTTTCCACTGAGGTCGCCGATTTCATATTGGTCATTTGTCCCTAGCAAGAGAATGGCATTGGAAGAATAATTAAACCAGAACTATTATAGCAAAAAAGACGTCGAAAACGATCTACTTGGGAAAATAGTCAATGAAAAGTTTCTTCAGATGGCATAGACAGAAATTTGTACTGATGTATACGTGTGTAATGTTGGTGTGTACTGGTATTCAGTTTAAGTTATGGTATAAAGCAAGGGTTAAAAATATAATTAACAACATACCATTTCCAGGAGAAGGACTGGATTTAGCATCAACGCCAAAAGGGTTCCAATGTCCTCCTAGGTAACCTCCCGCACAGGATTCCCATCCGGTGTACTCCATATTCCACGGCATGGGATAGTTGTGCACGTGATATCCTTGGGACTCTTTCTTCAATCCAGTCAAGTTAATTTCCGTCTTGGTGGGATCAAAAGGAGACAACTGTGTAAACTTGAAATATCCCGCCACACCGTCATGGACATTTGACTTGAATGCAGAATTAAGTACTCTAGGTTTTACTTTCATTATCTTTGCGCAGGCAAAAGATTTCTGTGAATCTTCACTCAAGAACAATACAATATTCTTGCCAATAACTCTGTTCATTCCACTCAGTGGTAGGTTGGTGTCAGTAAAGGCTGCTTTGGTTTTGGACTGTCTTTTTGTTGCCATGGAGACGGTGATGTTTCCAAGCTTGGAAGTCAAAGCACCGATCGGACAATTTTCGTGTTTTATCTGGCTACAGTTTTGTCCATCATTGTTCTTAGGGTTGAAAACGTCACCGGGCATTCCACAAGAAGCTGATCCTTGGTTTATCTGCCACATAACCTGACTTTTGGATTGGGCGTTGTTGGAATAGAAAAGGTTAACAAAAACAGTGGTGTCCGAGTTCTCGTCAACTTGTCTCAGATAAACAAAGCCTGCAACAGGCATCGTGAAAACAGCTACAGCGGTCAGCATGGACATGTCTGGAGTTATCAGTGCGCAGGCTCTAGGTGTGTTACCACGGTAAAGAACCAGTGTTCTACCCATGATGCTGTTCGGGCCGCTGATTGGAATCATCAAGTTCTGGTCTGTGAAATTTCCCTTCGTGCTGTTAGCATCAAGGTTTCCAAGCATTCCTGTCAAGTCACCAACGGCACACGCGTTGAATCTTGAAGCATTTGATGGATTGCATGAACTGTTGTAGTCTGCAGATTTCATGGCCATCTTTGGGTCAAATAGTGCTCCCACTGCGCTTGCGCTGCAGCTCATAGCCGCATTACCATCGTAGATCATTGGCAGTTGTTGAATGCTCCATGTTAGAGTTTCGTTGATGCCTATTAAATCGACAGAAATGCTTGTGGTACTGCCATTTTGCGGCTGGGAAAACATGACGTGACCTTTTATTCCACCCATGCTGAAAATAGCCTGTAGCTGATTACTGGTGGACGATGAACACAAGACGAAACATCCTGCAATACATTGTAGAAATAAACAAATAATCATTATTTGAAATTTCTAGACATTTCTTAGGGACACTGTCTGCTTACCATATTTCCATATTTTATCGCCAAATACCATCAAACATATAACTTAATTGGATAAAAAAATTCTATAGAGTAAACTATAAAACAGAAGCAGTAGTTAGTAGATAAAGTGCAGGCTTGCAAGGATGGAAGTGGATTATAGTTCATCAAGTTTGATTTCGTGACAGGTGGCCAAGAACCATTCTTGTAGCATTTTAGCCTTTTTTAGCCTCATTTTTGTCTCTTGTCCATTATGCTTCACGCGCCTCTGTTATTGTTTTGTTTTGCACGGGAGCGAGGCTGCTACTGTTTTCCGGGGTTTTGCTTTTCTCGCGGCAAACATTCTATAGCGTGAAAAAGAATTATATCGTCTCGTGCTTCTGTTCTGTTCAAACGTTTTATATTAAATTACGTTCTAAGTGTTGCCTGATAAATAAGGTACTCGAATAAACGTTTAACGACCGACATGGCCGATGCAAACGGACTACAAAGAGCTAAAAGACCTACAGTATTTTTCAACATCAAGAAACTGGCCGCCGATGCTCGCAGCACGCAATGCATAATGGACAATACTGGGTCTTTGACATTTGTTTGCCATCACTTTTGGTGATATTTTCTTCCTATTTCAAGATAACAAAGCAAACTTACAAGCAAACTCTCAGAGCTCTGGCCATAGTCACGAAAACACGATATATCATCTGGGACACTATTCCTTTAACAAGGTGTCCGAAAAAGAAAATTAAGGTTATAAATGCATAATCTCGCGGTTTATAAATGCATAATCTCACTCCAGGAGAGGCAAGACAAATCGCAATTGGTTATTTAATAACAGGAAAAAACAAATAATTTCGGACTTATCTAGTTATTAATCCTTGAAGTTAGAAGTCCATAATCAGTTTTGTTTCATCTAACCGCATCGACGGTAAGAACGGATTAGATATTGCACTAGCCAAACAAATACAATATAAGCGGTCATTAGAAAAATTTAGCTAAGGTATTTGTACATTGATCATTCAAATATTGATTATCGATAACTTTTACAGAGTTGGCTATAAATATAGTTTAAGAAAGTAAGTAAGTAGGTAAGGTCCAAATTTTGAGCTGTATTTACAAAATATAACATGCCTATTTTATGTGTATAAGTATTTTGATTTTGTTTCGATGGGTTGGCGAAAGAAGCTTAGTTATGCCAGCTATGCAGTTGAAGTGCTTCTCAGGACTTTTTGAAGTTGTGGAAAAAACATCCATTCCTTTTTTCGGCTTTCAATTGATTCTACTATATATAACACAAGACAAAATGGTGAAACAAAATGCATTCATCAAATCTAAAGTTAATCAAATCTACAGTCACGAAATTGTTAGTGAAACATGTCCTTTCTTCAACGTTCTATAAAGATTTGAATGCACTTTTTTCAACAACTCTGTTTTGCACTTACAGTAGATAGAATTAGAACATCATTGTAATTCTTAAAATTTTTGTTCCAAGAGAGGGTCATCATGATCAATGGAGGGTGACACTCCCTTGTCGGTTCTCTTAGGAGTAGACTCCATATGGCAGTATTGACATTGACGCATCTCACTTAGACGGGGTACAATCTGGCTCGATGCTTCTTTTTATTGATATCTATCGACATATTATTTAGATATATCGCAAAAGAAATAGACAGGATGTCTGATCCAAGTTGATGTCACGGGCAGTATCTTGAGTGGGTTCACACACAGTTAAACAGTTAATGATCGAATCACTTGTCCCGCGGAGCCGTTAATGACATTACCTACGTAAGTCATGTGAGCCGAATCAAAAACATATCCTTTACATAAAGACAATGTAACCCACGTTAACCCTGTCAACAACTTATCAGATGCCGAGTCGTATTCGTTTATAACTTAACCGATGGGTTTCAAGAAGAAGGTAAAATATATTAAAATCAAAGCTTAATGGTTATGGTGAAATAGGCTAAGCACCATGACGACATCCTGTTTTAAAGGTGGGAGATGTCATGTAACAATCACGTGTTTACAACGGCATTCGTGTCTGATGCTTTAGTATTCCCGCTTTAAATTTTAAATTGGTGGTCGACAATCATAGAGTGAGGGGTGGGGATTCAAATTTGTACATGTATTATTGTATTTTAAACAAAATGTTTTTTTAGGCCGGGCAGAATTGTTATGTTAAAAACATTTCTTAACAGGATTCCTTGAAAATGAAAATTCAAATGAAAATGTGATAAACCGAGTAGAAACCTATTACTGCGAAAGAACAAGGTCAGAACAAGGCCTGATGTTGGCTAGCGATAAATCGATAAACGGTTAATATATAACGATAAATGGTAAATCATAACTCTCCTTAACTGACAATAAAATACTCGTTCAAATCCTTAGACTTTGAATTGCTGCCCCAAATTGCATCACTTCTCATTTACGTATATTAAGTTATACGTAGTAACTTGTACGATTTTCAACCAATCTTTTTCCTTGTTGTGTTAATTAATCCGCATTGCAGATTTTCCATGTCATCGAGAATATGCCCAGTCATGGGGCATAATTTTTGTTCACTTTTCCACTTACGATAGTGTATAAGTTTGCCTTTTCCTCGCGTTAAAAGTTATCCGCAACAATTCATTTGAAACTTTGATCTGTTGCTGATATTGGGATACTCGTGATTATTGAAATATTGTTTCACGGATTCGTACAGAAGATTTAGCAAGAACAAGATGAAGCTCGGTATGTATTTTGCTTACCGTTTACCGTTTAATTTCCGTTTTTCGTGTCCAGTGCATCGTCGTTATATTGCTTGGAGGCGAGTATTATAAATCGAACTCCAGAAGAAAACTTCAACTGATCGGGTAGTTATTTTTATTGTGAAGCAAAATTAATGCCTTAAGTTAAATGAGATCGAAAAGCTATTATAAGCAGCTATTTGCCTCAGGCTATTTGGGAAACTGAAGACTTCAACAACACGAAACCTTATCAAATGAGTTATGTTCAGCTTGCGAACATTTTTCAATACTTCGGAAAACAACCAGAACTGTTGAGAGTTAGTTCTTTGCTCTATAAACTCGTTTGCATATGTTTGTTTTCTATTTGCATTTACTTTTCTCATTTCGTGAAAGATATTCTTTGCTATTAAAAGTTGCACACCGAGACATAATTCTGTAAAAAAATACAACAACACGCTATCCACCGTCGGGTGATAAGACTAGCTCATATAAAAGAATATTTTTATCGCTGTCAACACCCCTTAACTTGGACGTAACTGCAACGCTTTTTTCATAGACAAATCCGTTTAGCCGTGATTAGAACACTTACCTGAGTAAACAAGAGCTATAAAATACAGCATTCGAAGCAAAAAAATTGAATACATGATGTTCAGTGGTTAGGTTTCAAGGCAGGTTCACCTCTCTTCGAGTATCCGAAACTGACTGGATCTGTTCCGAGGACAGGAAGATTAAATCCTTTCCAAAGAGGAACTCGATCAAGGTAATTAATTATTTAGTGCACTCTGTCAGATGACAAGTTAACCACTGATAGAAGGGCATAACAAAAGAACGAAAGGAAACCGGCTTTAACGTCACATTGTGGGTGTTAAATGCCGTATATCATTGGCACTTAAAACAGAAAAACAATGGATCTATGCATTCTCTTTTAATATTTGCACAATGATTACGTGACGAATACAAAATGCCAAATTTTGGTAGTTTCTTGGTGTTGCGGATGGTGTGATCACAAAATGACGTAAAACAAAAGATTCGAACACTGAACAATACCCACACCACAACACAAAAGCTAACCAACAATGGCTTTCGCAACATGCCACCAAGAAACACCCCAAATTTTGTAACCGAAAGCGGACTCATTATTTGAACTAAATTAGGTTTCTTTTATTCAAAATAATGATCAATTTAGGCTGAGAAAATCATGCACATGTTAGACGAATCTAGATTTGCTACAAATTTGCTCAAATTTTTTTTAGCTACTTTCATTTACTGGCGATGTCAATTTGGTGCTGACTTTAAAATAATATAACAATAATTATTAACAATTTTGATGTTTTTATATGCGGATTTAATGCGCTTACAACGTCACAGAAAAAAATGAAAAGTCTACAAATGAAAACTAAACAAAGAAAATCGTTAAATCATGATTCAAAACCTTTCCCAAATAAAAATGTTTTAAATGCTATTTTAAAAGATGATAAAGACAAGTGGAATTTTTCAAATTGTTCAGGGGAGGGTCACGCCATAGTGCTGGTGCGGAGTGTAAGAGAAGGCGCTTTGGTTCATCGTTGGTCACAGAGTTCACAGTTGGCGTAGTTAGAAGTGAGTGGAAGGAGGAGAGTAGATTACGTGCAGGCCGATATTCTTGTACAAGGGCTGATAGATAGGCCGGGGTTGGTCCCGTGAAGTGTCTTGAAAGTCATCAGAAGAAATTAAAGATTATGCGTGATTAAATATGTGTATATCTCGTGATGTAAGTTCGTGCTGTTTAAATTCGACAGTTACTAAACGTGCTGTTGTGTCGTGTAAAAGGGCATTAACCATGTTTGCATCAAATTTACACTGTCACTAAATTAATTTGCTATGTATGAAAAATCAATAGAAAAATAGGTCTCTATTTCGCAATCGAAAGCAAAAACTTTTTGACGTAAAGGAAACCAAAATGCTCTTGTAAAGATCTACGCATTTAAAGTATAAATTGATTCCACCCACATTCCCTAAATTGTAAGGCAGAATAACCCTCATACAAAGAAAGTTATATGTCATATTCATCTGCAAGCTAAGACCTACAAGTATATTTTTATGGGAAAGAAAAGGTTTTTGCAGCAAGAGTGAAAGCGAGTAAAGCAACTTCTCCTGCAGCGATTTATTGGCCACTCGAGTGGGTGTATCCTTTGTAAAAAGGCAGATAAATGCCAATTAACTTTTAACTGAGAAGGGTTTCATGTTTGATTGTACCATGAACGATGGTATAATAAGGGAATATTGGTATAGTTTTTTGTGGAGCAGAGCATAGGAATCTTCGACTGCCTCCATTGTAAATTGTTATGTCCTTTTATTCCTTGATTCATTTTTATTTGTTCCATCTTAGTTTAAAATAAATAATATATACACGCATAAACAAACGCGAGTCGCATGCACAAAAGCTAACGAACGAACGCGGATAAATAAATGTGGAAGCAAGGCTATCTCTTGAGTTGACTATCGTTAACAATTTTCAGTTCAAATTACACAAGAGGAACATAGGAAGAGTTTATGAAGTGAACATACTTTGTTTCTCTGGAATGAAATGAATTCCCCGTATTTAAACGAGGTGTTCGTCATTCGGGGGTGACTGTAGAAAGAAATAGTCGACTTATATGATATGCACTAAAATGGTTTGAACTGAGTTCGTAGGATGAGAGCAGATCAGTTTATTTGCACTGTTCCTTTCGTTTTATTTCTACTAATAGTTCGATTGTTCATTCATAGAACAACATTTGTTTGTTTATGTTTTTACTAGTCTAGGGAAAGAGATAAACTAGAAAGGGATAACCTCTTTTATCTCCTTTTCACGTTTCATTTGTGAATAAACCGTGAGTTATTTCAACATACGCAAGTCGCGGCTGCCAGACTGAAAATAACAACTGCCGATATAGTATTTACAGTGAGCCTTTCAACGGTCCTTTTTACACGATTTCGTTTAAAAATAGATTTTGTTAGCAATTGCCACAGCAACTTCGCGACTCGGGCAATTTCTAAAGCTTCTGAAAACAAGCGTCATATTAATCCTTAATTTTACTTGGGCCCATGCGATTGTTGATCACTTTTATTTTTATTATTATTTCTCTCGTCATGTCATAAAAAAAAAGTCAAGACCAGCAGCGATGAATAATTACTTAGTCAGTATATTTGTTTGTGATTTTGATTCACTTACCGTGACGCCCAATCTAAAGGATTCGAAATTCCGTTTTGTGATCACGGAAATATTACAAGGGGTGTCGTAACTGATCATGTAACTATTTTGTTGTTGTTTATTTCTTTACCAAAACTTAAGGGGGATAATTTTTCCAGGAACATTATAACCTTCCAAATGCCATTTCCTGATCTCCTTTCTTCGTTTTTTACGTCAAAGGGAACAAAGAACTCGATCAGCACAGTTGTATTCCTTTCAGTCATATGCCAACTGGAAAGTAGAGGTTTTCGTCGGTATAACATAATTGTTCCCTGATTTTTAAGCTGTTCTTTTTAACTATTTGTTTAGATGTGTTTCAATTCCGTTTTTTTTTGTTTGTTTTAACTGTAGTGTGCAATTCACTGCCATAAAAGTCATGCGCAAAGAGATAATCGTATTCGGATGAATGGCGGCCCGTGGTTAATAACATAATCTGAAATTATATCATCTTGAGTTTCCTTTTTTAAATCTTGTTATTGGGTGTTGTTCAAGAGTTGTTTTTTTTTTCATCTGAAATTAAAAATTCTTTCGCCGCTTGTTTCTCGTTGCTTGTCATTTTTCGTGGACGGATGACTTTTTCAGTTTACGAATAGCAATATTGAAAATGATTGTGAGCGTCTGAAGTAATTAATCAAACCTTTTGCTAGTGTGGTTGCTTTATTGAAGACTAAACAAAGTTTGCAGTTATTTTTAGATACTCCTTTGGTGTTACAATTTAGCAATCTTCAGCTGCATTTCTTTCGCTTACACTTCACATGTCCATAAGATGTACAAGGTGTACCTGCTATACAAAGCGTGTACGATATGTCGCTATTTCCAAGCTGAATGATGTGCTTTGCAAATTTTCTTTTATCTTTTGTCGAGGCTCTTTGCGTAAGTCTTTGCGTCATACTGTACGAAAACGGTTTGGACCTAAATCAACTATTTTTACCTTATTTTTTTCTTACATTCAAAGTTGTTTCAAGCAAATATTGTTAACTACCTTTACCGCGTTAGTTTGCTCGGAGCTGCATGAAATTTTTTTAAACCGCATCCAGACTCTGAGTGCGATACATTCATTATTATATTGCATGGTAGGGTGAAACCGCGGTCAAACCTCCGAGGCGTTTTTCGTTTTATTAAGTGGGATTTTATTCAATATTAAATGGAAATATGGGCAAGGATGTATATAAAAAAAAATAGTTGACGTTACTATCTTTTAATTTTTCTCAAATGATGAGCTTTCTCCGTTGAAAACTGACCAAAACTCTTGCGCCTGATCAAAATTTATGTTGGCAAATGGCGCCGACAATTCTGCAGTTCGCAGTTTTTAAACGCTTAGAACGTTTTTAGTCAACTTTCAAAACGTTTGGTAAATTGACAGTGTGTTGGCAATATATTAAACTTTAAACAGTGAAAATGACAACCTTAACTTAAGTACTTTGCTTATAACTTTTGCAAATTTCTCTCGTTGTTTGACCGCGGTTAAAACTGATATAAACCTTGTAAGACCCGCAAATAAATTTAAAATGCCAAAACTACAGCTCGATTGATTCAATGCCTGTATTACCTACCAAATTTTCTTTGCCAAGACACGACAAACCGCAATTATTTATTTAATAACAGGAAGCAAGGTAATCAATCTTTAAAGTTAAAAGTCCATAACCAGTTTCGTTTCATCAAACCGACATCGACGGTAATAACTGCCGGACTAGATATTGCACTAGACAAACAAATACAATATAAGCGGACATTAGAAACATCTAGTTAAGGTATTTGTACATCATTTAATTTTTAATGATCGATAACTTTTACAGAGATGGCTGTAAATATAGTTTAAGGTCCAAATTTTGAGCTGTATTTACAAAATATAACTTATGCTTATTTTATGTGTATACGTTTTTTGATTTTATTTCGATTGGTATACGAAAGAAGCTTTGTTATATGGCCCGCCTTTTTACGAATGGCGGGCCATATTGTTATGCCAGCTATGCAGTTGAAGTGCTGCTCAGGACTTTTTGAAGTTGTGGAAAAAGCGTCCATTCCTTTTTTCGGCTTTCAATTGATTCTACTATATATAACACGAAAGACAAAATGGTGAAACAAAATGCATTCATCAAATCAAGTTAGACGAATCATACAGTCACGAAATTGTTAGATAAACATGTCCTTTCTTCGACGTTCTATATTCTGCATCTATAGAGATATTAAGTGCACTTTTTTCGACAACTCTGTTTTGCATCTAGATGGATTTAGAACATCATTGCTAATCTCTAAAGTTTTGTTCCAAGCCGGGTCATAATGATCAATGGAGGGTGACACTCCCTTGTCGGTTCGCTTAGGAGTAGACTCCATATGGCAGTATTGGCATTGACGTATCTCGCATGCTTGTTTTAATTGATATCTATCGACCAAAAGAAAAAGAAAAGGTGCAATCAAAGTCGATGTCACGGGCGGTATCTTGAGTGGGTTCACACACAGTTAAACAGTTAATGACCGAATCGCTTGTCGCACGGAGCCGTTAATGACATTACCTACGTAAGTCACGTGAGCCGAATCATATCCTTGTCATAAAGACAATGTAACCCTGTCAACAACTTATCAGATGCCGAGTCGTATTCGTTTATAACTTGACCGATGGGTTTCAAGAAGAAGGACAATATATTAAAATGAAAGTGTAAGAAACCACTCGTTCTTGGGAATATCTCAGCTAACAAGACATCTTTAGATGCGCCATATTTAATGTGCGATTCACTGAAACAACAATACAAGCAAAATGTTCGAGTACAACTCCAAAATGTTCCGAAATGAACTTAATTGACAAATGTCGCTGACAATCTATACTTACAAATTTTTGTGTCCTGTATATATAGCAACGAAATAGTCGACAAGTCTATAAAGTAATCCTCAGAACAACCTTCATTCGAACCGATCATCATCAACTCTGACCATGTGGTCCTTTGCGAAAATTATAAAACTAGCCCGTTTTACACGTCATGAAAAGGGAACGATGTGTCCACAAATAAACTTACGAAATTCACTTCATGAAAAACTCAACGAAATGTCCACAGGCTAACATCCGGTGTTTACAGAAAGCTTAATGGTTATGGTGAAATAGACTAAGTACCATGAAATCGGTAGTCACAATCATCGCGAGGGGTGAGGATCCAAATTTGTACTAGGCCGGATAGAATTGTTATATTAAAAACATTTGTTAACATGATTCCTTGAAAATGAAAATTCATGTGAAAATGTAATAAACAGTAGAAACCTAATCCTGCGAAAGAACAAGGTCAGAACAAGGCATGATGTTGGCAAACGATAAATGGTTTAATATATAGCGATAAATGGTAAATCATAACTCGTCCGTAGCTGACAATAAAATCCCCTTTCAAATCCTTAGACTTTGAATTCTTGCAGCAAATTACATCATTTTCCATTTACGTAATTTATACGTAGTAGCTGGTACGATTTTCAACCAATGTTTTTCCTTGTTGTGCTAATTAATCCGCATTGCAAAGTTTCCATGTCATCGAGAATATGCCCAGTCATGGGGCATTTTTTTTTTTTTTCACTTTTCCACGTACGGTATTGATTGATTGGTAGTGTATAAATTTGCCTTTTCCTCGCGCTAAAAGTTATCCGCAACAATTCATTTGAAACTTTGAACTGTTGCTGGTTAACTCAATTGATAGAGCGCCAGTCTGAAGAGCGGGAGGTCGCGGGTTCGAATCCCTGCCGGACCAACACTCAGGGTCTTAAAATAACTGAGGACAAAGGTGCTGCCTTTGTAAAATCTGTAAAATGGTTAGACCTTCACGTGGCTCGGATGACTACGTAGAAATGGCGTTCCCGCCTCCGATGGGAACGTAAAAGAACCACTGAGGACGTAACAAAACTCTGGCTGTGACCACCCTCAGTGCCATACATTGTTCATGGGTGGGGTGGGGGAGATGAGATGATAGTGGCTGCCTGATCTGAGGCGCCTTCATAAGCTGACCTCCGATCTCATTCTCATAAGTGTATGTAAAGCGCCATGAGACATGTGATATGTGCGCTATATAAGTTTCTATATTTTTTATTTTTTTTTATATTCGGATACTCGTGATATTGAAATGTTTCACTGATTCGAAACTGTTCTATATGTTAATTGATTTCTATCTAAACTGGGTCACAAAATTTACGACTTGAATTTCTATTTTTAATTACTTAACGGTCGGGCGCATGAAACAGAGAAAACATCGCTTTAGTTCGAAGATTTTTAGAACTGGTACAGATTGTTACAGGCGAAGTTTAAAATTTCGTCGAGAAGATTAAGCTTTTCTAGTGTTTTACACTGTGTTTCAGTGAAGGGAAAAAATGTTGAACGTTACGAAGTTACATTAATTTTCCGTTTTCTATTTTCCGCGAAGGTTGAATTGTGACAACGAGTCAAAGTCCATTTAAAGTCATGTCATATGTGAAACGGCATTGCACTGGGTATTAATTTATTTTATCATTTCCGTGATCAGTTTAAAGTTTATATCCTACACAACTATCATACAGTTTTTATCAGTTTAGTTCATTGTAGTTTGGATTATGATCCCAACTTGTAGGAGGCAGACCATCGGTTACTTACATGCAAGCGTAGCAGAGGAGTGGAACAACTCTGTCTTGAAACAACTTTAGTCATGAGTCAGTGGTCCGCAGAGCGAGCATACTAAGAAACTTCGTACAGAAGATTTAGCAACAAGATGAAGCTCGGTATGCTTTGTTTAATTTCGTTTTCCGTTTTCCGTGTCCAGCGCATCGTCGTTATATTGTCTAAAGGCGAGGATTATAAATCGAACTTCAGAAGAGAACTTCAACTGATCGGGGAGTTATTTTTATTGTGAAGCAAAATTAATGCCTCAAGTTAAATGAGAAGCTATTATAAGCAGCTACTTTAAAGTATAAATGCCTCAGGCTATTTGGGATACTGAAGACTTCAAGAACACGAAACCTTATCAAATGAGTTATGTTCAGCTTGCGAACGTTTTACAAGACTTACTGGGAAAACAATTTACCAGAACTGTTGAGAGTAAGTTTTTTGCTCTATAAACTCGTATGCATACGTTTGTTTTCTATTTGTATTTACTTTTTTCATTTCGTGAAGAGATTCTTTGCTATTAAAAGTTGCACGCCGAGACATAATTCTGTAAAAAATACAACAACAAGCTATCCACCGTCGGGTGATAAGACTAGCTAATAAAGAATATTTTTATCGCTGATAACATCCCTTAACTTGGACGTAAACTGCAGCGCTTTTTCATAGACAAATCCGTTTATCTATTAGGACACTTACCTGAGTAAACAAGAGCTGTAAAATACAGCATCCGAAGCAATGAATACATGATGTACAGTAGTTAGGTTTCAAGGCACAAGGCAGGTTCGCCTCTCTACGAGTATCCGAAACTGACTGGATCTGTTCAGAGGACAGGAAGATTAAATCCTTTCCAAAGACGAACTCGATCAAGGTAATTACTTATTTAGCGCACCACTGATAGAAGAGCATAATAAAAGAACAAAAGGAAATCGGCTTTAACGTCACACTGTGGGCGTTAAATGCCGTATATCGTCGGCAATTAATAATGGTAATTGAACTGAGGGGAGTGCAATTTGGTTCATACAGTGTGATTTCAAAATCGAATGAGTGCGCAGCGCGAGTTCGATTTGAAATCACAAGTATGATTTCCAAAATTGCACGACACGAAGTTCAATTACCACTTTATTACATTCATTTTGAAATCGCAATTTAAACGCCCAAATACCGGATTTTAGTCATAACCAATATTTTATTGATCCAGTAGCCGGTTTGTAAAAATGAGGAACCAGAAACGCTTTTACATCTCATTTTGTATGCAAAACAGAAAGACTTAGACATCATGTGTCAAGATACGATTTAGACAAAAGATGCAATTTAGAGCAAAAAATAGTACGATTTAGACCAAAGATGCGATTTAGAGCAAAAAATGAGAGCCAATCAGATTGCAAGGATCACAGTGATTTCAAAATGGATGTAATAAAAAAAGAAAAACAATGGACCTATAGGTATTCTCTTTTAATATTATATTATGTGACGAATACAAATTGCCAAATTTTGCACTGTTCCTTTCGTTATATTTCTACTAATAGTTCGATTGTTCATTCATGGGACAGCATACGCAAGTCACTGCCAGACTGAAAATAACAACTGCCAATATAGTATTTATAGGGAACCTTTCAGCGGTCCTTTTTGCACCCGGCCTTTCGTTTAAAAATAGCTTTTGTTAGCAATTGCCGGAGCAAACTTAACTGATTCAACTAAATTGTGTGCCCTGACCTCCCCGTTCTGTCGTGTCTTCATCAATCACGAAACTGACTTCTTCAGGCAGAGAACACAAAGCGTGAAAAACGTTCAAGTGAGTCTGACGAACTGAGTAAAATTACTGTATTATTGGCATCTTTCTCTTTTACCCACAAAATCTTTCCACTTCCGATAGGAAGTACTATTTCCTATTTCCTATACTAGTACCATTTCCTTTTTTCATTCTATTTACCGTAGTTTTTATTTTTACCTGATACTATAATTGATGTCTCATTCAATCCTCCCGTACCAATCTTTCCAGACAAGATGGTACAGACTAGAGCTCGAGGTCTCTCAAAAAACCGACCGAGGTCTAAAACGCATTGTGTCAGCTCATTTATGAATTCACCGCTGCGGTTTTCATAACAAACTAAGCGGTGCATACTTCATTGGTCACCGATAAACTGATCACTGAATCACAACAATGACGACGTGTGCGGAATCGAAATCAGGTGCATTATAAAATACTATAAGAAGCAAGGGCATATTTGCGATGACAATTTAGTGAAATGCATTTGTTTCCTGCCGCCATTGTTTTCTCCAATACATAGCCTTGAAAACATTGTCATGAAAATGCTAGCTGCTACAAGGGATAAATGATAACATGGGAAAATAACGATCGCGAATAGGTGTTTATATAAAGTCATTGACAAATTTTAAGTTGATTAAAAAATTCGTTCCATTTTCTCGTTAGTCAGTGAAGACATAAAAACGTTTTTATTTACACGTAGGGGAAGTCATTGATTATAGGTTGAAAATGTTGTTGATCATTTTTTTTAATTATTTCTCTTATCGTGTCATGAAAATAGTCAAGACCAGCAGCGATGAATAATTACTTAGTCAGTATATTTGTTTGTGATTTTGATTCACTTACCGTGACGTCCAATCTAAAAGATTCGAAATTCCGTTTTGTGATCACGCAAATATTACAAGTGTGAGTCGTAAAAATATGGAACTAATTCTGTTGTTGTTTATTTCTTCTCCAAAACTTAAGGGGAATAATTTTTGCAGGAACATTGTTACCTTCCAAATGCCTTTTCCTGATCTCCTTTCTTCATTTTCTTCGTTCTTTTACGTCAAGCGGAACAAAGAACTCGATCAGCACATTGTATTCCTTTCAGTCATATGATTAACTGTAGGGTAGAGCTTTCCGTCGGTATAACATAGAATTGTCATGTTACTTGATTTTAAGCTGCTCTTAAAAAAACGTAAGATCTTGAAAAGATTTAGTCAGCCAAAAATAGAGATTAAATAAAAGTATAGAGCAAGGCTGATACTACGTAGAACATTTTTCGCGACAACGACATGATAGAGCCCAAACTGCAAGCCAAAATGCAACCGTGGACAGCTGTTTCGACCTGGTTGGGTCTCGTCAACTCATCTGTAGCCATCACCACGTGCGATTTGGTAGAGAATTGGCGTTCGCGCTAGTTTTTCCATCTTTTTGCTGCTACACCTTGCTGACGACACCCAACCAGGTCGAAACAACTCAGTGTCCACGGTTGCATCACTTAGTTTTGGCTTTCAGTTTGGGCTCTATCATGTTTTCGCGTTAAATGTTCTACGTAGTATCAGCTTTGCTCGATACTTTGATTTAATCTAATAAAAGAAACTGAAACTATATCACCTAATTGAGTTTCCTTTTTAAAAAATCTTGTTATGGGGATTAAAAATTCTTTCGCCGCTCGTTTCTCGTTGTTTGTTATTTTTAGTGGTCGGATGACTTTTTCAGTTTACGAATAAGCAATATTGAAAATGATTGTGACCGTCTGAAGTAATTAATCAAACCTTTTGCTAGTGTGGTTGCTTTATTGAAGACTAAACAAAGTTTGTAGTTAGTTTTAGATTCTCCTTTGGTGTTACAATTTAGCAATCTTCAGTTGCATTTCTTTAGCTTACACTTTACATGTTCATAGGATGTACAAATTTTCTTTTATCTTTTGTCGAGGCTCTTTGCGTCTGTCTTAATTTGCGTCATACTGTATGGACCTTACGTATAAATAAACTATTTTTACCCTTATTTTTTTTTGTTACATTCAAAGTTGTTTCAATCAAATATTGTTAACTACCTTCACCGCGTCAGTTTGCTCGGGGCTGCGTGCAATTTTTTAAACCGCATCCAGACTCTGAGTTCGATACATCCATTATTATATTGCATGATAGGGTGAAACCGCAGAATCTAATTGATATAAACTTTGTAAGATCCGCAAAAAAATTTAAAATGCCAAAACTACAGCTCGATTACTGAATTCAATGCCTATATTACCTACCAAATTTTCTTTGCCATGTAGGTTCCAGTTCGCATAAACAAAGTATAAGCGACTCTTTTAGTGCTTTCGTGGTTTACGTTTTGAAAATTCTAAACAAATCAATAAAGTTTTGCAGTATCATGCTTGCACTTGTTTCCAGTTTGTGTCTGTACACGTGTAATTCTTATAACAATAAAGACATACTTCAAAACACTTAAACTGTCACCCAACAGTGCTTTCGGCATGATTGTAAGCTAAGGAAGCGGTATGGCTCAAAATATTTGCATGTACAATCGTTCATCCGTAGAAATTTCCTTGTTTTTCAACGCTCTACAAGCGTACAAAGAAAAGAGTCTGAAAACTCAAAGCATAAACTGTTTTTATGTCTTTTCCGAACCAGTGATTAATGATTCATGCCTTTTCGTTTTCTTAACCTCGCAAATAAAGTTAACTGTACTCCAAAGCATAAGCATAAAGAAGAATCAAAACATAAGTCGTCGTGCACACTACAACTTCAATAGTATGGTATAAATGCTGAAGAGTAAGCCAATAGATAAACGAAGATCATGGCTATTAAATGTTTTTTTTTTTTAGCGTGTGAAGCACATATGTTGGTCAGTAATAATGGAGTATTATTTTATAGTTACGTTTGAAGCAGACCTGGAAGATACAGAATAGGAAACGTGAATATGATGTGGCCTTCTTTGATGATTGGCAAAAGAGAGCTTGCCACGTCTACAGCAGGAACCATAAGCTCTGCCAGACTCTCTGTCAGACCCTGTTTTCTCCCAGGCCTCAAATGTAAACTTGTTCAAGAGCCTGGTAGCAAATTCTGTAAAATAACATCACTCTGACCGCCCGGCCAATAATCCTCAGTTTGAGTGATGGCCGTTTTGGAAAATAAAAAAAAAATATAATAATAAAATTAATAGGCTTCTTTAGTGTGGAAACGCGTTTCCTTGTAAATCTCACTTAGGGCGATTACCAATTGTCAGACCTGGCCTGCCACTCTAGATTTGGCCGGTCAGTTGGTTGACAGAATGCGTCAAGATTTGTTCCTACAAGTCCATCAACATTTTTGCGGATTGACCGATCCGGTCCGCCATTTCTGATAAATATCGACACAACACGTTTGAACCGTGACGAACGGTTGGCCCGGCGGGTTCTGACCCTGATGGTAAGTGCCTTAAGTTTCCTGATTTTCCTGACTTTCACCATTTAACGTACACATAGATCCAAGGACGCTCGTTTTCGTTTCATTTAAATACTAACGGTTTGGGAATCGTAAAATAAATAAAATACAGTATAGTAACGAAGAGGAAAAATAAACTTTCAAACGTACTATGGTCCCATGACATCCACTGAAGGGACAATAATTCTAATATACCTCTGCCTCCTAAATCTTTTCATTTTAAATTGTTAGGTTCTTTAATTATTTTGTTCAATTTGAATCATTTTTGTTGTAATGTATTTTCAATAGAAATGTGCTGTATTATAAAAATGAGTCACTTATTCCGTTGTTATTGCAGTATTCGTTCTCTCTGTGCTCCTTAAGAGGGATATTTTTTTACGGGAAAACTATTAGCTACCAAATGGCTCTCTATGATCTTCTTTCTTCATTCTCTCTTTTATATGTACGTCAAGTGGAACAAAAAACCCTGGCCCTTTCAGCAGTATGAACCGGTGAAACTCTTGGTCGGAATAAAGTTCAATTTAGGTGGTTCCAACATTTGGGCTAAAATTCATCCAACATGACAAATGTTGCGTCCGTTTGAACAGGTCGTCAAACATTGTTGTAAGCGTTGAAAAACGTTACAAGCTTGTTGGGAAGCGTGTTCCAGCAAATTTAAATTGGTTCAAACTTTTAACCAACATCGCTCCAACATTTCTTTTGTTCTAGAAATTTTTGGATCGTGTTGAAGCCGTTTGCGTTCCTAGTTCCTCGCAAATAATTTTGAGTTTAACATATTGGCCCGATTGTTGAGTCGATGTTAGAACCGTTTAAATTCCGTCCTTAATCTTACTATCATCAAGTTATGTTCATTAAGTTTTTAAACTTCAAGTGTGTTAAGGCTTGAGTCGACCAATAATTTAGTGGATTTTTATTTCAAGTAAAAGCATTTATCTAATCTTTATGAAACTTGGCAAACATATTGTTATTCGCGTTTGTATCCATTTGATCAACTTCTTCTTATCAAGTTTGGGTCACGTGACTTGCATTTGCCTTATCACGGTTAAAATCTTTCAACGAAAATGGGGAATAGATAGTCACATTACATTCATCTTGTTTATTTCTTTTTCTGACTCCTAGTAAGGGCTTAATAATGCCGCCTTTTAATCGTGTCCACTGTGTCAACGGAAACCGCCAATTAAGGAAAACAGGTCACTTGACATAACGAATGTCAAAATATCTGACAAGTCATATGATGGATACCGCCTTAAAAGGAGGAGTTACATTGGAAAGGACCTTTTGGAGATTTTAATGGCGAAAGTTTTCAAACTTTCCGATTGCAAACGTTCCCCATTTCAAAAAACATGTTTTGTGACGTCATCAATCAAGGAATATTACGTGATGGTTGATAACACTTTCGTTAGATCGAACAAGTCAATTATTTATTCTCTTGAACTCCACGAACGAGGAAAGTTATTATATCAAGAATGAATGGGGTTCTTTAAAATCTCTGTAGGGGGTCCTTTAAGGATAGAAGAGAGAGCTTTTTTAAGATAATTGGTTATTTGGAAGTCTTTAATCTGTTTGCTTTTTAGTGCACTGATATATATACAATCCTCGGTAGGAAAAAAGATGGCGACTGGTACATTTACCCATAATTCTTAGCGCACAAAAACCTTAACAACGTTCATAAAAATGTAAAGAAAAGTCATAAAATCTTTAAACCTAGTCTACACATTGTCCTTAGTACTGGAACAAATATTGTAAAAATTTGGCTTTCTTTGTACCTTATGTGCTGTGTTAGGTCCGCAAGGTATTGTGGTAAAATGAACAGCCGCCATCTTTTTTCCTACGGTGGATTCAACCCCAGGTACCACCCAGGAACCATTAAGGCTTAAAGGAAGGTTGACAACATGAAGCAAACTTCGTATTAACCTTGTTATGGATATGCTGAGTAGCAACTGCTTGCGGGTAACTTCTTTCACATTAAATATTCTAGTTTCTTGTTATGATATTTTTGCTGGATGACGTCTTTTGCGAACACTAAAATAGAGATGAAGACGTATTAATATAAAAAATGATAGAGTCCATAACAGTGTATAATGTACTGAAGTAATTAATCACGTTACAAATATTTAACTAATGTGGTTCCCTTTTATCCCTTTTTGTCGGTATACACAGTATTAAAACCGCAAATTAAACTAAGTTTGTATCATTGTTAATCCTTTGGTAAAATGCAATTTAACAAGGTCTACTTAACATAAGATATGAGTCGTTTCCTCGGCCAAATAACTGACGTGCATTGCAATTTTTCTTTTGTGTGTTGTTAAGGCTCTTTGCGTCATTCTATAATGACACAAACGGTTACGCATTTGAGACAAACACCACAATTTGGACTTCGGGTCATTAAACTATTTTTAACTATTTTTTTTTTCTTTCTTTTAACATTTCAATTTGTTTTAAGCAAATAACTACCCTTTACAATAAAATTTCTGCTTCAATTTGCTCACGACTGTAATTTTACAGAACTGTATCCAGATCAGTCTGGTATATTCATTATCATAAAACATGATGCCGTGACTAAAACAGATTGCACGATGTTGGTCATCTGGATCTGCAAATAGCAGAAACTTAATGACCTATTTTAATACAAAACGTTGAATACACAAACTCACGGCAGGCGTATTGTCGTCAAAGTGGCTAAATTTTCAGTCAGATTGAATCATGAAACAAATAGTTTAATTTTGTTTGTTTTGTCTATTTTTGTTATATTCTATTACGGAACCAAATAGTTCGACAAAAGCTAAAGGGGGAATGGAAATAAGTCCTAAAAATATCTTGTACTGAAAATTTCATCAAGCATTACTCTTCGCCAACATAGAGCAACAGGCGGCTTAGAGATGCCCAGGATTGGTGCCAACTTTGAATTAAGCTTTAGAGCTAAGTGATCTCGATTCTTGTTAATTTGTTATTGAAACAAGAGAAATATCAACATTAGATTACGTTTGATCGAGGGTTGTCTTTGATTTCCTCAGTTCAAGAACCTAATCCCAGGATTATATTATTTGGCAGCGCCTTCAAAGCAGTTAGAGTTATATATATTCAAAGCAGTTACGTATACTGAAAATAAATTCATATGAATAACGACTAACAATATTTAATAATTTCTTATTCAAATTGCTACTGACAAAGCTCAAATGATATTTGCTTCAGAAATAGTGACAATGCATGTCGGTCAGCAAGGAAAAGTCAGCGTCCTATTTGCACTCTCCGGACTCTCTCGTCTAAAGCATTAGCCTGAGTTACGTTTTGTTTTAAATTGAACTCATAAAGTGCAGCATGCTTCACTTTTTCGTTAACTAACAAAAGTCACCAGTGTCGAGTGGTTTTGATCATGCAAGGAAGTTGATGGCTTTTCCCTGATCTGTGTTAATATAGCATGAAACACGCAAGTGAAAAATACTTAATAATATTATTACATATTTGCCTTTTTACCCGCAAACTCTTTTCGCTACCTCTTGTGCTTCCATGTGACGCACGTTTATTCTTTTTGTTTTTGTTTTTTTTTTATTTCATGTACTTCAGTTTATCTTTACCTAAGACTCGAATTAACTTGGTAAGTTGGTTCCTCGCTCCCATATCGACCTCATATCCATATAGCTAGCCCCAAATACACAACTCCGGCGAACTTCCGCCGAACTTTGCCCGACAGAGACCAAAAAAACTGGTAGTTTCTTGGTGTTGCGGATGGTGTGATCACTAAATGACGTAAAACAAAAGATTCAAAAGACACTGAACAATACCCACACCACAACACAAAAGCTAACCAACAATGGTTTCTGCAACACCAAGAAACACCCAAAAAAACTGCCAAGAGGTCGCTCAATTTACTAAACGAAGTTCCAATGGCTCAAACATCAGCGCTTTTATAAAGTTACCATTGTAGTTTTTATTATTAACCAAGCGGCTAATACTTGATACTTGGTTAATACTTGGTTAATACTTGGTTAATACTTGGTTAATACTTGGTTTATACCTGGTTAATACTCGGTTAATACTTGGTTAATACTTGAGGCCCTGCCAGGGTAAATTCCGACAGGCGACATGACCCAAAAAGTAGCGACAGCACGTAAAATGAAATTGCGACAAAAGACAATCTTTCTCGGCACAATTCCGACAGCGACATCAAAGCCGAGAATTAGCGACAAAGAACGGTGGTTTGGCATATTTTTTCACCAATTTAAGGTCCTTGAGGACCCTTGAGGTTCCCTTGAGCATCGCGTTATACATCAAACAAAAGTTAAACGCGCTAACCACTAAACCACCGCACCTCCACGATTTATCAGGTCAGTTGGTCTAAAAATGTTGTACGCAGGTCAGTTACCATGAATGGCTATAGTAGCATGTTACGTGTTCGATGCGCGCACCGAACGATAACTGAGCTATTGTAGAACTGTAGGCGTTTCTTCAATTTTCGACAGCGACGTGAAGCATTGATAAAACACCGACATGAGACATTTTAAAATTCAGACAAGCGACACGGGACCCCCCTGGCAGGGCCTCATACTTGGTTAATACTTGGTCGACAATAAACTGATCAATCACAATAATGACAATTAATGTGAACCTTTTGTGACCTGTAAGTTTTGTTTTATAACTTCCGCCGGTTTTGTGAGGCGCAGCGTTTGTCAACTTCCCATCCGTAATTTTGAACATCTTGTCTTTCAAGTTATCTTCTTTTTTTCCCAAATTTCCACTGGACTTATACAAATAAAAAAGGTAAACTGCAAATGGAAAAACAAATTTTTTCCTCGTAAAAAGCCAAGAATGGTTTCGTGACTAACCGTTCGTTTCCTTCTTTTGCGGTTTCATCTCGTATCTGATTAGTAGCTACCTACACAACAGACACGTCAAAATTAAATGAAAGTGTTCGCGGTTTTTGCAGCCGCGCAATAAAAAGGGAAATAATTCTTTAATCGTTGTTCTGCAACCTCTGCTATCAAAACAAGTGAGATATAACCGTCGTTAATCGTGTTTTAATACATTTGTGCGGTTTGGCGTGTTCTTAAAAACGACTTTCGGGTCGTGTAGAGGTCCGACGGCTATGCCATGTTGATGAGTCCTTATAAGGACGAAACATAGAGAGATATGACGTCATAAGTAAATGTGTTCAAACCATTCAGTGAAAAAACATATAAAATGCTACCAAAAGCATCAAAATGTTTAATTGTATCAGTATTTTGCAACTCTAGCCAACACTATTTGCAATTTCAGCATTTGTCAAAAAATTTTGAATTCTTAGTAAAATCCAAGATGGCGGCCATCCTGGCGGCCATTTTGGATGACGTGACGGACCCGCAGCAGCGCTACAACCCATAATATTTATCTTATCTTGTATAGCACATCGCGGACTATCTATTAGATGTAAAATATTTCCAAAATATTGCAACATCGCAACCCCCCCCCCCCCCCCCCCCCCCCCTTGTGTTACGGTGGGGGTATAAGTTTGCGTGTACGTCCGAGGGTGAAGTCATCTTTCTGAACAGTATTTCAACATTTTTAACCATTCCAAGTTAGTTAAGTTCCTGGTAGCTTTGATGGAAGACCCACTGTCACATTACGCGGTCTCTTGTCTACATGACCTATTGTAGTAATTACATTACTGTCATTATTAGAAATATGACGGAGATAACAGATGGTTTCATTCCAATGTCCTGCATTGATATTAGGCATTCTATAGCCAGATGATGATTTTTCAGAAACGATTATCCAACATTCAACGACGTAGAGGTAGACATGAAAGGCTTATTCCAAATACGCATACGCAGTGAGTAAAACCATGTTGAAAAGGATGACGGGTGCGTTCACGTGATTAGCTCGTGCACCGCTGGGTTTCGTCGGAATCGGTGGTACTAAAAAAAGAGAAAGAGAAAGTCAATACAGTAGACACATCTATCCCCAATACTTTTGGGTGAGGTCTGCTTCCAATTCATTCCCAGGAATTGAAGAAACCACTGATTTGAGGCTCTTCAAACCGGTTACTTATCTTATTACGAGGGGGACATTGGGGGGTAGCCCATACCGCAATACCGCAGCATAAAATCAAAAATACCGCAATACCGCAAGGAAAATCGACAAAATACCGATACCGCAGGTATGAATATTAGTCGGATACAAATATTTTTGGAGGGATGTAGGATAAGCGATCTAGTTACGGTCAGTTACGCGTTTTACGTAGTCCTAGTAAGACTTACCTCGTAGAAGGAACTAAAGCTTTCGCAGCAAATGACCACGTGACACTCTCGTAACAGTTCCAGGTTGCATACCGAAAATGTTAATTGCTCGCTACAAGTGATAGCCCTTTGTTCTCTTAACACTCCGAATGTGTGTTTCCAGAAAATATCCATAACCCCTCCACGGATGATCTTTCAGTTTAGACCCCCCCCCACTCCATCCAGGGGGGTTCTTTGACGAACCCCCACCCCCCAGGAATTTCCGACTTTTCTTTTTACCCTTTTCAAATTCACAACTGTGTCATACTTTAAAAAAAAACGTTCACTTGGTTTACACACAACATTTGTGACCTCTCAAGCGAAAACGATGCTGACGGCTATCCGTTCGAGCCGTTCAAGCCGTTCAGTCTTGCCGTTGATCAGCCGTTCATGAACGGCAGGAGGCCGTTCAAACGGCTGTGATTTCGTAATTAGCCGTTCAAAAAATTTATTCAGCCGTTCAAAAAAAATCTTCAGCCGTTCGAACGGCCGCTGCTAGCCGCCGTTCAAAAAAATCTTCAGCCGTTCGAACGGCAGGACTATCCGTTCGGGAAAAAAAATATTCAGCCATTCAAACGGCTAATGGTTTATTCCAGAATCTGGATTTCGGAATCCGGAATCTTGAGCGTGAAATCCTAAAAGCCGGAATGAACCAAAACATGAAAAATAAATAAATATCCGTTTAATATCCGTTTAATTTTTCGTACTTGACGTCGCGTGGCGCATTTTTCCGATTCCTTACTTTACTTTTTTACGCCAAAATTTTGACTATAGCGTGGCCTGATTGAAAAACGCATGCTGTGGTCTAAACTGAGCATAGTGCAACACATTAGTCAAGTCATAGTCAAGCACATTCACAGGCTTAGCCAATCTATAAACAGAATTGATGATAGTGAAATCGTGGCGGCACAAGCAGCCCGTTGAAACTAAGTAGTCGCGATTTTAAATTTGTCACATTCCATCATGAGTTTATGAATGACGCTATTGTTATACGGTAGAGATTACACACGTCATCTAGGGATCTCCAGGAATGTTAAAAGGAGGATTTTTTCAGGTATCCCATGACGCCTAGCGCGTAATTATCGATCCTGATGTGTCAAATTTCCTGCGATGGCGAGTACACGTGGTGAAATTTTACTGATCTTCGCGAGACTTTTTCTTCGGTTCCAACGCGACAAAAGGTGAATCAAATCGTTATTTGGTTTCTATGTACATTAAAGTTTACTTATATATCATTTGATCCGAGCCTGTTTGCCTATGTATCGCAATATTTTGGTCTTCGTTTCGAGTGGCATACAAGTCTGATCCGCTTCGTTTCTTTGTTGTGTTTTAACCCTTGATCTGTTTTGCGGTGTTTCGTTTTTAATCCTGGAGACATTAGCATATAATTACGCCTGATAGTGCCCGGAGAGTGACTCTTTTAAATGCAATACAAGGTCCCCTAAAGTACTCACGTTTTGTAGAAATTTATGACCGTTGAATTTGGGTCAAAATCGGCGCCAAAACGTTGTCAAAATTCGCTTCGATCGCGTAGATTCTTTGCTTTGGTTTTTACAGTCGAAGGAAATATCGTATTTAGT
Source organism: Cladopsammia gracilis (assembly GCA_022457155.1). Lineage (NCBI taxonomy): Eukaryota > Metazoa > Cnidaria > Anthozoa > Scleractinia > Dendrophylliidae > Cladopsammia > Cladopsammia gracilis. Next base: position 279,783 of record JAJGOT010000657.1, on the reverse strand, counting down.
GCAATTGCAGCTTCCTTTTATGAGTTTGAACAAATCATATGATCGTTTGACACTTTCCTTCGGTTCGAAGCTAATAAATCGCTTGATGTTTATGTTTTTACAAGTGATATGGAAGATGGCAATATTCTTTCATCTGCTGTAAATCGAAGTCTTAATTGTCATCGATGCCTTTCAATTTGTCCGTGTTCAGAAACAGACAAAGTCGCCGCTCTCTTTACTTTTTGGGGAAGCAAACGTGTACTAAATACCGTTAGGAACCTACAACAAGCCAGATTGGACGATGTGATATATGTTTGACTGCTAAAATCTACGCAGTGGATGATGCGCTCCCTTCCAGCAACTCCATGGCAAATGACTGGTCACGCAATTTTAGTTGATAATATAGATCATCGCGTTGCATCATGGGATACCTGAAAAATCCTCCTTTTGAGTGTTTATTTCATAATACTATTTGGGTAATGACAGCAAAGGTCAGCAAATCATCAGCCTGTCAAATACCGAAATACCGCGCAAAAAAACCTGTTTCACCGAATACCGCAGTCCGAAATAATCAAATACCGCATACCGCAGTCTCAGATAATACCGAAATACCGCGTTCAAAAATAAAATTTACCGAAATACCGCACGAAAAATGGACCAATACCGCGATACCGCAAACCCCAATGTCCCCCTCTATTACGCTAGCTACAGTAAAAAAAGAAAAACTTATATAGCGCACATATCACATGTCCCGAGGTGCTTTACATACACTTATGAGAATGCGATCGGACGTCAGCTTATGAAGGCGCCTCAGTACCGGACGGGAAATAACCTAACAGAGAACATCAAGGAGAAAACATTTGCGCTCGAACCGCAAACCTGTCAAAAACTCAAGTTCCACTAAATAAATTCTAGATTGTACCTAGAATTTATTTGTACCGTACTTAATTTCCCTGTATCGGGCGATTCCTTATTTATTTTAGTGGGGATTTCCTTTAGGTTCAAACTCAGTTGAGGTTTATTGTGTTTATGAACTGAATATCACAGAATCCTTCTCGCAATCCCACTTTTTCCTTACCTCCAGGATTGCGACATTTAGTTCTTGGTTGAAATTCCTTAAGCTTTCTTGGAAATCGCTGTAAAATAAGATCAAAAGCTTTGGAAGGTTCATCGACTTGCTTTTCTGTGGTGAAACGAAGAAGAAATTCATCAACGTTTTCATCCTATAAAGTGATCAGCAACCGACACAACCCACCCATTTAGTTTTTTTTTTTAAATATTATGGATGGGTCTATCAAGTCATTCAGATTTATCACATGAGATATCACTTGCATTACAAAACGTGGACCGTTGAAAGAAACAAAATAATAAAATATTTCAAAGGAGCTTCCAAAATATGCAAAAATAAAACATAATAGCTTAAAAGGATGATCATCAAAAATATAAAATGCCATTTCAATATAACAAGACATGTATTATTAGCATTAGTCATGGAGTCAGAATTACTAACCATTTCCAATAATTCCAAATTTAATCATTATACAGCCTTTAACTTTGCTTTCTTCTGTTCGAATGTAAAATAATCGCCACTCTGGTATATTAAGTAACGCTGAAACGGATTTTGTAAAGTTCATCCTGCAAAAAAAAAAAAAAAAAAAGCCGGGTAACGATTAAAAGTATATTCAGTTTTCTAACTTAAGTGCGATTGACGGTTTTACGCAGCTATATTCCCGCCTCTCAAATTTCAAACCTAACTTAAAGATGGCATGCAAATTTTCACATTTGACGGCATGCATTCGCGAGTCTGTTATTCTAGCTACTTACAAATTCAGGCTAAGGGACTGGTCAAAAGTTTAGGTTGGGATGGGACGGGACAGTGAATTTAAAGGACTGTGCCCGTCTTCCTGATAAAAAAAAAGAAAAGAAAAAAGGCATTGGCTGTAGAATTCTTTTTTTGAAATTAAATTACCTGGAAAATCCAACTCCTTCCACATACTGCAGTATTTTCTCTGCGTACATGGAGTCCACTGGTTTGATGGAAGCACAGGCGATGCGGGCTGAACCAGCGTTCTCGGCATGCACAACAATTCCACGGCCAACAACTGAAAACGATTTAAGGAAACAAAATGCAAATCAACGATTCCATTTCCCTCGTTAAGGCAGTTGAAGAACAGTAAACTGAATGGCAAAACAAATTTTGAATTATTTATCTTATTTTTATTTTCTTGGATTGAAAATCGAGGCTAATCCTTGCAACTGATTAATATAAACGTGCTTTGAACGATCCAGCCCAGCCGTCAGATAGTTAACAACAAAAACAGAAACGGCACTCAGATCAATCCAGTCAAGATTAAGTTTATATTAGGTGTTTTTTTTTTCATTTGTCTCCCATATATGAGACACTTAAAAGTATTTAATGCTGAGTCCCAGTTGGTCATATTTGCTCTGGGTGGGCCTCGTTGACCACTTCATTGACTTGTCCATGGATTGTTGTTGGGCAGTGGAATGTTTTTCATAGTTGTGATGCCATGTTATGTCAGTGGCAGAAGAACTAGTGTACTAGGACTAGGGCATAAAACAGATTACAAATATCTAAGTTTCTTTTACCAGACATTTCTCCAAATAAGGGAAGGTTGGGATCCGTATAGAACTGTATTCCTGAACCAACATTCAACCGCACATGCTTCCCGGACAGGTCACCAACTTCACACCGCAACATGTTATCAGAAAAGCACGAGGACTTGTAGGTTCCCTGTAAACCCAAACATACAGTGTAGATATTGTCATTAACATATTAATTAATATACTAAAATAAGAAAAAACTACAAAAATAGAGACCGAAAGATTTTTACCGTACTTCAGCCTGAATTGTAAAAAAGATCATTCACTGGTACAGCATAACAATAAGGTACCATAAGGACAAGTTCAGATGATTTCGGGCTCGCCCAAACGACAGGCGTTTCAATGTAAACAAATTATATGTAAGATGAAATGATTTTTGATATCGTAAAGGTCCGAGCGATGGGGACTCGCGAGCAAGCCGAATTCAACTTAACTAGCTTTTTTTTTCAACAAGATTACAAAAGTAACGGCAAATCTCAAAAAAAAAACAAGTGTTTTTATTTAAATCTTCGTCATGAAATAGGTAGTTTTCACCTTCCCCCTCTTCATATGTGACCTTAAACTTGACTATGGTCTTTAATGACTGAGCCCCCATTGACGATACTTACAGCCAGGTCCACGTGATATGGGTTGTAATGTCCTCCCAGGCTCTTACACCTCTTGCCCATCTCAGCGTAAGTGTCACCCCCCTCGGGATTCACGTGTACGTGCCACGAGTGATTCATACTCTGGTGATAAACACAAGCCAATCAATACTGCTATCAAGCCAATACTGCTATCAAGCCCATACACATCCTTTAAATTCATTTATGTCCAATGCAAACAAACGAATGACGCAAGTATTCGATAACTAAACATGAAAGCGGCAGCAAGATGCCAAATGTCATTTAATGAATGAACTCAACTCCAATTTAAGAGAAAATAGGTAATATAGGTAATTATAAAAGTGAATCGACACCTGACCTCAAACAGCAAAAATACAAAATACCAAAGTATTTTGCTGTTCAATTGCATCTTTCTGTTGGCCAGAGCAGTTCGTGAATAGAAATTGTTTCTAACCAAAACAATAACCACAAAGGATGACTTTAAACTTCAGGGAGACAGCATACAGCTATGCAAGCAACAGCGAAACAAATTTGAAATGGGCGAAAACATACATTTGCATTTTATTTTCTTACCTGTTTGCCGGATTCTTTTGCATATTTAAGATCGATATAAATCGATGTCTCCTCCGATGCCATGAAGCCATCGTGCGACTTGTACTGAATCTGAAACGTAGTGATCAAGTTGTTGGATTAGCATAGATCCATGCCAATACTTTCCATCAGTGAGCTTTTAAAACCCAAAACGGAACAACGCTCGTGATAAGGGTAGTAGAATTAGTTTTTAATCAGTATACTTTAAAACGTTTGACATGCAACACAAACTAAATTTCTCTACCTCCTGGCGACCCCCAGTCGTAAAAAGTGCATTTTACGTAATTTTGTATAAAGCAACATTGCTGATTGTAACAAATGTATTAAAGCAATGTTTATTGTTTGCTTGTATTCTCACAGGGTGTACGTCAAGTCTTTAGATAGGAATAAACAAATGAAACTGACTTACCAGAAGAATGTATCCCTGTAGAGTTGGTCCTGCAAAAGTTATTTTGGTTTTCAAGACAAACATGTTATCCACTTCAGCTGTCTGATGAACATCTGCACAAACCCATCTCATGCTGCCCATCATTTGCATTTTGTGTATGACAACAGATCGTCCCTGGATACTGTTTTTGCCGAACAGTGGAAGGTTGTAGTCCGAATGTGTCTTACTGTAACTTGTAAGGTTAAGAAATGATCCATACTTTCCACTGAGGTCGCCGATTTCATATTGGTCATTTGTCCCTAGCAAGAGAATGGCATTGGAAGAATAATTAAACCAGAACTATTATAGCAAAAAAGACGTCGAAAACGATCTACTTGGGAAAATAGTCAATGAAAAGTTTCTTCAGATGGCATAGACAGAAATTTGTACTGATGTATACGTGTGTAATGTTGGTGTGTACTGGTATTCAGTTTAAGTTATGGTATAAAGCAAGGGTTAAAAATATAATTAACAACATACCATTTCCAGGAGAAGGACTGGATTTAGCATCAACGCCAAAAGGGTTCCAATGTCCTCCTAGGTAACCTCCCGCACAGGATTCCCTTCCGGTGTACTTCATATTCCACGGCATGGGATAGTTGTGCACGTGATATCCTTGGGACTCTTTCTTCAATCCAGTCAAGTTAATTTCCGTCTTGGTGGGATCAAAAGGAGACAACTGTGTAAACTTGAAATATCCCGCCACACCGTCATGGACATTTGACTTGAATGCAGATTTAAGTACTCTAGGTTTTACTTTCATTATCTTTGCGCAGGCAAAAGATTTCTGTGAATCTTCACTCAAGAACAATACAATATTCTTGCCAATAACTCTGTTCATTCCACTCAGTGGTAGGTTGGTGTCAGTAAAGGCTGCTTTGGTTTTGGACTGTCTTTTTGTTGCCATGGAGACGATGATGTTTCCAAGCTTGGAAGTCAAAGCACCGATCGGACAATTTTCGTGTTTTATCTGGCTACAGTTTTGTCCATCATTGTTCTTAGGGTTGAAAACGTCACCGGGCATTCCACAAGAAGCTGATCCTTGGTTTATCTGCCACGTAACCTGACTTTTGGATTGGGCGTTGTTGGAATAGAAAAGGTTAACAAAAACAGTGGTGTCCGAGTTCTCGTCAACTTGTCTCAGATAAACAAAGCCTGCAACAGGCATCGTGAAAACAGCTACAGCGGTCAGCATGGACATGTCTGGAGTTATCAGTGCGCAGGCTCTAGGTGTGTTACCACGGTAAAGAACCAGTGTTCTACCCATGATGCTGTTCGGGCCGCTGATTGGAATCATCAAGTTCTGGTCTGTGAAATTTCCCTTCGTGCTGTTAGCATCAAGGTTTCCAAGCATTCCTGTCAAGTCACCAACGGCACACGCGTTGAATCTTGAAGCATTTGATGGATTGCATGAACTGTTGTAGTCTGCAGATTTCATGGCCATCTTTGGGTCAAATAGTGCTCCCACTGCGCTTGCGCTGCAGCTCATAGCCGCATTACCATCGTAGATCATTGGCAGTTGTTGAATGCTCCATGTTAGAGTTTCGTTGATGCCTATTAAATCGACAGAAATGCTTGTGGTACTGCTATTTTGCGGCTGGGAAAACATGACGTGACCTTTTATTCCACCCATGCTGAAAATAGCCTGTAGCTGATTACTGGTGGACGATGAACACAAGACGAAACATCCTGCAATACATTGTAGAAATAAACAAATAATCGTTATTTGAAATTTCTAGACATTTCTTAGGGACACTGTCCGCTTACCATATTTCCATATTTTATCGCCAAATACCATCAAACATATAACTTAATTGGATAAAAAAATTATATAGAGTAAATTATAAAACAGAAGCAGTAGTTAGGAGATAAAGTGCAGGCTTGCAAGGATGGAAGTGGTTCATCAAGTTTGATTTCGTGACAGGTGGCCAAGAACCATTCTTGCGGCATTTTAGCCTTTTTAGCCTCATTTTTGTCTCTTGTCAATTATGCTTCACGCGCCTCTGTTATTGTTTTGGTTTGCATGGGACCGAGACTGGCGAGGCTGCTACTGTTTTCCGGGGTTTTGCTTTTCTCGCGGCAAACATTCTATCGCGTGGAAAAGAATTATATCGTCTCGTGCTTCTGTTCTGTTCAAACGTTTTATATTAAATTACGTTCTAAGTGTTCCCTGATAAATAAGGTACTCGAATAAACGTTTAACGACGGACATGGCCGATGCAAACGGACTACAAAGAGCTAAAAGACCTACAGTATTTTTCAACATCAAGAAACTGGCCGCCGATGCTCGCAGCACGCAATGCATAATGGACAATACTGGGTCTTTTTAACATTTGTTTGCCATCACTTTTGGCGATATTTTCTTCCTATTTCAAGATAACAAAGCAAACTTACAAGCAAACTCTCAGAGCTCTGGCCATAGTCACGAAAACACGATATATCATCTGGGACACTATTCCTTTAACAAGGTGTCCGAAAAAGAAAATTAAGGTTATAAATGCATAATCTCGCGGTTTATAAATGCATACTCTCACTCCAGGAGAGGCAAGACAAATCGCAATTGGTTATTTAATAACAGGAAAAAACAAATAATTTCGGACTTATCTAGTTATTAATCCGTGAAGTTCAGGCTTGGTAATTGAGACTGGTTAGCTCAATTTCCCACTTGATAATGCCAGGCTCTGCGATATTTAAACGGCTTAAAAGTAACAGCGCATCATGAAAACCGCGAGCACATTCAGTGCCGAAATAGTTATTTATGAGTTACATAGCGTGAGATGTGAGATTTAAAAAAGCTAGCGCGTGATGAAAACCGCGAGCAAAATCATTGCTGAAATAATTATTTATGATTTATGTAGCGCGAGATTTAAACAGTTTAAATAACAGTGCATTATAAAAACCGCGAGCACACTTAATGCCGAAATAGTGATTCATGTGATTTATATAGCCCGAGATTTAAAAATCTAGCGCGTGATGAAAACCGTGAGCACAATCAGTGCTGAAATAATTATTCATGATTTATGTAGCGCGAGATTTAAACAGTTTAAATAACATGCATCATAAAAACCGCGAGCACACTTAATCTAGCGCGTGATGAAAACCATGAGCATTCATGATTTATGTAGCGCGAGATTTGAATGCTTATTTGAAACTAAAAACCAAAACTGACCTGCAAGTTTACATGCTCAATGCTAACTGAAAGGGAAAACTTCAGGCACCGCGCGATAAACCTACACGAACTTAACAGACTTAATTCTACGTGCGTGAAGAAAATCCGCGCACAACCCATGCAGAAAAGAAAAATAAAATATTCCTTTGCGACGTTTACGCGAAGCTTTAGAAAAGCAACCCCGCGAGGAATTCGCTGGCTAGGCACTTGACGTACACACACCGACACACACCACCCACCCCAGCGTCAAAATTTTTAGTCTGTCAATTGCCACACTATCCCTCCCCCGGGTTAAAATGTTCCGTAATTCGGGTTCGCCGAAGTTTCAAATTTCCCGCTTGAGCAGTTGTCGGTAATTTGAAGCTTAGGTAGCCATTGTTTCCAGAGTGATGGGTTTTCGCCTTATATGACCAAAACCGATCAAATAAAACAATGCCATTGTTTCCAAAGTTGATCCGCTTTTCTTGATACGTTAGAAGTCCATAATCAGTTTTGTTTCATCTAACCGCATCGACGGTAAGAACTGCCGGATTAGATATTGCACTAGCCAAACAAATACAATATAAGCGGTCATTAGAAACATTTAGCTAAGGTATTTGTACATTGATCATTCAAATATTGATTATCGATAACTTTTACAGAGTTGGCTATAAATATAGTTTAAGAAAGTAAGTAAGTAGGTAAGGTCCAAAATTTGAGCTGTATTTACAAAATATAACATGCCTATTTTATGTGTATAAGTATTTTGATTTTGTTTCGATGGGCTGGCGAAAGAAGCTTAGTTATGCCAGCTATGCAGTTGAAGTGCTTCTCACGACTTTTTGAAGTTGTGGAAAAAGCATCCATTCCTTTTTTCGGCTTTCAATTGATTCTACTATATATAACACAAAAGACAAAATGGTGAAACAAAATGCATTCATCAAATCTAAAGTCAATCAAATCTACAGTCACGAAATTGTTAGTGAAACATGTCCTTTCTTCAACGTTCTATAAAGATTTGAATGCACTTTTTTCAACAACTCTGTTTTGCACTTACAGTAGATAGATTTAGAACATCATTGTAATTCTTAAAAGTTTTGTTCCAAGAGAGGGTCATCATGATCAATGGAGGGTGACACTCCCTTGTCGGTTCTCTTAGGAGTAGACTCCATATGGCAGTATTGACATTGACGCCTCTCGCTTAGACGGGGTACAATCTGGCTCGATGCTTCTTTTTATTGATATCTACCGACATATTATTTAGATATATCGCAAAAGAAATAGACAGGATGTCTGATCCAAGTTGATGTCACTGGCAGTATCTTGAGTGGGTTCACACACAGTTAAACAGTTAATGACCGAATCGCTTGTCCTACGGAGCCGTTAATGACATTACCTACGTAAGTCATGTGAGCCGAATCAAAAACATATCCTTTACATAAAGACAATGTAACCCTGTCAACAACTTATCAGATGCAAAGTCGTATTCGTTTATAACTTAACCGATGGGTTTCAAGAAGAAGGTAAAATATATTAAAATCAAAGCTTAATGGTTATGGCGAAATAGGCTAAGCACCATGACGACATCCTGTTTTAAAGGTGGGAGATGTCATGTAACAATCACGTGGTTACAACGGCATTCGTGTCTGATGCTTTAGTATTCCCGCTTTAAATTTTAAATTGGTGGTCGACAATCATAGAGTGAGGGGTGGGGATTCAAATTTGTACATGTATTATTGTATTTTAAACAAAATGTTTTTTTTTAGGCCGGGCAGAATTGTTATGTTAAAAACATTTCTTAACAGGATTCCTTAAAAATGAAAATTCAAGTGAAAATGTGATAAACCGAGCAGAAACCTATTACTGCGAAAGAACAAGGTCAGAACAAGGCCTGATGTTGGCTAGCGATAAATCGATAAACGGTTAATATATAACGATAAATGGTAAATCATAACTCTCCTTAACTGACAATAAAATACTCGTTCAAATCCTTAGACTTTGAATTGCTGCCCCAAATTGCATTACTTCTCATTTACGTATATTAAGTTATACGTAGTAACTTGTACGATTTTCAACCATTCTTTTTCCTTGTTGTGTTAATTAATCCGCATTGCAGATTTTCCATGTCATCGAGAATATGCCCAGTCAGGAGGCATAATTTTTGTTCACTTTTCGCTAAAAGTTCACTTTTCCATTTACGATAGTGTATAAGTTTGCCTTTTCCTCGCGCCAATTCATTTGAAACTTTGAACTGTTGCTGATATTGGGATACTCGTGATATTGAAATATTAATTGTTTCACTGATTCGTACAGAAGATTTAGCAACAAGATGAAGCTCGGTATGTATTTTGTTTACCGTTTACCATTTAATTTCCGTTTTTCGTGTCCAGTGCATCGTCGTTATATTGCTTGGAGGCGAGTATTATAAATCGAACTCCAGAAGAAAACTTCAACTGATCGGGGAGTTATTTTTATTGTGAAGCAAAATTAATGCCTCAAGTTAAATTAGAAGCTATTATAAGCAGCTACAGGCTATTTGAGAAACTGAAGACTTCAAGAAAACGAAACCTTATCAAATGAGTTCAGTGTTCAGCTTGCGAACATTTTTCAAGACTTAGGAAAACAATTTACCAGAACTGTTGAGAGTTAGTTCTTCGCTCTATAAACTCGTATGTATACGTTCGTTTTCTATTTGTATTTACTTTTCTCATTTCGTGAAAGATATTCTTTGCTATTAAATGTTGCACACCGAGACATAATTCTGTAAAACAATACAACAACACGCTATCCACCGTCGGGTGATAAGACTAGCTCATAAAGAATATTTTTATCGCTGTCAACACCCCTTAACTTGGACGTAACTGCAGCGCTTTTTTCATAGACAAATCCGTTTAGCCGTGATTAGAAAACTTACCTGAGTAAACAAGAGCTATAAAATACAGCATCCGAAGCAAAAAAATTGAATACATGATGTTCAGTGGTTAGGTTTCAAAGCAGGTTCACCTCTCTTCGAGTATCCTAAACTGACTGGACCTGTTCCGAGGACAGGAAGATTAAATCCTTTCCAAAGAGGAACTCGATCAACATACCATTTCCACTTCCGATAGGAAGTACTATTTCCTATTTCCTATGCTAGTACCATTTCCCTTTTTCATTCTATTTACCGTAGTTTTTATTTTTACCTGATACTTTAATAGGCCATTTGCACGATGACGTCATTTGACTACTACTACTAGAATCCTTCAGTTTTTTGTTTTGTAGTGCAAATTAGGGCTATTGTTATTTAAACCGCACTGGGATTACAAAATTTAAATAAGAAAGGAAAAACGAAATGAATTCTGGTAGTAGTAGTAGTTAAATGACGTCATCGTGCAAATGGCCTATTGATGTCTCATTCAATTCTCCCGTACCAGATGGTACAGACTAGAGCTCGAGTCTCTCAAAAACCGAACGAGGTCTAAAACGCATTGTGTCAGCTCATTTATGAATTCACCGCTGCGGTTTTCATGACAAACTAAGCGGTGCATACTTCATTGGCCACCGATAAACTGATCACTGAATCTCTATCATGTTGTCGCGTTAAATGTTCTACGTAGTATCAGCTTTGCTCAATACTTTGATTTAATCTAATAAAAGAAACTGAAACTATATCACCTAATTGAGCTCCCTTTTTAAAAAATCTTGTTATGGGGATTAAAAATTCTTTCGCCGCTCGTTTCTCGTTGTTTGTTATTTTTAGTGGTCGGATGACTTTTTCAGTTTACGAATAAGCAATATTGAAAATGATTGTGACCGTCTGAAGTAATTAATCAAACCTTTTGCTAGTGTGGTTGCTTTATTGAAGACTAAACAAAGTTTGTAGTTAGTTTTAGATACTCCTTTGGTGTTACAATTTAGCAATCTTCAGCTGCATTTCTTTAGCTTATACTTCACATGTCCATAGGATGTACAAATTTTCTTTTATCTTTTGTCGAGGCTCTTTGCGTCTGTCTTAATTTGCGTCATACTGTATGGACCTTACGTATAAATAAACTATTTTTACCCTTATTTTTTTCTTACATTCAAAGTTGTTTCAATCAAATATTGTTAACTACCTTCACCGCGTCAGTTTGCTCGGGGCTGCGTGAAATTTTTTAAACCGCATCCAGACTCTGAGTTCGATACATTCATTATTATATTGCATGATAGGGTGAAACCGCAGAATCTAATTGATATAAACTTTGTAAGATCCGCAAATAAATTTAAAATGCCAAAACTACAGCTCGATTGATTCAATGCCTATATTACCTACCAAATTTTCTTTGCCATGTAGGTTCCAGTTCGCATAAACAAAGTATAAGCGACTCTATTAGTGCTTTCGTGGTTTACGTTTTGAAAATTCTAAAGAAATCAATAAAGTTTTGCAGTATCATGCTTGCACTTGTTTCCCGTTTGTGTCTGTACACGTGTAATTCTTATAACAATAAAGACATACTTCAAAACACTTAAACTGTCATCCAACAGTGTTTTCGGCATGATTGTAAGCTAAGGAAGCGGTATGGCTCAAAATATTTGCATGTACAATCGTTCATCCATAGAAATTTCCTTGTTCTTCAACGCTCTACGAGCGTACAAAGAAAAGAGTCTGAAAACTCAAAGCATAAACTGTTTTTATGTCTTTTCCGGACCACTGATTAATGATTCATGCCTTTTCGTTTTCTTACCCTCGCAAATAAAGTTAACTGTACTCCTAAGCATAAGCATAAAGAAGGATCAAAACATAAGTCGTCGTGCACACTACAACTTCAATAGTATGGTATAAATGCTGAAGAGTACGCCAATGGATAAACGAAGATCATGGCTGTTAAATGTTTTTTTTTTTTAGCGTGTGAAGCACATATGTTGGTCAGTAATAATGGAGTATTATTTTATAGTTACGTTTGAAGCAGACCTGGAAGATACAGAATAGGAAACGTGAATATGATGTGGTCCTCTTTGATGATTGGCAAAAGAGAGCTTGCCACGTCTACAGCAGGAACCATAAGCTCTGCCAGACTCTCTGTCAGACCCTGTTTTCTCCCAGGCCTCAAATGTAAACTTGTTCAAGAGCCTGGTAGCAAATTCTGTAAAATAACATCACTCTGACCGCTCGGCCAATAATCCTCAGTTTGAGTGATGGCCGTTTTGGAAAATAAAAAAATATAATAATAAAATTAATAGGCTTCTTTAGTGTGGAGACGCGTTTCCTTGTAAATCTCACTTAGGGCGATTACCAATTGTCAGACCTGGCCTGCCACTCTAGATTTGGCCGGTCAGTTGGTTGACAGAATGCGTCTTTTTGAAGATTTGTTCCTACAAGTCCATCAACATTTTTGCGGATTGACCGATCCGGTCCTCCATTTCTGATAAATATCGACACAACACGTTTGAACCGTGACGAACGGTCGGCCCGGCGGGTTCTGACCCTGATGGTAAGTGCCTTTAGTTTCCTGATTTTCCTGACTTTCACCATTTAACGTACACATAGATCCAAGGACCCTCGTTTTCGCTTCATTTAAATACTAACGGTTTGGGAATCGTAAAATAAATAAAATACAGTATAGTAACGAAGAGGAAAAAATAAACTTTCAAACGTACTTTGGTCCATGACATCCACTGAAGGGACAATAATTCTAATATACGTCTGCCTCATAAAACGTTTCATTTTAAATTGTTAGGTTCTTTAATTATTTTGTTCAATTTGAATCATTTTTGTTGTAATGTATTTTAAAAAGAAATGTGCTGTGTTATAAAATGAGTAACTTATTCCGTTGTTATTGCAGTATTCAATCTCTGTTATTGCAGTATTCATGCTCTCTGTGCTCCTTAAGAGGGATATTAGCTACCAAATGCCTCTCTATGATCTTCTTTCTTCATTCTCTATTTTTATATGTACGTAAAATGGAACAAAACACCCTGGCCCTTTCAGCCGTATGAACCGGTGAAACTCTTGGTCGGAATAAAGTTCAATTTAGGTGGTTCCAACATTTGGGCTTAAATTCATCCAACATGACAAATGTTGGGTCCGTTTGAACAGGTCGTCAAACATTGTTGTAAGTGTTGAAAAATGTTACAAGCTTGTTGGGAAGCGTGTTCCAACAAATTTAAATTGGTTCAAACTTTTAACCAACATCGCTCCAACATTTCCTTTGTTCTAGAAAATTTTGGACGGTGTTGAAGCCGTTTGAAAACCGTTCATTTATTAAAACATTGTGCACATCAAGCGTTCCCAGTTCCTCGCAAATAATTTTCAGTTTAACATATTGGCCCGATTGTTGAATCGATGTAAGAACCGTTTAAATTCCGGCCTTAATCTTACTATCATCAAGTTATGTTCCTTAATTTTTTAAACTTCAAGTGTGTTAAGGCTTGACGCGACCAATAATTTAGTGGATTTTTATTTCAAGTAAAAGCATTTATCTAATCTTTATGAAACTTGGCAAACATATTGTTATTCGCGTTTGTATCCATTTGATCAACTTCTTCTTGCCAAGTTTGGGTCACGTGACTTGCATTTGTCTTATAACGGTTAAAATCTTTCAACAAAAATGGGGAATAGATAGTCACATTACATTCATCTTGTTTATTTCTTTTTCTGACTCCTAGTAAGGGTTTAATAATGCCGCCTTTTAATCGTGTCCACTGTGTCAACGGAAACCACCAGTTAAGGAAAACAGGTCACTTGACATAACGAATGTCAAAATATCTGACAAGACATATGATGGATACCGCCTTAAAAGGAGGAGTTACATTGGAAAGGACCTTTTGGACATTTTAATGGCGAAAGTTTTCAAACTTTCCGATTGCAAACGTTCCCCATTTCAAAAAACATGTTTTGTGACGTCATCAATCAAGGGATATAACGTAATGGTTGATAAACTCCATGACCGAGGAAAGTTATTATATCAAGAAAGAATGGGGTTCTTTAAAATCTCTGCAGGGGGGTCTTTAAGGATAGAAGAGAGAGCTTTTTAAGATAATTGGTTATTTGGAAGTCTTTAATCTGTTTGCTTTTTAGTGCACTGAAAGTTTTTGTTTAGAGTATACAATTCAACTCCAGGTACCACCCAGGAACCATTAAGGCTCAAAGGAAGGTTGACATCATAAAGCAAACTTCGTATTCCCTTGTTATGGATATGCTGAGTAGCAACTGCTCGCGGGTAACTTCTTTCATATTAAATATTCTAGTTTCTTGTTATGATATTTTTGCTTAATGAGGATGACGTCTTTTGCGAACACTAAAATAGAGATGAAGACGTATTAATATAAAAATGATAGAGTCCATAACAATGTATAATGTACTGAAGTAATTAATCACGTAACAAACATTTTACTAATGTGGTTCCCTTTTATCCCTTTTTGTCGGTATACACAGTATTAAAACCGCAAATTAAACTAAGTTTGTATCATTGTTAATCCTTTGGTTAAATGCAATTTAACAAGGTCTACTTAATATAAGATATGAGTCGTTTCCTCGGCCAAATAACTGACGTGCATTGCAATTTTTCTTTTGTGTGAATGTTGTCAAGGCTCTTTGCGTCATTCTATAATGACACCAACGGTTACGCATTTGCGGCAAACACCACAATTTGGACTTCGGGTCATTAAACTATTTTTAACTATTTTTTTCTTTCTTTTAACATTTCAATTTGTTTTAAGCAAATAACTACCCTTTACAATAAAATTTCTGCTTCAATTTGCTCACGACTGTAATTTTACAGAACTGTATCCAGATCAGTCTGGTATATTCATTATCATAAAACATGATGCCGTGACTGAAACAGATATCACGATGTTAGTCATCTAGATCTGCAAATAGCAGAAACTTAATGACCTATTTTGATACTACTTGAGGCCCTGCCAGGATAAATTCCGACAGGCGACATGACCCAAAAAGTAGCGACAGCACGTAAAATGAAATTGCGACAAAAGACAATCTTTCTCGGCACAATTCCGACAGCGACATCAAAGCCGAGAATTAGCGACAAAGAACGGTGGTTTGGCATATTTTTTCACCAATTTAAGGTCCTTGAGGACCCTTGAGGTTCCCTTGAGCATCGCGTTATACATCAAACAAAAGTTAAACGCGCTAACCACTAAACCACCGCACCTCCACGATTTATCAGGTCAGTTGGTCTAAAAATGTTGTACGCAGGTCAGTTACCATGAATGGCTATAGTAGCATGTTACGCGTGTTCGATTCACACCGAACGATAACTGAGCTATTGTAGAACTGTAGGCGTTTCTTCAATTTCCGACAGCGACGTGAAGCATTGATAAAACACCGACATGAGACATTTTAAAATTCAGACAAGCGACACAGGACCCCCCTGGCAGGGCCTCATACTTGGTTAATACTTGGTCGACAATAAACTGATCAATCACAATAATGACAATTAATGTGAACCTTTTGTGACCTGTAAGTTTTGTTTTATAACTTCCGCCGGTTTTGTAAGGCGCAGCGTTTGTCAACTTCCCATCCGTAATTTTGAACATCTTGTCTTTCAAGTTATCTTCTTTTTTTCCCAAATTTCCACTGGACTTATACAAATAAAAAAGGTAATCTGCAAATGGAAAAACAAATTTTTTCCTCGTAAAAAGCCAAGAATGGTTTCGTGACTAACCGTTCGTTTCCTTCTTTTGCGGTTTCATCTCGTATCTGATTAGTAGCTACCTACACAACATACACGTCAAAATTAAATGAAAGTGTTCACGGTTTTTGCAGCCGCGCAATAAAAAGGGAAATAATTCTTTAATCGTTGTTCTGCAACCTCTGCTATCAAAACAAGTGAGATATAACCGTCGTTAATCGTGTTTTAATACATTTGTGCGGTTTGCGTGTTCTTAAAAACGACTTTCGGGTCGTGTAGAGGTCCGACGGCTATGCCATGTTGATGAGTCCTTATAAGGACGAAACAGCTGTCCATGGCTGTCACTTTCGGGGTGACATGGCTGTGGGCATGCGTAAGGTATTGGCCAAACCGCGGAGATGTGTCGTGTGACCCATTGCATTCAGATGGTTTATTTGTAAAATGAAATGAGAAAGCAATGGACCGTGAACGAAAATGCTGCTAGTATACACAGGATCTGTAAGAGATCTGATCAGCCAAAAATAAACAAAATACTATAAGAAGCAAGAACTGTGTTTGTTTAATGGTGTCAGTAAAACGCGGGGCCGCGGGCGGCCCCGGCAATATAACTACCTACACTAGTTCCATTATGTAGCACGATGCTGGCCGGAGGTTTCAGTTCGTATTGCCTTGGGAGTTAGAGTTATTTTTAGGTCTAGGTCGCGTGAGGTATTTGACCTACCGGTCAGATCCGGCCGCCTTGCTGGTATTCGCTGGGGAGATAGGTGGGGCTTTTTAGTCACGCAATACAAGTCGTATGTCACGCCGATTGCCAGTATCTTAATTAAATATAGCTATAGGAACTGCCACATTAATATAAAATAAAATATAAATTATTATATCTGACATTATTATCAATATACGCGGCCAAATAAGAAACTGCCTTCGAGAAAACACGCGTGAGTTGCGGGCGGTATTGAATTTGACGGGCTGTAAACGCATTTACGGCCCTGTTTCTGATTGGTTCACGGTTCATCATCCGATGAATATTAACCAATCAGGTCACGTTTATTGACGCGGGAAAACCATTCAGGTGCGAACAACTTGCGTAGTGAACGTTCGCCGTTTGGAGATTTTACAGTTTCAAATTGGAAGAACTCCCAAATTTTCAGCTTTTTTCTAGTCAAAACTCGGACTTAGACAACGAGCAGTTGGATGAAATTGAGCAAAAAGCTCAAGCGAAAAACACGAAGAGAGCAACTGAGCGGGGAGTAAAAAAGTTCGAGAAATGGTGTGAGAAAAGAAAAATTAAGCTTACAGTGGATCTCAAAACAGTAAGCTTAAGTGCAACGGACTTGAGTGAAATTCTGCGAAAGTTCTTCGCTATAGTGAAAACAGAGAAAGGCCAAGCATTAACTCCAAGTGCATTGACTGGAATTAGAGCGGCCATTCATCGCCATCTAACCTGTGCTCCACTCAGCCGAAGCATAAACATTTTGCAAGACAGCGAATTCATGTCTGCCAACAAAATGTTTGAAGCGAAAGCCAAGGTATTTACGAAAGAAAACAATGCGAAACCAAAACACAAATCATCCATTCAATCAAGAGACATTAACTGTCTTTTTTGCTAATCATTGTTACCAATCTTTTTAAAACTAGATTATATTTGACTTTTACTGTAAACAGAAAGGAATTTTATTTGGCTCTTGTTTAGCTGATCGTATTGTAGCAACAACTTTCCATACCACAGTTTCATGCTACATCTCTGTAAACATTTTTTTCTTATTAAATGAATTTGTACGATTTGGCCTTGTGTATTGATAATAATGATAATCACATGACTTTTGTCGGGCATATAGTTTATTTGTGTCCCTCGTAGCATCATTTGCACCCTCGCTCCGCTCGGGCGCAAATGATGTTACTCGGGCCACAGATAAACTATATGCCCTCCAAAAGTCATGTGATTGTCCTATTTCAGTGACCTACCTGCTAAGTTTTTACTCAACGATTAATTCCATATCACTGCAAAGCATCGTTACTTTTATTTAGCAATTTTTTAAATGAAGCTAGGATTTGACCTTTTCCTAATGTTTGAATATTCATCGGTACGAAATCAAGAAACAGATTGATTAATAGTCGAAATTGAGTTGAAAATATTAAATATAAAATAAGAATAAAAAATTGAATAAAAACAGACCCCGACCCCGACCCCGCCAGCCTCCCCCTCCCCTCTTGTGAGGTTAAAGGCTCACAAGAGGTACCAATTCTTCAAAAAAGTTGTTCCTTTAAGCATATTTTTCTGCTTGTTAATTAACCCAAAAAAGCATCAGAATAAATCTGGCAGTGGTCATTTTGGATTCAAACACCCATAGTGGTTGGGTGTATACGCGTTTGAAACTACGAGTTTGAAAAAATTCTTGCATATATAAGACAGTCCCGTAAAGGTCAGCCAAATTTAACAAATCTCAGCTCTATTGTTGCATATAGGGCCTCTACTTATAACCGTTCTTTACATGAGTTGCCCTATTTAAATAAATGCATCTATCTATCTATCTATCTACCTTTTGTAAGTTTTGCCATACATTTTTCCACAAAATAGACGAGAATTCATTACTTCGTTATCGTGACTGTGCTATTCTTTATTCCGGATCGTGCCTAAACCGTTGAAATACCTTATTCATTTTCCTTATTTAGACCTGTTATTTTAAATTTGTATACGGTTACTTTAATCATTATTCTGCTTCCACACTTCCACACCAGATGCCAGACCTCGAGCCACTGACCTTCAGAACGAAAGTTCCATTAGCAGCCAATTTATAATTCAGGTCCAGTTTCAGAGGCGGATCCAGGATTTTTCTTAGGAGGGGGTGCACCTGTTAGGAATGAATAAAGCACGTAGTTTAATTCTTTTCTTTGCAGAATACTAGTTATATTAGAAAGATGCAGGTCATCTAAAGGGGGGGGGGGGGTGGGTTGCGCACCCCCTGCACCCCCTAGATCTGCCCCTGAGTTAGGTGTAAATGCCACATAAGGAACGAAACTAAAATAAAGAAATTAAAAACTTACCGTGTTGATTAACTCTTCTTTGAGGAACTGAAAAACGATAAAAATCTAAGGTATTGAAAAGAACATCAATGAACACGAAATAAAGTTTCATGTGTATGCTTTCAGTTTAAGTTATTATTTAATAACTTAACAAAGGGAAAGCAAAAGCATCCTAATCGTTTAATAATCTTGTCTCGGTACGGTATTATGGCAAAAAAGCTAATTAGCACACTTCAATCCAAAGACTAAGGGCCTGTTTATATGGTCTCGGGTACCCGAGACAACCCTCCCCCCGAGTTACCCTGGGCGAGCTAACTTTTCACTTATTTCTTTTAAAAATTCAACCAACCGTTTACATGAGAATCGTAACTTGTCTCGGGGGGGGCGAGACAACTCGGTTGGGCGAGTTGTCTCGCCTCGGCAGGTAGGGTAACCCTGGCAGGCGGGACAACTTTTTCTCATATAAACACTTTGGCTCGCCTACCCGGGACAACTCACGATGTCCTGCGTGTCACGAAAAGCCAAGATTTTAGGTTTAAGGCCCGGTTCAGACGCCGAACTTTTCATGAGCCGAACCTAATACCTTGAATTAAGTACATGAAAAGTTTGGCGTCTGAATCAGTTATGAACGGCTATTTGAATTTGGAACGGCTGAGCCGTTCTTTTCGCCTGGCTCAGCCGGGAATTTCGGCTTTGGAACGCCTTTGATTCAGACGCCGAACTTTTCATGAGCCGAACCTAATGCATAAATTATTATAACGACTGGTGCGTGTTCTAACATCTTTGCCTGAAAATCGCTGACCTTTCGATTTGTTTCTCTTCAAACTGAATTAAGTTCGGCTAATTAAGTTCGGCGTCTGAATCAACAGGCGTATTTTTGTTAATTTGGGTCGGTCCAAATTCGAATTAAGTTCGGCTCATGAAAAGTTCGGCGTCTGAACCGGGCCTATGAACACAAATTCGTGTTAAAGAAGTAAAATGTTAATCAGCAAAGCCCACAGTGATCGAACGAATGAAAGAAAATCAAACGAACAGGTATACGATAGCTGTATTCAGATTTGAATATTTACGCAACGTTGTGAATATTTAAGTAGGGTCAACTTTTAACTCGGTCAGCAGGGACAACATTTCTCATATAAACGCTAGGCAAAGTTGTCTCGGGGGGAGGGTTGTCTCGGGTACCCGAGACCATATAAACAGGCCCTAACTTGACTGCCCATAAAATAGAAGCATTTGATCCTAATTAAATATTCCATCAAACCAAATCGAATTAATCAGTCTTCGATTAAACGATCGAAAGCATTTGGGTGGGCATTCTTGCAGCGTTTCTATAGAAAAATAAACGTATAAATTACAGATCATCATTATCGATTATTTTCGCTTAACTTGTTCATATCCAGTGAACGTATCGAAGAAGTCTTTCCTTGTAAAAGTGTAAATTGTTCACGGAAAATTTGGATTAAAAGTGATTAAACTATGCATGATTGTGTACCAGAAAGGATTTTTTTGGTCACAACAAATAAAGAAAATACAAAAGACGGCAATCCTGAACGGTCAAGTGATTAATAATAAATGAGTAGTATTATTTTATTTTTGTTTTATACTGGCCCTTTGTAAGTTAAATATCTCAACCAGAAACACTATTCTCACTGGTGCCATCACGCACAAACACTCCCAAATCCGCTAGAATTCTATTGTTTCTACACCCGTGCATCCGTGAGCCAGTAGAGGGTGGTGTTATGCGTATATTAGGTGGTTTTGCATAAATAGGCTGTCGTTATCCGGTTTATTCCTCTCTTCGTTTTAACGGCCGCCAGACGTCCGCTTGGCGCCCCTCCCTCCTCCCCGCAGCGATGACTAGACGTGTTCTTTCATTTTTGAGCTCCCGCTCCCTTTCGCCTCCGGGCTCGCTTCTTCCCATAACTCTTTCTAGCTTGGGGTGTTTGGGAGTGGAGGCTCCAGTGGGAATATATTACTATTAACTCAGCGGACGAGTTAGGCGTTGCTAGGGTATTCCAACAGGGGGTACAACATATTGGGCCACTCTGGGAACCCTCTGGGCGAACGGTTCACCGTTGCTGAATTTGATCTATATGATCTATAATCTTAGTTGTGTATTCTTTAGTATATTAGGTTTTTATACCGATTTTTGCCCTCATGCGGGGTAGGGCCTTTCTTTCATTTATATGTAATTCAAATACTTTATTAGGCTACTTTCGAAAAACTTCAACTTGATAGTGATGCCTAGCTAGATAGAGGCAGAAACAAACGAAATGAATATACAAGCTTATTTATTTCCTTTGTTCCTGGGTGTCCTCTAGGCCTCACTATCAAGTTGAATTTTAATATATCGAAAGGACCCTATTGAATTAATCCAAAATAAAGCTTGTTTTTAAAATATCATGTCTAACGGCTTTCCCAGCAAACAGAGCAAGCCTGAACAACAGTAATATATTCCCACTGGAGCCTCCACTCCCAAACACCCCAAGCTAGAAAGAGTTATGGGAAGAAGCGAGCCCTACGGCGGCCGCTTCCAGATAACTCAATAAATAACAGAATGATAAACCATGGGCAAAACCGAGGGAAGAAAACGTATCTCTCCCCACAACTCAAAATTCCTAACCTTACTCCTGACTTTTAGCCGCATGAGTTACAGGAAGGCAGGCCTGAAATTCTTAAGTTCATTAAAAGCCTTATGCGAAGACGCCACATTCTAGGAGGGGACGAAGGGACCGGGCTTGCTACACGGTGCTTTTCCCCTTTTAAATTACACCACCGGATGGTATGCATAAAAACTGCGCCCGGATTGAAGTCACAGCGAGGCCTCTTACATGGAGAGGCCCAATGGAGCAAAATGTAGAGGCCCAAAGGAGCAAAACGACGATGGACTAGTAACAAAAGGAAAGGGGAAAAGCTGTATCACCCATAAATGTAATAACGACCATAAATGTAATAAAAATCAACCATAAATGTAATACCAACCATTAATGTAATAACAATCAACCATAAATGTAATAAATGACTAACCATAAATGTAATACTTTTTTAACAATAAATGTAATAATCTGACTCACCATAAATGTAATACATTTTAACCATAAATGTAATAAACTGGCTATTACTATCAAATAAAGTTTGAAACTGCTTAAGTTGTTACTTGATGTCTTGAAATAGAGGCTCCACGTTGTAACGAAAAGTAACCGCATTTGAATCATTATGTAACGAGCTTCCAACTGCCAATACCAACTGCAGTCAATTACATGTATGAAAATCCGCTTAACAACTTCATGGTTACTTAAGATATTTTTGGTATAGTATGGCATGTCTGAGTGTCACTTCTGGAAAGCTTCAGATAAACCTAAATGATAATGTTTTTTGTGTAGGTTTCAACACTAAAACAACCGCTTTAGGAGTTTCTTCTCAGAAAGCTAGCAAAGCGTCCCACTCTCAACAACCTAGAAGATTTGAAGATATTACTATTCTTATATGTACGTGGCAACGAACCGTTTACAAAAAGTGCAATTTACGAAATTTCGATTTTTGTTGACCTTTCAGCACTTTGAAATGGAACATTCCGTGTCATGATGATACTTAAGGTTTGAAACTGACGAAGGAAGACAGTGATACTCACAACCTCAGTGCTTTAAACGGGAACTCAATGATAAGGGAGAGAAACCTTGAGATATTGACACTTGTCAAAAATCATACCCCTCAATATTTGGATATCAGGTGACCTGACATCCCTTGTTAATAAAAAAACTATGTGTCCGAGTTGTTTTATTTCTTTTCTGTTTCTCCTAAAGTTACAAAATTTATAGTTGTAAAAATTTCGACAATTTATATTTTGAACAGTTTAATGGCAAAAGCTAACAAAAATTGATAGTGGTTGACTCAACTCTGTCTGTCGTTTTTTAAAAGCGGACTTCTGGCTGTTTGCAAAATTTCTGACCATAAAGACTTGACTTACCCGTTAAGTATAACAACACAACGATAACGCAGTTTCCTGGAAGTTTATGAAACGATGAAATGTTCGTAACCAACAACATTATTGCACCCAACCTCAACAAGACTTGAAAACCCAGTAATAACAACACCGAGCACACACAATACTTAGGTAGTAACTTTGCACAAAGATAGTCAGTTATGTGAAAGCTGCCATCTGTCAGTTTTTCTTCCTTTTTTTTTCCAAACGATCTCTTTCACATATACCAACGTACCTACTCCAGCAAACAGAAGATTGATCCAAGCGTTTATCCAGTTTTTGCTCTTTATGTTCTCTTTTAATGCTAACACAAGTCCACTACTTTTCCCGTAGTTTTTTCAATTTCCTCATACTTTGCCAACCGACATGTGTCCCTGTTGATGCTTACCCTTGGCAATCTTTTCATATACTTAGAAGCTATTCTTTTGAATTTGCGTCTACGCCAACCATATAAACGTCCTTTAAAAATCGTATTTTTTTTATTGCTATCCAGGTTATTACATTTGTGGTTAAAAAGTATTACATTTATGGTGAGTCAGATTATTACATTTATGGTTAAAAATGTATTACATTTGTGGTTAGTCATTTACTACATTTATGGTTGATTCTTATTACATTTATGGTTGGTATTACATTTATGGTTGATTTTTATTACATTTATGGTGAGTATTACATTTATGGTTGTTATTACATTTATGGGTGATACAAAAGCTAACCGCGAAGCAGCCCCGAAATACCCCGTCCAGGGACAGAGCAATTAAGGGTATTAGATAACCCCATCGAAGACATACTAAGCGGTAGCTTTAATACAAAAACGCGAAACTAAAGATTTGACACACGGACGGAGAAAACTAAAGGTTACCCTATGCACACAGATGGAAAATTGTAAGGCTGAACAACTGAAAGTTTAGTGATCACACAGGGCAAATAATTGTAACAGAGACTTATACCGCAGACAAGAAACAGAAAGTTTTGTAGTCACACAGAATGAAAATTGTCACAGCGACTTGTCACACAGACTGAAAAAATGGAAGTTTTGAAGTCACGCAGGGTGAATAATAGTCACACAAACTTGTGACACTCAGACAAGAAAATGAAAATTTCTGTAGTCACACAGGCTGAAAAACCGAGACTTGCAACCCAGATTTTGTCACGCAGACTGGAAATGAAAAATTTTGTAGTCACACAGACTGAAAAATAGTCACACAGACTGAAAATTGAACGAAAGCGAGGCAGGGCGGTAAGGTCCCAAAACAATACACAGATGACCGTAACTCTCCCCATAACGCAAAAAGCTCTATTGCAAACTTTACGACCTTAAAGATACGAAGCCACAAAACAGTGAAAGGCAAAACTAATACAAACTATGGAAAAACCGGAATGAAATGTCGACCCCCCCCGGACGATGTAGGATAAGAATCTCATCTTTCTTTGGGTGTTCTGACAGAATGAACTTCCAGTAAGACTGGTGCCGACTCAGTTTCCCAGCCACAAAACTACTGGGATCTCGGATAAGAACACCTTGAGGAGTGGCATGAGCGATTCCCTTGGAAACCATGTAGGGCGAGAGGTTAGGGCCTGCAACGCGAGGCTCTCCCCCTTTCCAATTGTACCACTGAACAAAATTGGAAGAGACTTCGTCCGGGCGAAAATCATAACAAGGTTTTGCACGGGGGCGCCTAAAACAAAAGGACAACGAAAAAGGCGCCAATGAAACCTGATATAGGAAAGGGGAAAAGCCAACCGCGACGCAGCCCCGAAATACCCCGTCCAGGGACAGAGCAATTAAGGGTATAAGAAGACCCCATCGAAGGCATACCAGCGGTTAGCTTAAGGCAAGCGAAACAAACACAAAATAATTGACGAAGCAAACTTAAATGAGCCGTGGACTTCATACAGAACAACACTGAAATAATTAACAAGGCAAACGATCAAAGGCACTGAAACTCCAATATATGGCAAAGAAACGTAACTTTTAAACAGCCTTGGAGACTAATGGGCAATCCCTAGCAAAATGACCAACTCTTCTACAATTAAAACAGCGTCGGGGAAAGGTTCCCGGCCGGTAGTGCTGTGGCCTGAAACGTCCATCGCGACCAAATGAACCTCCAGGATAGGGGCCTGGACGCGGGACGACGGAATTGTCTCCCCCGTAAAAACTAACGGGGAGACCCAAAAACCGTCACACAAACAGGAACGGGAAGACTAAAACACAGACGCGATAACTAAAACTTGTAACACTGACGGGAAAACTAAATTTGTAACGCAGACGGGAAAACTAAACCTGTCACACAGACTTGTCACACGAACGGGGAACCAAAGTTGACACGCAGACGCGGGAACTAAATTTGTCACACAGACGCAAAAACTAAACTTGTCACACAGATGGAAAACTAAAGTTGTCACACAGACGCGAAACCCAAACTTGTAACACAGACGGAAAGCTAAATCTGTCACACAGACGCGAAAACTAAATTTGTCACACAGACGGAAAACTAAAGTTGTCACACAGACGCGAAAGTTAAATTTGTCACACAGACGGGAAAACTAAATTGGTCACACAGACGAAGAACTAAATTTGTCACACAGACGCGAAAATAAAATATGTCACACAGACTTGTCACACAGACGGAGAACTTAAGTTGACACACAGACGCGAAAACTAAATTTATCACACAGACGCGAAACCCAAACTTGTCACACAGACGGAAAACTAAATTTGTCACACAGACGCGAAACCCAAACTTGTCACACAGACGGAAAGCTAAATCTGTCACACAGACGCGAAAACTAAATTTGTCACACAGACGGAAAACTAAAGTTGTCACACAGACGCGAAAACTAAATTGGTCACACAGACGAAGAACTAAATTTGTCACACAGACGCGAAAATAAAATTTGTCACACAGACTTGTCACACAGACGGAAAACTAAAGTTGTCACACAGACGCGAAGGCTAAATTTGTCACAAAGACGCGAAAACTAAATTGGTCACACAGACTTGTCACACAGACGTAGAACTAAATTTGTCACACAGACGCGAAAATAAAATATGTCACACAGACTTGTCACACAGACGGAAAACTTAAGTTGATACACAGACGCGAAAACTAAATTTGTAACACAGACGCGAAACCCAAACTTGTCACACAGACGGAAAACTAAATTTGTCACACAGACGCGAAAACTAAGTTTGCCACACAGACTTGTAACACAGACGGAAAACTAAAAATAGTCACACAGACTGAAAATTGAAAGTTTGTAGTCACACAGAGTGAATTATTGTACACAGACTGAAAAATAATCACACAGACTGAAAATTGAAGGTTTTGTGGTCACACAGATCGAAAAATCGCCACACAGACCGATGACAAAAAGTTTTGTAAACAGACGGACGGAAAAATGATACGCCGAATGAGAAAGCCAAAACCAACTAACATAGACGCGGAGCGGAAAACATACCGCGCACGTGGCGACTAAGAGAACCATGAATTGTAAAATAAACTAACAAATTTAAACCCTGCACCAAAGGACACAAAAGCGGGAAGGGGAAACCGAACCACACCGGGGAAATACAAACAACTAGAGAAAAAACCAACCTCTGGAGCCACAACTGGTATAGCGTCGGTGGGAGCAGCGTCCGGAGCAACATTACGAGCATTAGGAGCAGGAAGAGCCGGGAACCGGTAGTGCTGGTTGTTCGGCCGCTGAAGCCGCCTGTAAAGGATTAACTTGAACTGCAGAGGCTGCAGCAACAGCGCCCGCAACAGGGTTCTGAGTAACTTGCTCCGGCATAGAGACTAGAATTACGAAGGCGCAGCGATGACTAGAAAAAGAAATAACGCCAAGCGGACGTCTGGCGGCCGTTAAAACGAAGAGAGGAATAAACCGGATAACGACGGCCTATTTATGCAAAACCACCTAATATATGCATAACACCACCCCCTACTGGCTCACGGATGCACGGGTGTAGAAACAATAGAATTCTAGCGGATTTGGGAGTGTTTGTGCGTGATGGCACCAGTGAGAATAGAAGATAATATGCTCAGTCGTATTACAAAACATCCTCGGAGACCCAGGGGCAGTTGGTTGGGGCGAGGAAGAGAAGGAAACAGCGAAAAAAAATCGGCCGGAGAAGGATGATCACATACAGGTTATTCGCAGAATAACCTCAGTCTATATATTTTGTCGCAACAAACAAAGACTGATGATGATAGTTCATCGTTCTTCTTTATTGATTTCTTATACTCCTAATGGTTTGTACGCTATTAGACTGTCTGAATAAAAATAAGGCATTTGTTAAGGTAAACTCGTTGAGTGTATGTATCTCATGTTCAGGCCGTCTCGGTTAAGTCCGACATGTTCTGGTTCTTGAGAACTGCTGGGTCCATAATGATAATAGAGTGTTAACGTTTACTTGACCTGTGAAACACTATCTAACAATTAGTGTGTGATAGTCCAAATTAAACAAAAGAAAACAATGGAATTATAGTCTAATAGTGCGTACTGTTCTACGAACTATTTCACAGGTCAAGTAGAGTGATATTACTTCATCTGTGAAATAGTTAGTGGAATAGTACGCAGTATTTTATAGTATTTTGTATTATATTTTATCATTGTATTTTATCATTGTATTTCATCATTGTATTTTATCATTTTATCATTGCCTCTGAAAATCCCCTTTGGGGACGTGGTAATAAAGTATGTATGTATGTATGTATGTATGCAGTACGCACTTTTAGACTGTAATTCCTTTGTTTTCTTTTGTTTAATTTTGACTATCACACACTAATAGGCCATTTGCACGATGGCGTCATTTGACTACAACTACCAGAATTCATTTCGTTTTTCCTTTCTTATTTAAATTTTTTAATCCCATTGCGGTTTAAATAACAATAGCCCTAATTTGCACTACAAAACAAAAAACTGAAGAATTCTGGTAGTTGTAGTCATATGACGTCATCGTGCAAATGGCCTATTGTTAGATAACGTTTCACAGATGAAGTAAAATCACTCTAAAACCACTCTATTTGGCAATGGTTCTCCAGCACTAAGTGGTCTAGTAACAACAAATCAGGTAATAATTTGTTTCATTCAAAATGGGTATTCACAGATTAGAATTTGAAATAGAAATAAACATATTTGAAAAATAAAATAAAATGTTTTAAGAAAGTGTCAAGTAAATTTCTAGCAACGACGTTTCGGGCTTGGCCCTTCATCAGGTTGATGACCGTTGTTTTGAACGCGACTTGTTTTATTTGAAAAATTGTAATAGCGCGCGCTAAGCAAATAGTGTATGAGCGCGCGCAGTTCAGAGGAAATGGAAAGCCGTGTTGAGCCCATGCGGCTGCATGGTGCCCAACTTAAAGATGGTTTCCATTTCCACTTGTTTCCTTTTGAGGTTGGTGCCGGTACATAACCTCAGTCCCCTAACGACAATGTCCGACAGTGAGTGGCCAGTAGAATTAAAATGTTCGGCAACCGGGAAACCGGGAGTGTTTTTTTGAACGCTTCGAAGGTGTTCACCAAAGCGTTCACGCAGACTGCGACCGGTTTCCCCGATGTATAATCGGGAGCATCGACGGCAGGAGATACAATATACCACGTTCTCTGATTGGCATGTAAAATGTTCACGGATGGTAATTGAAACATTTGGGCCACGGAGGTGGATGTCGGACGTGATATATTGACAGGTACGGCACCGGGGACGTAGACAAGCGAAGGTACCAGGCTGTTCGGCGGGGCAGTGGTCATCAGAATGCACCAGGATGTCTCTCAAATTCCGGTCGCGTCGAGAAGAGACGACCGGCCGATGTGGGATCTTATCCCGTGATCCCGAGACCAGGGGCATCTTCCCACATCGGCCGGTCGTCTCTTCTCGACGCGACCGGAATTTGAGAGACATCCTGGTGCATTCTGATGACCACTGCCCCGCCGAACAGCCTGGTACCTTCGCTTGTCTACGTCCCCGGTGCCGTACCTGTCAATATATCACGTCCGACATCCACCTCCGTGGCCCAAATGTTTCAATTACCATCCGTGAACATTTTACATGCCAATCAGAGAACGTGGTATATTGTATCTCCTGCCGTCGATGCTCCCGATTATACATCGGGGAAACCGGTCGCAGTCTGCGTGAACGCTTTGGTGAACACCTTCGAAGCGTTCAAAAAAACACTCCCGGTTTCCCGGTTGCCGAACATTTTAATTCTACTGGCCACTCACTGTCGGACATTGTCGTTAGGGGACTGAGGTTATGTACCGGCACCAACCTCAAAAGGAAACAAGTGGAAATGGAAACCATCTTTAAGTTGGGCACCATGCAGCCGCATGGGCTCAACACGGTTTTCCATTTCCTCTGAACTGCGCGCGCTCATACACTATTTGCTTAGCGCGCGCTATTACAATTTTTCAAATAAAACAAGTCGCGTTCAAAACAACGGTCATCAACCTGATGAAGGGCCAAGCCCGAAACGTCGTTGCTAGAAATTTACTTGACACTTTCTTAAAACATTTTATTTTATTTTTCAAATATGTTTATTTCTATTTCAAATTCTTGCTTATAAGTGTCACGCATCCTTGGGAATTCAATTTTTGAATTCGTTTGTTTTATTCACAGATTAGTGCTGGCAAAGCTAAATAATCATGATATTTCAATAATATAATCGGAGGTTTTAAAACCTGCATTTCAAAGTCAAAATTTGATTTTTTTTTTTAATTTTAAAACGTTCCATTCGCAAATTAATGGAGAGAAACTTGGTGCGTGGCGAGAAAGATGTTGCCGATTATGACAGGTTTTTCTATAAAATTAAAGCACTAAAAAATATTTTATAGTTGGAATGGTACAGGAAAGTTGAATTAGTTTTCCTCTTTGCTTCACTGTGGTGCATGTTCTCCCAATCATACATTTTTGTAGCAACCACAGGAAAGATTTTCCATCTCATTCCAGGTTTGTCAGTCCACTCTTTCTCTTTGCAAAGACTCTTCTCCATCCCTATCAAGAGCCACAGGTAGGTAACCTTTGTTAACTCCTATTTTTAAGCCTATTTGTTCTTTGAAATGTAACATTACCAAGCCTATAGCCACTCCAATACAGGGAAATAAGGTTAAATTTATCGTCAAGGCTGTACTTGGTGCTTTGTTTGTGAGAGTTACCCGGTCGGGATGTCTTGAAGCATGGAAACAATCATATGATGAGTTACTCAAGCCCCATTTTTCACGAAAACTTTCCACATGTTTGTAAACGTCATTCTTCGTTTTGCAATCCTGATAGTCTCGAAGTTTGTACGAACACTCTTCTGTGATCCGTCGTCGATCTCTAACGACCAAAGCTTCATACACCGATACATTGTCAGTGAAGGAGACGTAGATTTGAAGGCAAGGATAATAAATTGAACACTTTGTGTTGCTGTTGAGTTCAACGGTGCAGTGGCATTGTAATTGCTTGCCAGGATTCATATTCAGTATCGTTTTCGTCACGTTGCAGATTCCCATCTCGTATTGCACGCTTTCAAGTTTTGGCAGAGTCACTATAATCATTACAAGGAAAAGAAACAAGCCCGATGAAACAAGGATTGCATTCGCAACTCGTTTTATTTTCTTGACAGTTTTAGCTTGAGGTGTTGTGTCGTTCAAATGCCGGGTCATGATTTATATTATTTTAAAGCCTTAAGTTGTCTTCCTTGTGAATCCACCCGTACGTCCTGTTCGATTGTTTCCCTGTTGATGCAAAGAGCCAACGTTAGCACACTGAAGATAGCAAGGATCAAACATTGAATCGGAGAACTGAGAAGGGCCTAGACAGGGGCGTACCCAGCCTTTTTATAGGGGGGGGGGGGGTCCATCTTGTCTGAAATCAGTCACTCAAGACACACAATTCAGTTCAGTCACACAGGCAATCAAAACGCATGTGCATGTCAGGTTCAAGTGCCAACTATGAAAGTAAAAGCAACTTCCCGTTTCTCGTTTCCACTTTGAAACAGTTTGCTCCTTTCTCGATTTTTTTTTATAAGGATTCTGTTCTCAATTATAATGATGGTGAATTCTTCTTTTTTTTTTCTCGGAAGGGGTGGGGGTACCGGAACCCCTGGAACACACCCCTGGGTATGCCCCTTCTGAAGTATATTAAAAAGCTAACAAAAATTCTCCAGATTGTTTCTTGTATTTCTGTGGCTACATATTTTATTCTGCTATTTATTCTTGACGTGTTTCCTACAATAATACCATCCATCGAATAACTGCTTTGCCCCTTTTGCAGAAAGTTTTCAAAGCAATCAGCCTCCCTTGTCTTACTTCGAATAACCGATCGCCTGTCATGAACAACCCCACACTTCTTAACAAAGTGATTAAAAAAAACTGCTACTTATTTTATTCATATCCAGTCGATCATTCATGAAACCTCTGCAAAAAGAATTGTTATTAATTTTTACAGAACTTTTCAGTCGAAACAATTGCCCTAAAATCTTTCCTCGAATAATCGCCTCTCTTGAATAACTGTCTACATTTTTAACAAATAATCTTAATAATTGCTCCAGCGTCTATTTTTAGCCTGGTTTTCACATGTCGGGAGAATTCCAGACGATAGGGGATTTCGCTGTTTTCCGACCGTCCCAGATTTGGCCGACTTATGAAAACACTCAATCATAGACATCAGCTGTACCAAAATCATGGCTAGCGCATCAACAGAGACAATTCGCAAATAATATCAATTTTTGTCAAGCAAAATTTACAAAAGCAGAAAGATAGCTAGTTACTAGTGTGCACGGGGCACATATTAGTGGACATTCTTTTCCCATCTCGATGTAGAATTTTTATGTCAATTCTTTGCTTCAATTTGGCTCTGAAAACAAGTCTTGAAACAAAAACAGATGAATGATTTCTAACCTTAAATTACCACTGATACCTTTGAATTTTCGCCATGTTTGGCCCATGATGTGCAACATTTCGATTTTGCTTGAAAAGGAATTATTACTGTAGTGAAAAACTTACTGTAACAGCTATCTGGTTTGGTTTTGTTAACTGCTTACCACCGCTTATGACCGAAAATCATTCCTCCTCCCGTTCCCGAAAACTGTTGAGCTAATTTCCAATGCGGTATACACCTTATTCATAAATGGCGGCCGATTTATTATTCTTTTGTATTTATTTTAATTAGCCTCACTAGCCTCATTTTAGAGTATAAAATAAATACAAAAGAATAATAAATCGGCCGCCATTTATGAATACGGTGTATTTACAATGGTTTTGCATTCGACAACGCCAGTCAGAACTTCTGATTAAGAATCAATACTTGTTTTCATTACGTTAGAGCAATATTTATTTCATCAAAATATCTAGAAGAACTTTTGTTTTTAAACAAGAGGCTCTAAGCAGCCTTTACTCATGCGCATGCGTAAGAAACTTTTATGATCTATTTTAAACATAAGAAAATGTCCGACCTGGAGATAAGTTACTCCTTTCATTCAGTCATCATTCCTGCAAACCACGTTGTTTACTATTGAATGTTTTGGAAAACATAAAACCTTGAAGGCTGTACCACAATAATGAAGCCAGTGATTCTTCTAAGTCTTATATATACCAAACGTGAACATAGTAATGTATGTAGGGTTGTAGGAGATGCTGTCGTGACACGTAAGTAACGCTCTTTTACCGGAAGTGACAGTAGCCGGAAGTCACTAAACAGGAAGACATGAACCGGAAGTGCACAATTTAAAATATGCGTGCATAAATTTGCATGCAAAATCGTGACACAAAAAATAAAAATAATAATAAAAATAATAACAAGAAAAACGTTACCTCATGCCGCTTCGCGCATGAGTAATAATTTTGTGATACACAAAAATTACAATATGGCGGGTGCTTAGTAAGACCATTTTTCGTAAACTTGCACGTTTGCAGAATTATTAATTTATCATGTCAAAAAGCAAAAAAAAACCAAATAAGAATTAATAGCGCACATAATCATCATACTTTGCAACATTCACAACACGCACAGTATAGCTGTATTAATCAAGTTATTAACAAAGAGAAATCATTTGCATCGGTTTCTTGGTGTCAGTTTGATGCAATTCGAGGCTGATTCATCTAGTGAATTTTGGATCACATGGGTAATTAATCCTATTTGGAGTTTTGCTTTTTGCTTTTTGATATGACAACGTTATTGCAATTAGGTGTATATCCACCACGTATTTTTCTCAGCAAATTATTTTAATATTGCTTGGAATATGATTAACCCTGTTCACTTGTATTCCTCCGATTTCTTAACCTACTTTCTCGAAGGTAAAAATAGTGAGGACATATTAAGATAACAAAATTAAAGATTTTTTTTTACTTACAATCGAAACTGAACCAAAAAAAAAATATTTCTAACAAAGGATAGCCAGCTTTTTAAACACATTTGCATGACTGTGCTTAAGGTTAATGGTCAGAAACACGTCATCTGTTTTACTAATTGGCCGAGATTCCTTGCCGTTTGAAACGCTGTAAACCAGCAGCGTTTGAAATAGTAAATCCTACTGAGTCTTAAAAACATGGTTTTCTAGCTAACTGCATTGTACAGCTCTTACCTAAGGAAACATAGAATTTTTCTTGTGGCAACTTTCAGGCAATTCCAACGCTTTATTTACCTTTCCGTCGCTGTTACACGAATATTAAGCATTACCAAAATCCGGCATTGACAACGCAGAGAAACAACATATATACTCGCCTTACTGATGTATAGTAACAAATTCTTCAAATTAATCAGCGTTTCAGACTAACTTTCAAAGTAAGGTCTTGCCTTAATAGGTGGAAAAGCAAGTTTTCTTAATAAAATTATACTTACCTCAATCAAACAACACATCCAATATTCCTTCTGCGAATATTTAACTTTGGTATCCTTGTCGCGACGGCTATGAGCCTGGGATTAAAAATGACGATATTGCCTTGCACTGGCTTGCGGCATGCACAGGGTTTTATAATAAGGACAGTGATAAATTGGTAATATTTTCAATAGAAGGAAAAGGAATTTTTACAAGCGACGTTCGACTGCCTTGCAATTTTCCGAAATGTTAAACCTGTCGTGTCAAAGACTAATATTACCTGACAAGATACGTTGCCTAAATAAGATTTGAAGATTTTCTAATTTCGATCAATGTTGTGCAAACACAACCTAAACATCTGTCATTTATACGAACATTCTCGCTGTATGTTACAACTTCCTTGGAAACCGTTTCGCACACGGTTACTTCTTTTTAGATAAATTAATATTATCGGAGAATAGCTCGGAAAGTTAGAGATTCTCGGCCCTTAACAGGATCTCGGGATGATTTACTTTAACGATGAATTGATTAACGGAATTTTTAAAACCGCGTTTCACTATATAAATAGAGAAGAAATTTTTAGATTTAGGTATAAGTAAGCAAGCGAATATTCATGAAATTCATTAAAATTTATTGTTTCTAAAAATGCGGTGTATTTAATAGCCTGGCTGAAGATAATAACAAATAGCATTTGACTCTGATGCATGGCTTCTAGAGGATCCCAGAGAGTTCATTTTACATTTATTACAAAATATTTAAATACGCTTCGCCAAAACTGCACAGTAATTAACTAGAATTTTTCAATCTGAGAGCCTCGAGCAGAAAATGCAAATTGTGACGACAACAGGAAGTTTCAAGAATGTCATCACAAATTTGCATCAAAGTACGGTTATTTTCTCTTTTCTTGTAAAGCTCCCACCAGTGTTACAGGGTGCTTTACAGGTTAAAGAGTAAAATCGGTGTTCGGGTTGTTTGGAGGACTTTCAACTGACATTTCTCCTTATATTCTATCCTAAGAGTGCTTAATTCCCTTACAACATTACGGTGCACTAAATCTTACTACGTGATATTATTTCACCGAGTTGTTTATGCATGCATCATTAGAGTGATTTAACGTTGTGAAATAGTTAGTAGAATAGTACGCACTATTAGACTATAATTCCATTGTTTCCTTTTGTTTAATTTGGACTATCACACACTAATTGTTAGTTAGTGTTTCACAGATGAAGTAAAATCACTCTAGCAAAACAATCTTCAGTGTTATGTTTCACTCAAGTCAAAATGACCGAACCACTGTTAAATGTTTTAACGATTAGTTTCCTTTGATTCAGCAAGGTGCAAATTTGAAGCAAGAACAGACTTACCTTTTGGTCCTTTTGGAAGATGTCATCACCGAGGGCAAGCTCAAGCGAACAAAATGATGAGCTTAATTTACACGGGCTGTTTCACCAGTTTCGATTAATATACCGTTTCATTATCGAAGTCATCGAAAGAGAGTTATGTACCGCCGAGCCGGGTTTCATTTGAGTATAAAGAATAAGAATACCCTAAAAGTTTTGGTCTCAGTTGCACACAACACACATCATGTTCATTTGAACGAACACAATGGCTCCCATGTGTATCATGACACAAAGTTAAAGTTAGCATATGTGAATTGATGTTTTGAGGATTAATTGCTCTTTGTATTATTTGAGGTTATTGTTTGTCATTCGACACGCATCAACTGGCAAAAAAAACAAATTACGCAGTTCCCTTTTATAGAACAAACATTAGAAAGTTCTCTCCCACCATTATTGGACGATATTTTTGGAACGATCTTCCCCTTTCCGTCCGCTCTAAGCCTACTAAAAAAACTATTTAAGAAATCTCTTTTCAGTCATTACTTATCCCAATACTACATTGACTTAGTTGCTTTATCTACTCGTACTTATTGCTTTTATATGTGTGCGTGTGCGCGTATGTGTTTGTTTGCTTATTGTATGTTATTAGCGCGGCATTTTCTCCTTATATCCACTTAATGAAATAAGCTTTATATTTTCCAACTATGAGGGCAAGGTATTAGTTTAACTATTTTTTGTCCCTTTTCTCTTTATTTTTTTTAAGTATTCATTCCTGTAAACTTGTTAATTTAATTTTTGGAGAAATAAATAAATAAATAAATAAATAAATAATAAATTTGATTACCGCGTGAGTGATTTGCTTTTAGGAAAACTGTATCAACCATAAATCACCTAGTTGCACGCAATAAACTATAAATATTAACACGACGGCTGCCTTTTTCGATTCGATTCGTTGCAAAAATCACCCAACATTTTACAAAACACCCCATAACATAAATTCACGTGATAAGCATAGAGGTTTTGGATTGCTTGAAACGTGAACGTCATATTTTCATTAAACGGAAAAACTGAATTGAAAAATGCAGGATGGAGGATGGTGGAGGTTCAGGATGGAGAAGTGGATGGCGAATGGCAAGTTCGATTTCTTGACCGCCTGTCAATAAATCAAATTTCATAAACGGTTATCCACTAATGCTGCACTTTATCTTTAAACTAATGCTGTTGTTTTGCTCTTTGAATCTTTTGATCCAATCGCTAAGTTGCATATTTGGTGGCATTTGGCGATATAACTTGGAAATGACGTAATCGAATTTTTGTTATTTCGGCGGGAAAGTGTCCCTTTACAAGTTATTTTAAATCAAACTATGCGAAACTTTACTATCGCAAATTTAACCTGCAGAGCGGTTATATGCATAGATCTCACACGAAGTAAAGTGGAGATGAATAGCAAAGACTATCCCGAGTTTGACAAGCCAATCAGAGCGCACAAAAAGCACCATCCACTGGTTTTTGGTTCTATCTAATGTTTCTTATTTCTAGGATCAAGGAATAGTGGCTTTGATTGAAGTCAGGTGTGCGTCCCAAAGCTTATTTTGGTGGAAACTTCTCATAACGAGCTCTTTACACTTTCAGCATCCACGGCTTTAAAACTTCTATTCACATCATCTGAGCCTGAAATTAAAGTCAAACAAAAGCCAGAGTTGAAACTTGTATTTTTTGCTGCGCTAATTTTAACTGGCTAACGATTTCATTAAATGAAAAGAATTGTTCCAGTGCTTCTACCACAGTTTTTCCCTAAAATTCTCCTTTTTCCCCTACTAAAAGAGATACTTAATTTTAGACCAACCTTTGTTTTTCTGCTATATTTAGGTCGCCGTCGTCTGCAGACTTAAAAACAGACATGATTAATTATTTAGGTTTTTGTTGCCTTGTCAATAGTTCCAACGGGAGTCTAAAAGTAGCAGTTTGTCTAAGTTAAAGGAAAAGGCTGCCGAGACATCTTGCAACTTACTACAATATTTAATGCCCCTCCCCCTCCCCCTAGCATTGATAAGATAACACTAATAGACAAATTCGGCTAACGCATTGTTGTACCCAATTCAAACCTTCTGGGAATAAGATTCTTTGTTCACAATATTTCCATATAATTTCCATGTCAATGCTTCATTGATATGGAAATATGACGAACAAAGAGTTCTATTCCCAAAAGGTTTGAATTGGGTACAGCAATGCGTTAGCCGAATTTGTCTATGCAGTGCCCTAAAACAAAGAGG
Organism: Cladopsammia gracilis; assembly: GCA_022457155.1. NCBI lineage: Eukaryota > Metazoa > Cnidaria > Anthozoa > Scleractinia > Dendrophylliidae > Cladopsammia > Cladopsammia gracilis. The sequence continues at coordinate 242,384 of JAJGOT010000657.1, read as the reverse complement.
GTTAAAAGTGACTTTTTTTAATACGCCTCTTTGTTGTAACTAGCAATAACCTTTAGTTTTTCTTACTTCACAAATATTTCCCTTTGTTATTAATTGCTGTGATAGCTTCATCATAAACACAAATTGTTACTTCAATCGGTTGAAATGTGTTTTGGAAAATCAAATGTGTTTTTCGAAAAACATAATAATAAATAAATAAATAAATAAATAAAAGAATTCAATTTGACTCACTGAAAAAAAGGGGAGAAAACCCTTGTGTCATTGACCTTGTGTTTTCACTGTCTGCATAGACGCTTAGTGAACATTTGCATGTCCTTGCGTTGCTTCTAATGAAAACCATTAAATGCAAACGTGTATTAAATGCAAGTTACTTACTCGCTATCACCTTATGCATACGTGCATTTATTCTGATTGTCTTGATTATTTTGCAGCCAGCGCCCGAGTTACTGCCACCTGAATATTAAAAACAAAATAGTACATTATCCTTCCTGTCTACTCATTATCATTAAGATATGGAAAGGCCACCTCAGACGAGCAAACCCGTCTGTGTAGACTGGGAGTGCAAATGAAGTAAACAAGAGGGTGTGGAGGTAGGGACCGTGACTTGTCAGTTTAGGACTTAGCGCAAATGACACCCATGCATAACCACTTGAGTCTTACGTAATGCTAATTACGTCGTCAGGAGGGTTAATGAATATTCAAGGTTTGAATAGTGCTTTTAATCCTAAGCTCAACATTTAATTATCATTACAAATTTGCATTCATTTCCTTTAATGTAGGTTTTGCAAATATTTTATAATCCGCGCCATCATTGCCTGCGAGACAGCAGGAAGCTAAAGAAACCACTACGGCAACGCTAAGGAAAACATCATGGAAAAAAGAAAGTAAAATTTGTGCAAATTAGATCCGATTTTAAGGAAATGAAAACTGTATATAGAAATATTGTAAGACTTTGTCAGTTTTGCTTTACCAGTGAAGTATAAAGTATAAAGTATAAAGCAAGGCTGGTACTACGTAGAACATTTAACGCAACAATGACATGATAGAGCCCAAACTGAAAGCGAAAATGCAACCGTGGACAGCTGTTTCGGCCTGGTTGGGTCTCGTCAGCTAAGCATTGTGTAGCAGCAAAAAGATAGAAAAATAGCGATTACTCATGGTCACGCGCCGCTGTGACGTGGGTCAATTGGCAAACTTTTGAATGTGAGCTCATCTGTGGTCATCACCACATCGATTTGGTAGAGAATTGGCCTTCGTGCTAGTTTTTCTATTTTTTTGCTGCTACACCGTGCTGACGAGACCCAACCAGGTCGAAACAGCTGTTCACGGTTGCATTTTGCCTTTCAGTTTGGGCTCTGTCATGTCGTTGTCACGTTAAATGTTCTCCGTAGAATCAGTCTTGCTTTATACTTTCCTCAATTTTGTAGAGCCTTCATTTTCTACTGATCAGCAGCATCATAACTTGCGAATTCAGCCGCCTCTCGCCACTTCCTTCCGCAAGGGGCGTTCGCACGGCCAGAGGCGATGAGTGGCGGTTGTTTTCGCAGACTAGCAGCATCAGGGAGGAGCGAGTGCTCTGTAAACGCCCAGGATACTCATTCAGTTTATCTAATATTCCTACATACCTGCAGGCACCGGGTGCTTACCAGGTTTGTTAGCAATGGCAGCTTCATCTAACAAAGAAAATAATTTAAATGGAAGGTCAAATAACAACACGTTCTGAGTTGTTTTTGAAAATTCCCTCTACGAAAATAAAACAAGAAGTAAACGGTTTACCAAGGAAGGTCTCCATTGTATAACTCCAATGGTCCAAAGCTTCAAAATAGAGTTATTTTTTTCGGGTAGCAAGTAGAGAAACCCAAATTGTTATTCATCCATTGTTTCCAGATCGAATTGGAGTTTAGAAGTGTCGGTTTTTATGACGGGTGGTAAACCGAAGAAACTAGATTGGAGAAAAATCATCGGAGCACAGACAAGAACCCTCAACAAACTCAACCTCATGATGTGGCGTCTACTCCGGCAGGCGAGTGCTCTTACCACTACACTATTCCTACTCAAACTTACAAACTCAACCTCATGATATGGCGTCTACTCCGGCAGCCGAGTACTCTTACCACTACATCATTCCTACTCAAACTTACAAACTCAACCTCATGATATGGCGTCTACTCCGGCAGGCGAGTGCTCTTACCACTACACCATTCCTACTCAAACTTACAAACTCAACCTCATGATATGGCGTCTACTCCGGCAGCCGAGTACTCTTACCACTACACCATTCCTACTCAAACTTACAAACTCAACCTCATGATATGGCGTCTACTCCGGCAGGCGAGTGTTCTCACCACTACACCATTCCTGCTCAAAACCGGACAAGGCTACATTGCCGGATAAAAGTGTCACACACTTATTCTAACCAAGAGACGATTGTTGCTTGAACTGCATGTACTTCACTGTCTCCCGAATGAATTAACTTACCACATTTGTACATAAGTCGAGCTTGTTCTATATCCAGTTTACTGGGGCCTTTTCGCTGTCCAATATCGACAGAAGGATCCTTAGTCTTTATTGTTTCGACTCCAGGCCGATTATTTCCCTGGAACTTGGAGTAGTGCATAAGAGATCCAAAGTCATATTTCACTCCTCGACTGTCTATCACACTTTCTGTTTGCTTTTCGAAATTTTTCTGTGTTCCTTAAATAAAAAAAAAGAGATTCAACGTTTTGTCTTTTCTATGAATTGGCTCGGCAAACTGCGTGGAAGCTATATTAGACCTTGATAGTCTCTCTGGGCTACTCAATCTGCTGAGTTCTTTCGTGTTAATGAGTGATCCCCAAATGACGTAAAATAAAGGAACTTAATATCGGTATAAAACTGAACATAGTAGCTAACAACAACAAATGATTCATTTTGGAGGATAGTCTGAATTAGCAGGCAGTGTTGACTGTAGTTTGGATAATGAGTTAGCTTACTATTAAATAGACTGTAAAACAGTCGTATTTTTTGCGTTGGTACGAAAGCGCGCGGTCTTTGAACGAAAGGTCTGGAGCGAGTGTCAATATGGAGAGTGGGACTGGGGAGACCGCCCTACGGGCGTGTGAGGATCGCGCGCGCGGGTATCCACGCTTCAGATGCTTTTGGCGCTCGCGCCTTTGCAAGCGAGCCAGCGCAAGAAAAACGACTGTTTTGCAATCTAAATATTAAAGTAAACTGTGGTACTGCGTCAGTGGAAGAGTGGAACACTATCAGTTCTCTTTGACACTCGAAATGAAGCTTTTGAATCTTTTTATGGTGGCTAATTTAATTAATCACTTAAGATGATGCCTAATTTTATCAATAAATCATTATTACGTTCATGTAAAGGTTACTAACTACGCAAGCGTGTTTATACTCACCAGGCCGCAAGTTATCCCAGATTATTCTAACGTAATCATCCCTGTCGGGTCGATTCTGCTCGTGAAAAAACCCGAGTGCGTGCCCAAGTTCGTGAGTTAGGGCGCCTTGTTCACAGGGAGGATCCCTTCAAACAAAAGCACAACAACAATCACAATAACTACAGTGGAATCCCGATTTTTAGAATCCCCAATTTTTCGAACCTCCCATTATTTAAACCAAAAAAATCATTTCCCTAGGATTCGATTTTAATCAATTCCACCTTCGATTTTTCCGCGAACTCCCGATATTAAAACCAATTTCCATTTCCCTAGGAAGTTCGAAAAAAGGAATTTCACTGTCATTGCACGTGAATGACCCCGCAGTCACCCAAACACGCTAGCCACTTCAAGATGTCATTGCAAGTAGCGAAGGAATGCATGCAAGCAGCTTCTTAAATTGAGAACAAAATATACCAATGGAAGACATACGGATATCTAATCGTTTTGATAACATTTTTAAAGCTTACGGAAGACTCAGTCACATACTCTGTCGTTTAAGGTATACATCAGAGTTTCAAAAGAAGCTGACAGGAAATTTATTTTAGTAAATTTATTTTAGTGTAACTCACCGAGTGAAACGGCCTATAGATACCTCTTGACGGTCACCCGTATAACCTACGTACGACCAACATCTTAACAAAAAGAAAATCAGCAGATCGATCAGCTATTCATGAAAAGAACTAAAAGTAAAATATTAAGTTAATTCATACATTAATCATGCGCAAAGGTCGTCAGGTTGGTCCGAGATCGTATGTATGGTTACGTACATGGTCCGACCTGTAGAATGCCAATGAACCGATGCCAATAGCTGCATGTAGCGAAATTAACAAAACAAACAAACCATAGATTGAACTTACTGGCATATTTGATGATATTGATTAACAATAGACGGACAAAAATTACACTTACAATAAACGGATCGAAATTGACCAATCCGCACTGACTCGAGTTTGGACAACCAATAACATCATCGGCTTTCCGTAACTGTCCAATCACAACACAACCACCACAGATATTAATAACAACGACTGACTCGCACAAATTGTCAAAATGTAGTCAATCTCAACGGACAACTGATGCTCCTGGCCTCGAACCGTTTACTGAACTTTGTTGTCTTGATAGAACTGTTTTCTGTGTCCCTTATAGGTTGTGGAAGTTCTCTTCACAGTTTATGTAGGGTAGACCCAAATAAACGTTTTCGACTTACCCTTTGTTATAAATGAACTGAAGGTATCCCTTCTCCTCTCCCCTCTCCTTAAATTTGACACAAACGTGTTTCTCCCAGTCCTTCATCGAGTTTCTGATCAGTTGTTTTCCTTCAGCATCTGTTTAAAATAAAAAAAAAACATTCTAGGTAATAAAATAGTTTATTTCTCTCCCCAAAATAATGCGATACACCCCGTCCAATCAAATAAAGCATGTTGGATAAGTGTCCTTTGTAATCAATCAGGAACAAAAACCAATCTGGTTTGTGCTTGTGCGCCGTTTTCCCGCGCTTGCATGATGTTTATTCGTTCTGATTGGTTTCTTATGTTGTTTGCGCTCCTAGAGTAGAACCATTCATATAAGGGATAAGGAGTAAAACTTTCCCGTGGTGGTGTTTACCATGCTGTATAATGTAGTACTGTTAACATGTACAACGGATAGAGTGAAGTAGAGGCAACTCGTTTCCGGCCCTATTTAACCAGCTGAGGGAGAAAGGAAAAGTTAATCAACACGATGGTTTTAGCTTCTGATTCTTTTACTGAAATCCTAAAGTGTAACTAATCAATTCAAATTAAAGCTACTCAGCAGTACTTTTCTGTGGTACAGTTTATTGTGCTGTACAAGGTGATTCTCCATGGATGAAATTCTATATAAAGTATGGTCATTCAAATTAATATATACCATTGAGTGGTTACTTTCCCGTGATACTGTTTCTTTTACAACTTTTTTTAAATTAATTTTGGTAATTTTGTCCAGTTTCGATCATAACTCAGCGGTAAAATACTATACCTATATCTCCACGTATCACAAACGGTATGATACCGTCTGGCCAGAGCTGAGCTGGGTTACGAATGGCTCCTCTGGTGTGGGCTTCTTGGTCCCAGAAATTGCCAGCTTTATGTGTCCAAGTTTTCCCCAATGCCTGGACTTGCTCGTCTGTTAAAGCCATGTCTCCCTCGTACAGTGTGGGCACATCATAAGTTACTGTATGCAAACGAAACAAAAAAAAAACAGCTGCAACCGACGAGAAATATAAACAATTTAATAAGCCAGTTAGCGTTTTATTTCATGATGTTAATTCGACAATGATGCTTGAGTTTACGTTTCCCTTTCTTGTGCGCGAAGCACGAGAAGGAGAAATGAAAAGAGCGACTCTCGCATTCACGTCGATGTTATCTAAAAATTTCTCTCTATTTTTGCAACTAAGTCAGTTATTTAAACCGTCCTATTTCTATGACTGCCTAAGAATTTTGACTTTCCCTTCAGTAAAACATTATCTGTAACGCGATTAGTTTGACCTGACCATGTGCAGGGAAATATTACATTTGTAATATTCCCATGACGGGTATACTGATTAAAATGTAATATTCCCCTAGGGGAATATCAGCCCCGCTCTCCCCTGACACAATCAAAGCCGCCACCCAGTTGGCGGGGTTCATTCAATATAATCACCTGCGAGAACAAAAGAGAACGAGCCATATGGAAAATAATTTATGTTTGCTGTAGTTTGATCTTTTTTTACTGACTGGCGAATCATCAATATTTTTTTTACACCGGATGTTATTGGGATCGATAAGTACTTTGAGAAACAGTACTATTTGGAACTCAGAAAAAATTCTGTTAAAGCAACCTAGCCTTGCTGGGTGTGCTTAAAATTCATGTTAAATTAAGGTAAACAACCACCTGTTTCTTGTACCAGATGATACGCTTTATGGTTCGTGACAAATCCGAAAATAATGGCGTACTTATAAACAAACAATTACAGGGCACTATATCACTGTATGTTATGAAAATGTAGCTATAATGTTTATTTTCAAGGTATTTAAAGTACTTTTAACCGTTCTCGCTAATAAAGCTCTAGTCGATCGTATAAAAATCAGGTGCTTCTAACTTTCGAGTCTGTGGATAAAAATCTTTAGTGTGACTATTCAAATAAAAGCTGTTGAGAAGCATTTTTATGTTACACTTTTTGTTTTCAGCATTTTGTAAAATGATTACTTGATATCTCAATTTTTGAGCTCGAGCGCGACAAATCAAAGGACTAAGGCAAGACTTAACAGTCAAGGAAGCCATTACCTTATGATAACTGAAGGTGCATTATTGCCACTTGACACTTCAAACTAATAATGACCTGTAACAAAACGAGCCTGAAAAGTAAAAAACACAAACCTTTGGGTCGAGCGTGAATAGCAAAAAATCCCAGAGATAAAAATAAGCAACGTTTCAAAAGCCCTGTCATGTCGAAAGACTGCCAAACAACCATTACCTAATACAAAATTTATACTTGAACTGAAAAGGTTCCATGTCTATAACCGTGCCTCAAGATGATTAGTTTGATCTTGACCAGGTTGTCAACTTTTCTTTTTGGTAATAATTAAGGCAATTGTTTTCAAGTGAAAGTTTTCACTAAATCAGATCAGGTCAAGCTAACTACATGTATTGAAAACTAGCCTGCAATGCAGGCGTTATTAAATGATGGAGCGAAATTTCGAGGACGCGCGCGCGAGGGGAGAAAGGGAGAGGAAACGCCTGCAGCGGAGACACTAGCTGTCAAAAAAATAGATACGCCCCCTAATCTAATTACGTGACAGCGCTGTATCAACTGTCAAAAAAAAATAGATTGACATGAAACCGCAAATTGAAATAAGATATTTTTTCGCGGAAATAAGCCGAATCTTTGCTGGAATTCTATAGCATGTCGACATCAAATCGCGGTAGGACCGGGAGAAAGCGAATTGATGACAATCCTAATGTTATCTGCCGTCTTTGTCGTAAAAATTTGAGAATTACGTAACTATAAGCTTAATAAATATTACAGTTTCGATTTTCTCAAGTGTGTTAAGGCTTGACTCAACCAATAATCTGGTGTATTTTTATTTCAAGTAAAAGCATTTATCTAATCTTTATGAAACTTGGCAAACATATTGTTATTCGCGTTTGTATCCATTTGATCAACTTTTTCTTGTCAAGTTTCAGTCACGTGACTTGCATTTGCGTTATAACGGTTAAAATCTTTCAACGAAAATGGGGAATAGATGGTCACATTATATTCAACTTGTTTATTCCTTTTTCTATGACTCCTAGTAAGGGCTTAATAATGCCGCCTTTTAATCGTGTCCATGTGTCAACGGAAACCGCAATTAAGGAAAACAGGTCACGTGACATAACAAATGTCAAAATATCTGACAAGACATATGATGGATACCGCCTTAAAAGGAGGAGTTACATTGGAAAGGACCTTTCGGACATTTTGATGGCGAAAGTTTTCAAACTTTCCGATTGCAAACGTTCCCCATTTCAAAAAACGTGTTTCGTGACGTCATCAATCAGGAAATATCACGTGATGGTTGATGAGACTTTCGTTTGATCGAACAAGTCAATTATTTATTCCCTTAAACTCCATGATCAAGGAAAGTTATTATATCAAGAAAGAATGGGGTTCTTTAAAATCACTGCAGTGGGTCCTTTAAGGATAAAAAATCCAAGCCTCAAGTCACTTGAGTTTATCCAAGCTAATTTATAGTACATGTCGCAGGAAATTTAAAAAGCGGTCAAAAGAAATAAAAAATACGATATAAACAAAGGAAAATCGACAAATAAATGGACCTTACCTTCAGGAAAGAAGGATCGCAGCGTAGCAAGTTCTCCAAAGGAGGCACGGAACACGTTTCCTTGACATTTATTGTTCGAAGCATCAGACCTAACGGCGAAAAATAAGCTTTCAGGGTTTAGAGTTGCATAAAGCAAACGATGCAAATTTGAATAAGTGGCGAACACGCTTACCTCTGCCCCGTTCACGAGTCAACTGTGTGACTTAAATAAACAGTAAACCCTGCCAAATTTTCGTTGAACAAAGAATCTTGAGATTTCAGCGAGTTGGTGAATCTCTTGTCCAACGCGGCTTCAGCTGACGCGTACACGATGTGGTATTTTCCTAGTTCATCCAAACAGTCCAGTTTTTCATTTAAATCACACGCTGTCATTTCCATTGAATTAACCTCCACTACTTGATCGTGAATTACCGTATTTTCTCAATTAAACGCGCCCGGCGTTTATTTCAAATTGGCCCGGTGGACCCGGCGTTTCTTTGAACTAGCAGTTTTTTCTCGCCCGCCATTTTTTAAGAAAGGATTATTATTCATTTTTCTTGGCAGCTGTGTACCTTGCCCTTTAATCTTAAGTTAATTATACCACAAATAAACGTTTGAGGGGCTCACTTACAACTTCCTCTATTATACCCGGCGTTTATTCGGGGCCCGGCGTTTAATCGAGAAAATACGGTATGCTTTGTAGAGGGGAAACAACCGCAATACAAGCGAAGCCTGTTCCTCCTTGTCGTCTTCTTTGCACCCCAACCATGAGCACAAAGAGCTGGAAAATCAGACTTTTTCCAAATCCAGTTGGCAATACTTTCATCACATCTTTTCCCTCAAAAAGATGGCGCAATGCTTTTTGTTGTTCTGGCTTCAAAGTATACGACAATCCCTTTGAACTCAACCCTGTCAAAACTTCGTGCAAGCACGATTCAAATTATTCTTCTGACATGTCATCTGTTTCTGATAACACGCTGCACGTGTTTTTTGTTTACAAGACTCGAATTTCCATTGACTGACAGATGTGACAGATAAATTCCCAAGGGGCGCTCTAAGCCAATGGGACTTTAACAGAGAACGTAAAAGACGGAAAACTAGTGTCTCCGCTGCAGGCGTTTTCTCCCCTCCGCGTGTTCCCCTCGCGCGCGCGTCCTCGAAATTTCGCCCCATCATTAATAAATGCCTGCATTGCAGGCTAATTGAAAACAAAATTGAGTGAGTATTCGATATACTTGAACACTTAACGTGATATTTAACTATTATAGCGCGAAAGCGCGCGTGATATCGCCTAATACTTAGCCGACGAGGTCGTAGGCCGAGTCGGCTAAAATTAGGCGATATCACGCAAGCTTGAGCGCTATAATAGTTTTATAATTCAACACATTGATAACAAAGCACAGTTTGAAGAAATAAATATCGCCGACAAGCCTTTTATTTTAAAAAAAAAGCTTACAGATGTTTTACCGCGCGAAACTTGCAACATCACACATCATGAATGAAAGTGGCACCTTTGTCAATATTGTGCAAGCTTGAACACTATAACAGTTTTATAATTCAACACATTGATAACAAATCACAGTTTCGAGAAAAAAATCATTGAGCTATACAACCTTTCATTAAGTAAAAAGGCTAACTACAATATTTTACCTCGCACCATTTCTTAAACAACAAGCAATGAATGCCGAAACTTTTGCCAAGCTACACAATCAGTTGACAGTTTCTACGAAGAGCTTTCGTCTACTCAAAGAACGGGACAGAGTAGTGACTACAAGAATTAAAACACAGTAAAATGGCATAGAATGTCTTTAATAGTTACAAGTGTTTCGTATCTTAAAAAGTTCAATTCAGAATCAAAACAAATTGAACAAACACACGGCTACGAATCTAAACATAGCGGCGAAAAGTCGGAAAGAACTGCAGCGTGGACAGTAAGCTTACAAAAATTCACAGCTAAAGGATACAAGAAATGGTTAAAACATCGTACCTGTAGTTGATTTGGCTTTTTAGTCCCTTCCATAAGCACCAAATTTTCAAACATCGAAGTACGAGCTGAGTCGATCAATGTTGTTTACAAACTTGGAATGCTCGTTTTTTAGCCCCACAGCCGTAATGACGAGATCAGAAGCTTTTCTGAAGAAACATCAAGTCTATATCATATTCCAGAGGTGATTACCAAAGGAATTTCACGAAAATTGTGCTCCTTCATTCACTTCTTGTCGAGCGGTTAAACTTTGAACCAGTTTTCATACAGCTACGCCAAGAAACAACACTGCGACCGCGACAACGCGAAAATTTCGCGCCTTTTTTGTCCAATCATGTGAACAGTATTTTTCTCTTTTCTTTTCTTCTCTTTTTTCTTTCTTTTCCCTTTTTTAACTAATAGTTCACGCACTTTTTCGCCAAAAAACACGAAATTACAGGCAGCAATCATTTTCACTTTCTTTCAAAATGCGAAATTTACCGCCATCGCTGGTTATATGTCATGTAGACATAACGCATATCGAAAACTTTTTTACCATATTTGGGCAGTGTATCAATGTGTTGAATTATAATTTTGTTTGTTTGTTTATTTGTTTGTTTGTGGCGAAATGAGTTGCACGTGTACTGGCTTCTGGTGGCCACAGATGCAACTGATCACAGGCAAGAATTATTTTTTTGTGATCTGATATTTGTCTGGGTGATCTCTTGCCGCCATTTTGAATACCGAGAAGACCCTGGAAACGAGTATGACTGCAAGTCCAAGTATCACGAGCCGTTACGTTTGACTGCTGAATGTTAATTCCGATAAATACCGCTCACAGTCATTGAAATCACGAAAAATGTTCAGGGTAATTGCTATCGTCTACAAAAATCAAAGGCTAACAATATGCGCAATGGCAATCCCCTTTTCTATTGCTGTTCAGTGTAACTGAGTCCATGCATAAAACGCATATAAAAGGAATGGCGTCTCCTTCATTTCACACCGTTGAGTGTGAAATGAAAATTTAGGCGTCTTTAAGTCATGAAACGTGGTCAACACTGAGCGTCCTAAAATTGGCTTTAAAAGTCTCATCAAACCAAGATATTGCCTAACCAAAATAAAAAAAAAAAAAAACAGAAGTTCATAAAGACTTCTGATATAACTTTGGTAATGTTTTTCCAAATTGCGACAGTAATGGTATTAATAATAATAATATTTATTGCTTATATTGCGCATTTTAACATTGTAATGACGTAGAAATGAAGTTGTTTGTCAGTTGTTAACGCTTTAGTAGTTAATTGACAGATGAAGATGACTGAATAGCCAGGCCAGACTCCTTTTATACCGGAAATACTACTGGCTTCCGGTTTAGGATAAGTATATGACTGATGCATTATGAGAATGAAATGAAATTAAGAAATGCACTGTAACAAGTGCAATTAATACAATTGCGAATGAAGCCTGATACAAATTCAAGTTTATAGAAGGGATTTGAATGATGGCGTCGTATGTTGGTAAAAGGTAATTGGGCGTTCACATAGACCTTATTGCAGAAACGTTGTCAGGAAAACACCATAAACCCGAAACGATACGACACAATGGAATTCTGGGAACAAGGGAAACAAGGCTTGTCAACATTCGATATATTGATAGCGGAGCCCCATACTCATAGAACCCATGGCCGTCATTTTTCATGGTCATGGCCAGCGGAATGTTTCGCGGGCGGCGTCTGTTACATGTGTCTCCGTGTGTCCGAGCGTCGCGCAAGGCTAACTCGCGGGCGAGTATGACGTCGCAAAACATGCGCGAATGACGCCACATGCGGGGCTACACAGTCGTCAGCTCGGTAAACACTTTAAAAGTTGGATCTTTCGCAGTGTTTAGTGGAGCAGTAAAATCGTTATTTCACTGCATTTTTTCGTGGTTTGCTACTCAAGACAGGGATAGTAAATAAGGGATACTCAGAAGCCGCTTTAGTGGGAAAAGAAGAGCTTTCAGAGATAAAATCTTGCTTCGAGGACCTTCATACGTTTATATCAATGCGGAAGATGTTTGTTTTTATTACGGATTTCAGAACCAACGCGGAGATTTAAAGAATTTTCAAGCAAGCGAGGGACTTAAAGGTAAAACAAATTACATTTTTCGATGGAAATTTATCTTGATATCAATCTGTGATTGACGTTTTGTTTGCGTTCTTGGAGAATTGTTTATAAATGTGTAGCTTAATAAATTCGGTTGTATTAATTTCTTGAATTTCATCGAAGACACTGCTCTGCCTCGATGCGCTATAAGCTTAAATGGAACGCGTTTTGCTTTAAAACATAAACTAATGGAGATTTTAATAAAATTTTTCGAAAGAAGATTGTGTTGTCCATTTTTATGTGTTTGTTCATTCATTACATAGATTGAAAAGCGATTTTATGTAAACAAAACAAGACTTTGATTTTATACTCGCGTCGCCTTATGCAAATATGTTTTTGTATTTTTGCATTTTTGATTTCCAAATCAGTTTCTCGGACATTTTTTGACAAGCAACAACTGTATTTTATTCGGAAAATAGTCGTAATAGTTATTTTAGATAGAGAAAAATTTGTTTATTGTGAACTTCAGTGTACGGTGTAGATGTACTGTGCAGACGGTCGGGTAATAAGCTTACTGTTTTTGAGAATTGCTAAAATTGAAAAATAGCCCGGTCGTCAATCTTAATTTTTGTGCTTCCGACCCTTCACCTAAGTTAAGTTTCATCTTAGTTAAGCTTGTTCAGAGGGTCTTCAGAGGGCAACGCTGTTAGGCCAAACCTAACTATATATATTATTTGATATTTATTCCTTCAGAAAAAATTTCCAGAGGTCGATTTTGGGCATGCTGTGTTGATAATAATGTGCAATTTATCTGAGAACATGACGTTTTTTTGTGCTTCCCAGAATATAATATATTCGGTCGTGTCGTTCATGGTTTGTACTCTTCTCCCGACAGCGTTTTTTCAATCAGGTGTATATGTTGTGGTGCAATTTTGTCCTTGGTGCAAATGTTATTTTCCTTTGTTTTTGCCGCTGATGGAAATGAATGATAATGTTTGATAATGAGTTTTAAAGGCCCATGTTCACCAAATCTGCTTTGCGCGCTTGTGTTTTTCTTTTGAGACGGTTCAATTGTTCATCTAGGGTTATGATTGGCTGGCACGTCAATTTTTCGATTTTTCGTTTGTGCGAAAATCAGCCCGGGCGCGCAAAGCAGATTGGGTGAACATGGGCCTTTAAACAACGGAAAATAAAATTTGCACCAAGGATAAAATTGCACCACAACATATACATGTGTCATAGGAATAAAAGTGATAATAATAAACATAGAAATGAATAAATAAATGAATAATAAAGGATAATGCTCGCAGTAATGGCCGCAATTTCATTTGACCGCAATTAATGAAATTGCGATTAAAGCCTGAAGATAGGTCATTTAGTAGAGTATCGCGCCAGCTCAGTATGTGGCTGTCATGGGTTCAAAGCTTCAATTTGTAATTGGATTCATTTGCGATTTCAGTAATTGAGCCCATTCCTGTGAGGATCGTTCCTCCATTATCATAAATGAATTACAACAAACATGGACACGAGCATAATATTTCGCAACTTTTAGCTGTTTCCCAGTAGTAAATCAAGTCGGTGATTCACACAATTGTCTGGAATGTCTACTGGCCGGCTCACTTATAAATTCGAACATCAAACACTTTACTTTCTTGCCTTTTTCTTGCTCTATCACTGATGCGTCATTAAAACTCCAATAAACTAAGAAAATAATAATAATAATAATAATAATAATAATAATAATAATAATCAGTTTAATTACTCTTTTCGTACCCTGGGTGCCAGAGGTTTTTATTTTTTAGTGAAAACGGCGAGTTTGAGCGGCGAAGCCGCGACTACGAGGCGCAACGCGCCGAGAAAAAAATAAAAACCTCTGGGCACTCGAGTACACAACCTCATTTCCATGCGATTTGTGGATCGGATATCTCACCAAACCGGTTTTAAGCCTTGGGGACCAACGCGTGTCTGTTTGTTTACATTAAATCTGGTGACAATATTCCGCGGTCGAGACAGAAATATTAAATCAAATCCACTCCAGTGGAAAAGATACATCGATGACATAGAGTTGAGAAAAAGGAGATAGAAGATTTTATTGTCCTAGCAAACAAACATTAATCTCAGACAAAGAAGTAAACTTTCTGGATACAACCGTTTTCAATGGCGAGAGATTTAACAAACAAAGAATCCTTGATATCCGCACGCAATTAATCCTGTCACCTACCAGTGGCCAGCGAAATCGTTCAGCGAGAATACCTGCAGCTCCAAAGCATGCCACCGTGCTAGAGATAAAAATTAAATAGAGATAAAAATTTTCCTCGTTCAAACAAAACTCTAAAGATCACACTCCACGATAACACGAATTAATAAGTCGTGTCTGGCCTGTCAATAAATAAATAAATTTCAACAGCGCTTCTTTCTGAACTGGCTTTAGTTCTCTGATATTTTGAAAGTTTGGATACTTAAGAGTAATCCACAGCGTTTCTTAAAGATCGCAAAAAGCCGCCATCTCTATCTCCGTCCGCCATTGTTGTTTGTGTGGCTTCACTTTGGGAAACCGGTTTTTCACGCGCCCGTGGCGAATTGCTTTGGTCCAGCCAATCGAAGTTGCTGTTGCATCATTAACTCCGGGTAGAGTCTGGAAACAAGTAGGAGAAACCAATCAGCGACCTAGTTCAGATTCTGAACTGGATCCTCGCATGGAAATGAGGTTGTATATTCGAGTGACCAGAGGTCCGTCTCGCGAGCTTCTTCTAACCGTTTATGCGGTTAATTTCACTCATATTCAGAGAACCAGATACCACGCAGCTCTTTACAACCTCTAATTTCATTGGACCTGTATACCACGCAGCTCTATTGTTGTTAGGTCTAGGGTCTATTGTTAGCCATTGTTGTGTTGTTTGTTCTATTGTTTTCTCAGCAAATCAAAGAAGACCTTGTAAGAGCTGCGTACTGCCCCCAGAGAACGGACCTCTGGATCCAGGGTGCTCTTTTCGTAGCTTCTCAGCTAAATTACAAGATTAAAAAACGATTAATGCGTTTAGAATAAAGTACACCTTGACAAAATTTAGTTCCGACAAAGGTGTTAGGCGCGGCGCAATTTTCTCCTTATTTAGATCATATTCGGCTGGAGTGGAACTAAATTTTGTGTAAGATGTACCGCTATGGGTGGTTTTCACGTTACGTCACGCCATGTTGGTGCACACCCACAAAAGAATTTTAATGAACTTCTCTTGTTATGTGCACCAACATGACCGCCATGGCCTTTGTCATTTGCGTCCCACAGGACTGAAGGTCACGTGAGTGAAAACCATCTATATCTAAATGCATCAATTGTTTTTCTTCGTAGCCTGCAATTAATAAGCTTTAAGAAAATGTTTAGTTTGTTGGGGTTTCCATAAGGCATAAAGCAACTGAAAAGGCGCAAAAGCAGACTGAGGTACCCTGATACATTAAGTATACGCTGCACCTTCCGCCTCTTTGATTTAACACAACAGCTTGCCGATTACTTTAAATCCGCCGCTTGGTGTTAAACTTCCTAAACGCTTTTCAATTAGTTTTGGATTCAATAGAACAGAGTTAAGTAGACTTTTAGTTTAAGCTGCAGTTTCCGCCATAAACTCATATTCTTTTAAATTCGTCAATTTATTTTCAAACGTATTTATTTTATTTTCTGCGGCTTTAATAATTATTACTCCCTGGCAGTAAATCCACCTGCGTTTTCCATTGATGGTATCCCAATGAACGTTTATTTGCCTTGAACAATGATCAGTATGCGAATTTAAATTTAATGTACTGCAGTTGGCGACGGGATATCTGCCATGAAAAGGAAAAATAAGTCGGAAGTCATACACAGCAAACGTAGTGAACTATTTACAGCAACGTTAATTCTAGTGCAACATACATTTTAAACTTTGATTCGTTTTTATTTTTACAGAATCATCTTTTTAGATAAAATGTCAAACTCAAGGTTTTGTCTACAGTAATCATTTTGGGCATGTTTGCAATGACATACCTTTTTAAAAAATAAAATTACTACATATTTATTTCTGCCCTTGATTCTCTTCTCATAAAAATCCTTTTGAAGTTTTTTCGGTAATTTGAGCTCTGAAAGCCATAGAAAAACGGATTCAAACAGGAGTTTAAGTACATGATTAAACCAACAATTCGATAAACTTTATACAGTACTTCGTAGTTCTCTAAAATTGATTGGTAGGGCTGAAAAGCAATGTACATCTCGAACGTCAAAAATGGAAGGTAGCACAGGTAATAAGCTACCGACACAGTCATAGATATTATGGCGAGTTTTCGTTTTTCTTTCACGGAAGAGTGTTGTGTAGCGGCAGTTTTCACTGAACAAATTGCTTTCTTAACATATAGTCCTTTAAGAATCTGAAAATAACAAAAAAATAAGCAACTAGAAAAGATCCCTGAACAAGCAACTGTTAGCGTAAATAGCCATTTCAGCTGTCCTGCTTTTTCAAGAGTCCATGGATCGAGGCATCTTCTGAATTGTTGGTCATATTCACTGATTATGAACCCGGGAAGAGAGGATATCACCGCCATGATCCAAATAGCGCCAACAACATAGTACATATGCTGATTTGTGGTTACTAATGCTTGTCTGAAAGGTTTAACAATCGCGTAATAACGCTCCATTGCTAACACCACCAAACTTTGGTATGATACCCCAACAGTCACACATGTTACAGCGTAGCCCGTGAAGAACTTGCAGACGTAGTTGGCTGCTTCTCCAGAAGCGTGGTCGCCCGAGAGATTGATTGCCAAAGGTATTGGACACCACATCAGCGAGATCAGATCCGCTACTGCGACATTCATCAGCAGAATGTTTGTAGTGGTGATCATTGATCTAGTTTTACACACGATGGTGGTCACCAAGCTGTTCCCTATCAGACCTGTGAATACGATCAAGGAATACAGAAAAACCAGAGTCAAATTAAACGGTGACATGGAATTGTAAAGACTGCCCGTGTCCAAAGACATATTCGCCATCAATGATCTACGATACTTAAAATAAGCAGCGGTTCGAATGAACCTGGCGGCGCCAAGTCATTTTATAAATAACAATGCCATATTTATTATAATTATTATTCATTTTGTATAGGAAGCTTGATTCCCTGTTTTAAAGAAAATTAAAGCACCTGTATTCATCCTCATCCTTCACGCGGATGTTAGATTGTCACTTAATTCCTTCGAGAACGTTATCAAGAAAAATAACTTCTAGGATTTTCAACATATATTTTAATCTATTTATCTATTAAATGACCTTGTAAATGTTATCTGTTTTTTTAGATTTAGATGATTTTGTAATTTTAGATTTTCAGGGCCCCTATATGAATACCTAACCTTAGATTAGATTTAGTTTTTTTTTATTTTCAAGTTAAATTAGTGTTGTTTTGAACAGTTGGACTGGTGTACTGGCAAGGAATTTTACCGACTCAGTGTATATGCAGATGAAGATCTGGATGCCAGCCTTATTGCTGATTGGGACAACAAAAACAACAACAACATAACTTTATTAATGTGTCAAAAGCCTTGTGACCTCTTTCCTCGCGGGTCCTGCATGGCTTCGCCGCTCACCGCTCGTCGGATCGCTCGCTCGACAAACTAACAGAAAAGTAAGAGTCAGAGTCAGAAAAGTAGACTGCTTTCAGTCTATTGTATATTACAATTCAACACATTGATACACTGCCCAAATATGGTAAAAAGGTTATCGATATATGTTATGTCTACATGACGTATAACCAGCGATGGCGGTAAATTTCGCATTTTGAAGGATGGAAAAAAAGGCGCGAAATTTTCGCGTTGTCACGGTCGCAGTGATGTTTCTCGGCGTAGCTGAATGAAAACTGGTTCAAAGTTTAACCGCTCGACAAGAAGTGAATGAAGGAACACAATTTTCGTGAAATTCCTTTGGTAATCACCTCTGGTATATGATATAGACTTGATGTTTCCTCAGAAAAGTTTCTGATCTCGTCATTACGGCTGTGGGAGCTAAAAAACGAGCATTCCAAGTTTGTAAACAACGTTTATCGACTCAGCTCGTACTTCGATGTTTGAAAATTTGGTGCTTATGGAAGGGACTAAAAAGCCAAATCAACTACAGGTACGATGTTTTAACCGTTTCTTGTATCCTTTAGCTGTGAATTTTTGTAAGCTTACTGTCCACGCTGCAGTTCTTTCCGACTTTTCGCCGCTATGTTTAGGTTCATAGCCGTGTGTTTGTTCAATTTGTTTTGGTTCTGAATTGAACTTTTTAAGATACGAAACACTTGTAACTAAGACATTCTATGCCATTTTACTGCGTTTTAATTCTTGAAGTCACTACTCTGTCCCGTTCTTTGAGAAGACGAAAGCTCTTCGTAGAAACTGTCAACTGACTGTGTACGCTAAATTAATTTTAGCTTGGCAAAAGTTTCGGCATTCACTACTTGTTGTTTAAGAAATGGTGCGAGGTAAAATATTGTAGTTAGCCTTTTTACTTTATGAAAGGTTGTATATCTCAATGACTTTTTTCTCGAAACTGTGATTTGTTATCAATGTGTTGAATTATAAAACAGTTCAAGTGTTCAAGCTTGCACAATATTGACAAAGGCGCCACTTTCATTCATGAACTGTGTGATGTTGCAAGTTTCGCGCGGTAAAACATCTGTAAGCTTTTTTTTTTTAAATAAAAGGCTTGTCGGCGATATTTTTTCTTCAAACTGTGCTTTGTTATCAATGTGTTGAATTATAAAACTGTTATAGCGCTCAAGCTTGCGTGATATCGCCTAATTTTAGCCGACTCGGCCTACAGCCTCGTCGGCTGAATATTAGGCGATATCACGCAAGCTTGAGAGCTATAATAGTTAAATAGAACGTCAAGATCAACGTCAATGTCAACATCAGCTTTGCGCGCAGACGTATCCGATTTCCTTGCTCCCGCGGGGAGCGACGAAATCGGATACGTCTGCGCGCAGGTTGTATGTTGATATTGTTTTGTAGTTTACAATTTCTTATATTATTTACATACCTTTGTTTGTAAGCGGACTTGTTTATATTCCCCAGGGAAACAACGCATTAATTAAATTACAGTTAACAACCGAGTGAACAAAACAAAAAACACGATGTATGAGAGCACGATGTATTTTCTGATATGTTTTGTAGAAGCCATGAACAAATCACCGTAATCGGCAATGAAGAGGACAGCGAAAGAAGGAGTTAGGCGAGGAAAGCACCGCGTCGCTCATCAGAAAGTAGCTCCTTCTGAAGGAATGACAAGCGGCAATTTTGCCGGTCATAAGAAGTCCAAGCGGTCACGTACTGGCAACACGTTAGAATTAGACAAAGCAAGAGATGATATGGCAAGAAATGTCCCGAATGGACGCCTTCCTCCGTTAGTCCCTCCTGTTAAAATATCACCACAAAAGGGCAATGATCTTGAGCTCCTTGAACGACAAGGTGAAGGCAGAAAAAAGCCAGCAGTTGAGTTGGAAGATGCCGGGTTGAAAGGCCTTTCCGTTGTCAAAGACAATTCACCGCTGCGTGCATGGAGTCCAGCTACGAGACGAAGAAACGAAAACATGACGAGCTATGAGAGAATGCTGCAACGAGAGAAGCGTAAAAGCCGAAAGATAAATGGATCGTATACTATTTTGCACAGTGAACCGGAGGATCAAGATCAGGACTCGCTCGACGATCATGTACAGACTCTGGCCAAGGTCATTGAAGACGAAACAAACGTTTCTCTGTCGAATACTTCGCTACGAAGCCGTCGTTCTTCTGGAACGCCATCTAGACAAGGCCCGAACCAGGCCTTACTGCAATATTTTGCCAAGCTGACGAAATCTGTTGATGTGGACGATCCACTGGACCTAGAATACATTCAGTCATTGTTACAAGACGGGGCTTCAGTAAACAGTAGTGACCGGTTTGGTCAAACGTTACTTCATGAAGTGTCTAGAACTTGGGGAGTGGATGTCGCACAGTTCTTCATTGAACAAGGTAAGGCTAGTAACAAGTTGTTATTTATTGTCAAAATTTAAATCCTAACATAAAGAACGACGTATGACGAAACCGGGAATGTAGCTTCTGCCCCCCCCACCACCCCCCTCCCCCCTCCCCCTCCCCCCTCCCCCCTCCCCCCCCCCAGTAAGCACCGGTTCCTGTTTAATATCGTTAAATCGTTGCGAATACTTTTGGGGTACATCAAGGCGATAAAATGCCGCTTATAAGCCACCTCCCCCACCCCCCACCCCCCTCCCCTACCCCCTATAAGCAGTGCCGGTTATAGATCCACCAGTTTGCTAACTATATATTATAAGCTATTATAACGGATTAACCACATCCTATAAATAAGCACACCATAGCTCTTTACAAAACGTTAGACCAAATTAACTAACACAACGTTTCTTAATCACAATATTTTTTGCTTGCCAGCTAAACAATCCCTACGGAATTGTATAAACCCAGGGCTTATAAGGGGCATTTTACGTCATCTTTCGTCTCGTCGTATATCTGCCTGTTAGTGTAATGACTGTTGTAAATCTGTTCATGTTTGCAGGTGCATACATCAACAAAGCCGATGATTATGGTCGAACACCGTTACACGTGGCTGCTTCAGCTGATTATCCACAGATGGTCAGGTTCCTTGTCGATAACGGCGCAGACGTTAAGGCTACAACTGCAGGAGAAGACCAGACGCCGCTGCATTATGCTGCCAAGAACGAGGCTGTTCAATGTGTGAAGATTCTGTTGGCTTACGGTGCTGATATCGATGTCAGAGACTACAAACTACGCACTCCTTTGCAGGTTAGTTCAGATTATCAGGCTTTATTATCGAGCCTGGAAACAACGGGAATCGACCCAGTGGGGAATCGTCTTTGCATCTCTCCACCCGGGCTCTCCACTCTAAAATATAAATGGATACTGGCGAACACACGACAAATTACATGTAATTTCTTTCGGTAGTCACAGGTAACGCTAAAATTCGCTGCATATGGAGCTAGTTTATGAGGGTAAGAAAAAGCGCCGGCAGTGTTAACCTAGTAACTTGAACCATTATATTTTGTCCTGGAAGGAATGCTAAACCATCGCAGATTAGCACCCGTGTATAAAAACAGTTCTTTCTGTTTGTTCATTATCTAAACCTTATAAACAAAAGAAAAATATGCTCTTACTTTTAATATCTACCGTGAACAACAGACTGGAAAAAGGATGGCTCTGGTTTTCTTTGTACTACTTGCCCAGCAAAACATATATAAGAAAAACAGACATTGGATCACGTACCTGATCCCTTGTTACTTTTCAAGAATCATGCACTCGAAACTTCGAGCTTCTGGTCTGATTGTCCCCTTCTGTACTAATATACAAATATTCCGCTTATCTTCCTGCCCCCCCTCCCCCCCTCCCCCCCTCCCCCTCCCCCCCTCCCCCCCCACCCTCCTCTCCCGCATCAAGTGTCTAACAGTTAGCTACCATAGCTACCAGTCCTAATTATATTTTGACTGCCTTTTCAGGTAGCAGCAGAGCACAACAGTGCCGAGGCAACACGGGTGCTTTTGGGCGAGGGGGCCTCGGTAGGGGTAAAAGACGACAGTGGAATGTCGGCGCTATCACTTCTTATTTCCCAGATGCCTGTTGTGGTAAGTTGAAATAAAAAAGAGGCTCAAACGTTTTCCTGTGTGGTTATACCACCTACTATACTTAAATAGCTTTTTTTACTGTATATGACTATGCTAAGTAAAAAACAAACATCAAAAAGAAAAACATGCTGTCATGAATCATCGTGAACAATTCACCTCGCCTACTGTGCTATCACGAGAAATCACAGGTAGTTTTGGTATGATTCAGTTGATTGACACCACAGTAGATTCGTCACCATATTCAAAGTGCATTATGGTCGTATTATGTTTGCTTCTTTATTTGTTTGTTTTCTGTTCCCATAAGCGCGCCCTTCAGGGACGTGTTATCATAGTTTTGTCAGTATCATTGTTGCAATGTACAAAAAAAACTAACCACTCTTGCATGGTGTAGTATGCGTGTATATGACCAGGACCATTCTTTGTTTTTTCCTCTGTAGTACATTCTTTAAAGAAGGCGTTTTGACTCGGG